>CM033395.1:2341116-2701726 GCA_019426215.1 Buddleja alternifolia
TCTTCTACTGGACCGTGCACACGATGAGGTTCCTCACGACGGTGATCTTCCATGGTTCTAATTCATAAACGCCTCCAAGTCACCTGCTTAACAGAGCTCGATCTATCTTTGAGATGAAAACACACTCCTCAGTATCATTGCCATTTATCTATGTTAGAAGTACGTATTTGTTTGAGGTTCTCTGCTGGGGTAGCTCTCCATCTTCTTAGGCCAATGAAGATTATCGCGATGCTCAATTGCCGTAATGCTCGACCTCGACTCACATTCAGTGGGGTATACTTATAGTATTTTTTGAAATCTCGGAGGTCGATCATGATCTTTTTCAGATCGCGATCCTTTATCACGGTCATTTCGATCCTTCTCACTAGCTTTCATGCCTTTCTGCTCCTCATCCTTCATCAGGTTCATTTCTTCCTCCTGGATATATTGCTCCACAATTAACATCAGTTCCTCTTGATTCGAAGGTTGCTGTATCGCCAATGCTGAAGCTAACAGTCCCTTTCTCAGCCCATGAATGAGTAATTGGATCAAATCTCGTTGGAGATGTCTGGTACTTCTAGTGCCTCATTATTGAATCTATCAATAAATGTTCTAAGATCTTCATCTTTTTTCTGTCTTATTCCCAAAAGATGATTTGCTGATCGTTTCTCCTTTCTTTTGCTTGCGAAGTGATAGCTGAATTTTCTTTGAAGTTGGTCGAAGTCGACTATAGTTCCAGGAGCTTGACTGGTGAACCATTTTTTAGCTCGACTTTCCAAGGTCGTGAAGAACACTCTACACTTTATCGCATCCGTAAATCCATGAAGGTTTGTAATTCCTTCAAATGAAATCAGATGTACTCTAGGATCACCCTCTCCCTCATACCTTGGCAAATTCGAGAGTCTGAAGTTTGCACCGGTTGACTCTGCTAAGATCTCCTCACTAAAAGGAGAAAAAATCCTTCGAGCTGCTGGTATCGGCGCGGTCTTCTTTGATGCGAACTCGATCTTCTGGGTCACATCATTGATTTTTTCATACATCTCTTCCAAATCAATTTTAAATACTCCCTGAGCAGATAGGTCTGGCGTCTTTTTCTTTCCCTTCTCCTTCTCCGCAGGCCGATCTTTTTCAGATCTAGCGCGTGAAGGAGCTCGACTCTCCACTTCAATAGAATCATAGGTTCATCAGGTGGGGCATCTTGTCCCGGCGGCAGCATCTCTGGTAACCGTGAAGTAGACCCTTCAAAGTGAACCTCCTTGTTCTTGTTTGTAGCTTCTTCCATCGGTTGCAAGGATGTCGATCCCAATAGACTTCAATTTCTGGAGATGTTCCCACAGACAGCGCCAACTGATTTAGATTGGAAATGAACCTGACCCTCCTCAGTGAAGCTTGGCTCGAGCACGATCACGAAGCTTCCAAAATGGAACAACCTGAAATCAAAGGACCGTCGTTATGGTCGAGCTGGGGTTGATCCCAGCGTAGACCCTCCGACGATCAAGTCAGTAATAGACTCTAAGGATCGAGATCGCTATATTTAATGTGGAGTAATAAATGTCATACCTCATAGTTGTGAATGTTATGGTGTATTTATAGTTTTGGACACCTTGTACGGATCAGCATGAGCCACATGGCTTAATCTCAAGCTACCTGGTGAAGCTCGTCGATGGTTGAGAACGTGGGTTAGTCGGGTCGGATGGATCGGGTCAACCCGAACCCGAACTAAAAAGCGCGAATCCTGGAGTGTATGGTGAATATAACCAAGTGTAGAGGGTAAAATTGTCTAAGGGTCATTTTGACCTATATCACTTAGTTTACATATTTTCGTGAAAATCTATCTGTATCATTTATTTTATAATTAGGTTTAAATTGCGTTTAATTAATTTATAATGAGTATTCCTTCTTTTGCCACTTCAAATGGGTAAAAGCATATTGAAGGAATCGGAGGCAAACTCAATTGACTCGTGGAAGGCGCTTTAAGCGATTGTAAAGCTATTGCATACTCAGTTAAAATCTTTTGTTGATTAGTATTCATAAAAGTCAAAAGCTCCTAAAATTTAAAAGTTATAGACTTAATTTATACTTGTTGATTTTATGGCTTGCAGCGCTGCTCTGTACTTACCTTTCGCTTCTTATAATGAAGTTTTGATTTTACCATTTGGAAAACTAATTGAAACTCAATATTTGTTTTTCTTGTTAGATTTTACTTAGTAATTCAAACGGGCACTAATCACCGCGCCTTGCGCGGTGCCACTTCCTAGTATATATATAGGCAGCGTTGTCTGAGAACCTACGCCTTGAGATTACTGAGGCAACAAACTAGTGCTCGTAAAGCAACAGTAGTCAAATTAGCTTTTGATTTGTATCCCGTTAAAGACTAGTTAAATTTGATTTTTTTATAGTTGCGTTTTAGTCCATTTCGTAGGACAATCCTCTAAACAATTTTTTTTTTCAGTTAGCCATTATTTTTCGTCATTTTCAGCATTTTCATTTTTTTTCTTTTTCAAAATTTTATTTTCTTTTAACGACTACCCCACCCACACAATTAAGAAGGTGACAATTTAGTATATATGTCATGGAAGAAGGTAAGTATATATATTTTAGTGACGTGAGTCAAATTTTATGAGGAGGGGCGTGTACGTGTTTGATACAAATTGTAGTTGAGGGGCAAGTTTCAAATTTTTTCATTAGTTTCCAATGGAATAACGTCGTACTTGGAATATATTACTCTAAGTAGGGGTGTTCATGGTTTTCTGAAACCGTATTATACCGACCGTACCGCACCGTACTGTACCGAAATAATGGTTTTTTTACTTAAAATTATCGATTTTGGTACGAGCCGTTACCGTACCGAATATTTTGATATGGTTTAGGTTTTAGATATTTAATACCGGTAAAAAACCGTACCGGACCGTATGTATATATATATATAACTATTCATTATATATTATTTGTAATGTTTTAGGATTTATAGATACGAATATATAGGATATTGAATGTGTGAAGTTTTAGAAATATGAAAAATTATGTAAATTTTATTAAACTTGACAAGTAGTTAAAAGATAGATTAAAATTATTTTCTAGAATTATTTCAAACCTAGACTCCAAATCATAATACTAACATCAAGAATGTGATCAATTAGACTATAACACTTACTTGACGAAACAGACGAGGCTGAGGTACAAAGCACAAGAATTTGAATCTCCATGATTTTTATGGTAGTTGAGTTCAATAGTCGCTCAATTATAATAATTCCAACTATTATTATAAAAGTTTACATTCTTATCATTTTAATCATTATTTAGTTTGACAATTGTTTTTAATTTTATTACCTATTAGTTATAGTTAACAACCAACTTACAACCACATTTCTGAAGGAAAGAGAACATATTAATTCTAAGCATAAGTTTGTTGGTTCACGTTCAAAAAAATTCTTCTATTGCAAAGTCTAGTTTTTTTCCTTTTTTTTCTCTATGAACAAAAGTGCAAAAGAAACATGCATTGAGATGAGAGATGAGATTTGTTCTCTTTTAGTGTTTTGTGTTGATAAGTTTTCTTGAGATTTTTTAGCATAAAAAGTGGAAATGGTAATACATAAATAAATCATGTGATCTATATAGTAAAAATACCGCAAAATCGTACCATACCGTACCGAAACCATATCATACCGGATACGATGGTATAGGCTTCGAAAAGTCCAATTTTGGTATTAGTTGTCCTAAAACTGCAATTATTGGTACGGTATAAATTTTATAAAAATACCGCAAAAACCGAACCGTGTGCACCCCTAACTCTAAGGGGTCGTGTATGATACAAATTGTATATATTTTTAAGTATATATTACTCTGTAACATTAATCAAATCCATGAACTTCCACAAAATTAAATTATAGAAATAAATGTTAATTATTCTACATTGTATACATAATAAGTCCATATAAATTGCTTGTTCCAAACACTACCTACAACAGATGTAAATGAAAAATGCATAAATCCATCAAAACGAAACACTAATTAATTTAAGGCTTCCACGGCGGGGGCGGTGGCGGGCTCTGCGGGTACAAAGGCGGCACCGCCGTGAAAATCGTGTTCTTATCAACTCCAATGCCACCGCTGGTGGTGAGAGACACGAGCGCCGCCACCAGGCCGGCATTGCCCGCTAAAGTGGGCTCGGTGTAGCTGTAGTTAGTCCGGACATCCTTGAAGTTGTCGAACCGATCAGGGCCGCCAACCATGGCTCCGGTGACGGTGTTGGGATTGGGATTTCGCGTGTCGCGCCACCGCCATCCGCCGGTGCAGGAGTATTTGGTCTTGTCGTTAGGGATTGAGGCGCCGCGGTGGTGGACGTGCTTTGGAAATTTGGCTCCGTGTCCAACTACGTAGCTCATGTTCATGGGGTTTGCACCTAGTATGTAATTCATCTTTTTTTTTTTTTTCAAAAGATAAAGAAAATGGGTTAGAAAGTGAGTTTAATAAAGAAATTAAAAGCTTCAAGAAGAAATGATATATAATTTTTTTTCTGTAGAAATGGATATTGGTAATTTATAATTAAATTTTAAACCAAGATTACATCAACGAATATAACAACTCAAAAATAAAAAACTAATATCACGATGCAGACAAATTTATTTTTGTATGATTGAAATATTACTATAATCACTATGCCTGTAAGAATAAACTTATTGTTTTGTTCCGAACAATTCTTTTGGACTTATACATTACTCGTATACACATGTCTAGTATCCACTAATCTATATGTTATACATATATAGTGTTTTAGAGCCTATTTTTAGTCCTGCAAATTTGAACTTTCCGTTATTTGCGATTTTAGTATTGTAAGCTAGAATTGAGGGAAAATTCTATGCTGGACCGAGACCAAGCTTTGGCCGTTGGATCAACAAATAGGGGGGGTGTAAATTGCTAAATGACCCCCTCCCTATTGGTGATCCAACGGTCAAAGCTGGACCGAGACCAAAGCATAGAACGGCCCATAATTGAGTGACAACTTTAGTTCCTGCAATTTGGTATGTGTAGCACTTCTGATTAGCATGTGGACAACATATGCTACTTTAGCACCAAAATTGCACCTTAATTGAAATGGCCAGGAAAATTTCACTTTTGGTCCCATATGATTTTTATTTTGAAACATTGGATCCCATTGAAGTTAAAATGCAATACTTTTAGTCCCGTCTGTCTATTTTTTCGCAAATTTATGCACGCGAGACAAGCGCTCTGTTAATTAACTACCTCGGGATTCAAATGAAACAAGTGAGGGACAGTTAACTAATAGAGCATGTATCTCACACGGTTAATTTTCGTCCAAAAAATAAACGACGGGATTAAATTGTCAATAGGGCCAAAAGTGTCAACTACCTGAGAATATCCTTTCTTAGTTACAGAACCAAAACTTAAATTTCACCAAAATGTGTGAGAGTGAGAGAGGCATACCTGAGAAGTGGCAAAATCTTTGAGAACACTAATTGGGATAAAATTAGGTCCGCATTGCCACTGAGGAATGTCACTAGCATTCATGTAATCAGCAAACACAGAAGCCAAAAATGCAGCATTAGCCACATACTGTAGAGGTTGTGCTTGCCCATGGTTTAGTTCTATCATTCCACCTACACACCTCACAATTACAACAAATTAACATCTTTTAGTACTTAATTACTAAAAAGAAACAAAATTAAATTTGCCTTAACATATTTCTAATATTCCAATAACATGCGTAGCTAGATTTAAGATGAGAGTTGAGGAAATGAAAGTTTTGCGTGTTTTCGATCCCATAAAAAAATAATTTCAATTTTTTCAAAACAAAACATTATTTAAGAAAAGGAACATTATATAGTAGGAACAATAAATTTAAAAACAAATAGAGTTCATAACAACAATTGTTGTTACGTACAGTTGGTATGTTGGTAATGAAGTTTCTAGCTTTACTCCAAAAAAAAAAAACAATTGTTGTTATCTCGACTCGAGTTAATGAAGACCAAATAAATATGTCACAAAAGTATGAAATTTGAAATAAAAAATCAAAATCAGAATCCTAATAACTCAGTAACATTAGTGAAATCACCCCCATCTTACTGTACAAAAAATCATGCAACTGTGTATATCTTCGTGCTATTGTTCTCAAAGTTATAACTTCAACAAAAGAAATAACGTAATTTTAGTGAAAAAAAGGAAAGAAATAAAACCTTATTTACGAACGTGTTTTTTTATTTCAAAAATAAAAAAAACACGAGCAATAAATTTAAGACAAATAGAGTACGAGAAAAAATCATTTTTGGTCTCATAGGAGTTCGGCCAAAACACTTTTTGTCCCATAAGAATTTTTTTACATTTTTGGTCCCATTAGACTCAAAACGTGACACTTTTGGATCCGGACATTAAAAAATGGATGAAATATGGCAAGTGTTTTGGACGGTTGGGACCAAAAATGAATTTAATTTTAAAAAATTTAATTTATTTTCCACAAGTTCTAACAGAACATGTGTTTCACGGGGGTATTTTCTGTCCAAAAACAAACTGTTGGGACCAAAAGTGTCACATTTTGAATCTATGGGATCAAAATTGTCAAAACAAAAATCCTATGGGACCAAAATTGAAATTTTCCCGATGGAGTACGTATCATCATTATTGTTACCTCGAGTCCAGTTAAAGACCTTGTATCTTTGAAGATAAGAACACATAGTAAGGCCAGTAATATTATGATAACTTTTCAGCATATCCTCGTAAGGGTATCCAGGCCCCAAGAAGACCCTAATTCTTGTCAACAGCAGCATAGCAGCAGGCAACTTATTATCCCAACTCAAAACACTCAAATCAGGGATCATATTAAAGGCCTTAGAATTTTTAGGCATCCCTGGATTGGTAGCCAATGAGAAGTAAGAATTATTTCCAGTTGCTAAATATAGCCATGCAGAACCCCACATATACTCATCAAAATAGCCCGTGGAGTTGTAATAGGGTTCAATGAAAGGATTTCCTCTGCAATATGGTGTTCTTTTGCCCTTGTCCCGGGCGAAATCGAAGACGGTTTCGGCCCCTTTGCTGAGTTTCTTTGAGTAGGCGGTGTTGTCGCGGAAAACTATGGAGGCTGCAGCCATGGCGGCAGCCATTTCTCCGGCGAGGTCCGGGCCGGAGTTGGCGGTTTGGGTCTTCCGGGGGTAGTTCATGTCTTCCGGTCTTTGCCAGCAGTAGTGATCATCAGGGGTACGGGATCCATTTTGTGATCCGCCAACCTGTACACAACCTCCTGGTCAGGGTTCGAAGTTGGATATTCATAGTCTCGAAACAATCACAACTGATGCAAAATAATTAGGAATTTGAGGCAAAATCGCAAATTTTATCCTATTGGATAGAACCGTTTTAGTTATAGCTATCCTCGGGCTTTACGCGAATGAGTAAACAAAGTACGTCGAATCTTTATTCTTTTTTCTAGGTAACACTTTATTTTCACTAAAAATTGACGGATATTAACATGTGAACTTAAAGAAATTGCAATTTTCACCCCTGAACGGCTTGTATAAAATATCCGCTAAATAATTGTTTATGTCACTTACCCCTGAAAAATAAAAATTGAAAAAAATTCATCATCTTCACCAGCATACCCTCGATCCATCCCTATCTTGCCGTCACCCTAGCCCCTCCCTTCGTTACCCAACGGCCCCAACCCCTTCTCTCGCTTCCCGCCCCACCCAACCGCTCCCCACACCTCCTGTTGCACCCAAAGTATATAACAAAATGCGCAAATCTCCTTCAAAAATGAGAATATTCAATTATGGACGAACAAAGTAATTATTAGCACAAATATCCTTTTTCTTTCTTTTATTTACAATAAACAAAATATTTTACTTGTGATAACGTGCCAGTCAAGCCTAAAATGAATAAAGTAATAAATGCCCAAAATATGAATGGTTTAGGGACACACCTGGCTATAAATTTTGTCGATTTTAGTAGCAGACGAGTTGAAGGTAAGGAGCAAATAATCGGTTCCCCATTTGATAAGGTCTCTAACATGATCATACTCACCAATGGCGCGATACTTGTGTTCATATTCAATCACACTCCAACTTAGCATTGTCATAGCAAATGACATAGGAAAATGAAACTTTGTGTTGTCTCCGGCATCATAGTACCCTCCTACTAACCCGCCTTTAATATCCGATTGGTCCGACCCATCTTGTAAACCCGAATTCCCTCTCCAAGGGATACCGTTATTTTTGGGCAATTTTCCAGCTACATGGACCAAAAAAATAGCAAAAATCGAGATTTATTGTGAGACTTGGTGGTGCAACATATATATGAATTTGGACCTAATTACAAGAATTGAAGTTTGAAACTCTAGTCATTTTGAGGAAATCACGGGATTTGCATTTCGAAGCAATATCAACTATCTATGTAATTAATTAATTAGAATCATATAATATTCATCACATTCATATATAATCAGAAATTCCAAATGGATTTCTCTTAAGTTTCATACTTAAGTTAGTGAGTTAATTAGTAATGGAAAGATGCCATAATTGTCAATGCAAGATTGTTGAAGGACAAAGGCAGGATTTAGAAAAGTTTTTAATATATGATTATATAAAGTCAAAACTCTTATCTCATCAGCAATAAATTAAAAGAACAACCATCGTCCATTGGAGGAATCAAATACAGTGACATACTAACTAATGCACCAAGGAATTCTATACTCCAAAATCTTCATTTCCCAACCAAAATAGAAAGAAATATCGCCAAGTGAATTACTCGAAAAATCTAATATTTTTATTAATTTATATTTCTTTGTACAAAAAGACAAAATAGATGCAAATGATTAGGTTTATACATGGAGTAGAATGATATTATTTTTTTTTGGAGATCAATCACAAAAACTCCAAATCAAATATGATTTTCACATTGGTAATTGCAAATTTTACCAAAGAAACAATTTTACATGAATACTAAATGATCAGCAGCAATTCATTGGAAACGTGCATAACACATCTTTGGTCCTTTTGTTCGATTTTCTTCTTGATATAATTATATAATGCAAAATAGAATATTACTATAAAAGTCAATGATTTGTTTAAAGTAAAAGGCATGAATATTGACCCATAATCCTCCTATAGTATATTGTTGGCGCACACGTAGTTTTGCCTAACAGATTGATGTTAATTGATTTTGACTAGCAATAATAATTATGAGAATTCATCTAGTTGCCAAATTTTCTCAAATTTTCATCCTTCTTAGTAAATTTACTTTTAAACACGTTCTGTTCAATGCACTGAATAGTTCAGATTATGCGTTTTTTCCTCATTTTATGCAAACTCATTCAAGATTTAGTAAACAATTAAGCGTATGAGGTAACGCTCGAGCGAATTCGACTCAGATTACAAGGATAAATGAGCGATTAATTTGATAAACTTATAGTAATCAACTCTCTATTACATACATATACTGGATAATTATAATTTTATAACAATTTCAAATTTTGAGATTTCTTAAAAATCAGTCCATATGCTTACATGTTTGTATTCACATTTGTATCACAACTCATGCATGTAACAAACCAAAACCCCCCTAAAAACAAAACAAAACAAAAATGCACAATCAAATTTTTGAACTAAATATACATTAGAATTACTTTTAACATGAAAAAAATTCGATTAAGTGTGAAAGAGAGATCGATGAGAACGTACATTTTTGTGCGTTGAAAAATAGAAGCGCTTTATGAAGCACAACCGTGTAATTATCTGGTAGTGAAGGGCGCGGTTTGTGCTTAGGCAAGGATTTGGCTATGATGATCGGGAGCCCAATTACGAAAAACGCAATGATGATGGACCCCACAGTCCATTTCAACGCGGTTCGGCTGCAAACTATACAACCAAGATCTACGTACTTCTTCTTCTTTTTCTTAGCCGAGGGCTCTAATAGCCAGCTTTGTTGAGTCTCATCCAAATGATGGTGGTAACCTTGGTGTGAGATTGATGCCCTATCCCAATCCAGGGTCCTGCTTTTATCATCCTCAGTAGTCGAATCTCCACCGTTGATTTCCAACGATCCTCCCCAATGATTATGCATTTTTTTCAGAAAATGATAAAAATGAATGTGCTACCTTGTGTGGAATGAATTATAATTCACATATGGGATTGGAGAGATAAAATGGAAATTGGATTTTCCCTGATCAGAATGATAACAAAAATATAGGATTAATTAATGACTTAGTCAAAGGAAATTAATATTGATAAGAAAATAATGAATGCACATTCATGCATGTATTAAAACCCTTTCAATTTTTTGTTATTATTATTGTTATGACTTATTAGGAAAGCATATTGATGAAAACATGAAGATAAAGATTGAATTTATTCAAATTTACCTGGAAAATTTTGATGAAAATCCCGGTACTCCAAAATCATCGGCTTTCTGAATCCATAATTATTCTCTCATCATGTTCTTTATATGCATGTTATACATAGATGTATACACATATATATATATATATATATATTGGAGAAAAAAGAAAAGAAAATGGAGAATAAAGAGGAAGTTGAATTGGAAGGGTTTTTCTTTAAATTGATATGAAAGTTAGTTCCCTCTTATGTTTGTTCAATGTATTTGTTTTACAGTCTTAGAGGAGACTGAAAGCTGGAGAGATAGTGAAATGTGAATCATGTAAAGACTAGAGGACAGCTAATACTGTTTATTATTAATTGTTATTTAGAGAATTAAGGAAATATGACTTTTGGGGGTAAGATTGAACTTTCCTCAAAAACACCCTTCACTAGGAAAAATGCTTAGACCAAAAAAATAAATAAAAGTAGATACATATATATATACATATTATATATATATATATACATATGTGTGTGTATATATATATTATTATTATGGCTAGCATAATTACTGGTATAATAGGTTAAATTATTGCACTATGATGATTAAATAACATCAAACACTAGTACATAGAGGGTCTGAAAATAAATCAAACCAAGTTTGTTTGAGTTCAGTTCGTTAATATTACTTACGAAGCTTGAATTTCTTTTTTATTTGATAAGTTTTGAGACCCGTCGATTCATTGAGAATCATATATATGTAGGATAAAATCAAGCGACTCGAGTTTAATTGGTGTTCGAATCGATAAAAACTTGTTTTGGCTTAATTCTACTAAATATCAAATAATAAAGTACAAATTTTAAAATTGAATAATAATATAAACAAACGTCAACAATATTATGTTCCATTCGATTGTTTACGACCCCTAAGTACATAACCCAAAATGAGACTATATAAATCATGTGAGGTTACCGAGACATGTAAGTATGGTTTATTCACAACATTTATTTTACCAATAAAGATTAATCCTATTTAATATTTAGTATATTTTTTCTCATCGATTTAATCTTGACTTGTAGAAAAAATTCTACAAAAAAAAAAAAAGATTTTTGCTCTAAATCCGATGTGTAATTTATCATACATGTCCCTAATTGTTAAAATAAAATACTAATCTCATTAATAAAAGTATAAAACAACATAAATCGATAGGAAATTCATAATATTTCTCCTTCACGATTTCCAGAAGATCTCTTTTAACTTTGATCCGGTCATCGGGCTTTTCAGGTAAAATGACTTCTAATAAGGGCACCTATGTACTTTCTGAATAATGTCCACCCTCTCTTTAATTTTAATGATAATGTAATTAAGTGATCTGTACTTAGAAAATTATTAAGTTAATACATATAATAACGATATTACAAGAGCTCTTTGCATTTTATCTTTCAAATAAATAAATAAATGAAGCAACCACAAATTTTTCTTTATTTTACTAGATCATCGGTGACGTACTTAGCGCGTGATAGACAAGTGATTATTAATAAACCATTGACATTAGTAGATAAAACTTTATTGAAAGTTAATAATCATTTCTCATTACACCTTATAATTTTAGGAAATTTATTACCTTGTGACAGATGTAGTGCACAAAAAAAAACATGCAAGAATTTGGTGTGATGGGTGTCTTTTGACCAACATTATGTGCCTCAAATTGGTGAATACAAGTGATAAAGTAGATATATTTCATTTAATCAATATAATATAGAAGATTTTTTTTTTTTTTTTATAAGAATATAATATAGAAGATTGTGTTGTAGTAATTTCTACCTAACAAATATTTTACATTAGAAATGGAGGTTAGTCCAAGTGAAGGAGGCTTTGATGGTTTAGATAAAATATTTTTGGGATACCATGTGAGTGAAGTTTGTAATCTTGTTTTCTGGTGTTTGACATGAGTAAAAAAAATATGATTTGGGTTTGACTGGAAATTTTGAATTACATGAAATCCTGATTGAAGAATTTAATTAATTTATAGCTTGTAGCAAAATAATCTTCCTTACATATTATTTAGCAAGAAAAAAAAAGGATCTTCCATACATTTTGATTCCAAATATGAAATAACAAATCTGAAATTCAAATTCAATCCTTTTTCTTTTTTTTTCTCAATTCCACTTCCAATACGAAGTCCAGATCCCACCCTAGTTATAAATCGCCAACTAAGGCTAAAAATGTAGAGAAAAATATTTTCTAGGGAGTGGTGGTAAAAGTGTGTATGAATTCGTTGTTTTTCTACGAAGAGAGTGTAATGATTGCTTTTTGAGTTTTGAGTGTGAGTTTTTTCTTGTGAGAAAAATTTGATATGATATGGTCATTTCTTTTTAGAAATATTTATGGATAGGGTGATTACCATTTTTCTTAGCATATCTTAGTCACATTTCACATATTACTTTTTTTTGAAATAGGATATATGATTAGTTTGAATTACTTTATTACTTTGTTTTGAATTAGGATACATATATACATATTGTGTGTGTGTATATATATATATATATATTACTACTGAGCTATGATGTACGGATACGGACACGGGACACATATACGAACACGACAAGGGACACTACAACAAAATATAGTATTAGTGGCAAAAGTTAAAGTGACAATATCTATATTGTCACTAAATATACATAATGAGTGACAATAATTTTGTTTTATCAGAAATAATAATTTTTAGTGACAAAAATATTTTTTAAGTTGCCACTATTGACAATTAGTGACAACATAAATAGAGTGACAACTTTATTTGTTGTCACTATACATGTGTCACTAATTGTCAATAGTGACAACAATTTCCTTGTCACAAATTATCAAAAGTGAGAAGTTGTATACAATTCTTGTCACTATTGCACATGAGAAAACAACTATTGTGACAAAGCAAAATTTGTTGTCACTTATTACATATAATTAGTGACAACTTTAATATTACCACTTGATATATTGTCACCAATATTAATTTTTTTTGTAGCGGGACACAGATACGTGATTTTTAAAAAAAATTAGTATACAGACACAGCTAAGACACTAATATTCATGTGTATTTTTTCTTTTCTCTCAATAGTTAGAGATGGACACGGCGCGTGTTCGACACTGCACGGAATGATGTTTCGGAGTCTCCGTGCATCATAGCTACTGAGGCTAGCTTAATTACTAGTATAATAATTTACATTTGTTGCACCATGATGAATAATAACATCAAACACTAGTACATATAGGATCTAAAAATAAATCAAACCAAGTTTGTTTGAGTTCACTTTGTTAATACAACTAATGAAGCTTGAATTTCTTTTTTATTTGATAAATTTTGAGACTCGTTGATTTATAGAAAATGATAAAATATGTGAGATAAAATCAAGCTATTCGAGTTAAATTAGTATTCAGTTGGATTAAAACTCGTTTTAGCGTAATTTGGTTAGCTATCAAATAAAATTCACGTACAAATTTTAAAATTCAATAATAATAGAAACACATTCGAACAATATTCTGATCGACTCAAATTTTTTTTAAGGGAATAACAGTTATTTTACTTATTCAATAAAAAGTTTACATTGTTTAGAACAATACAATTTAGACTGCCTCTAACGATGTAGTAATAACAACTTAAGCACCTAATATTAAGTTTTTTCAAGATAACAAATCTGAACTAATAAACGAACACAAGAAAACTCTTGTGCAAAAGACCACACTCTTTTTCAATAGAGACGAAACTCTCATTCGAGAGAGAAAACAAATTCTCATTCGAGAGAGCAAACAAAAAAAATTATAAAATCTAATGTACCGTCTGTCTTCATCTCGTCAGATTCATCCCTATCTCGTTAGATTTGAAGTTGGGAAACATAGCCTCAGGAAAGGTGTTCCAACTCAGTCCGCCGACGATAGTGGTGAGATCAGTAGTAATGAAGGCAACTGATTCACCAAACCATTCTCGGCAGAGAAGAAAAGATAAAAAGTGGTTAGGATCTTGAGTTATCAAAAATACTTTGGCTCTGTAGGTTGTGTTTTCGAAAAGGAATTTTGAGTTTTTAGTAGATAATGTGTATTATAGAAATTCGTGTGAAAACATTAATTTTTTTTGTTTGTTTGAATGCGTTTTTGAGAAATGTTTGGAAGTTGTGTAGATGTGATATAAAGTTGATTAAATTAGTTATATATGTAATGATGATAGGGGAAAAAATTAGAATAGCATTTTATTAATGATAAAGTAAGAAAGAGAATGAGTTAGATATTTGAATTATATAATTAATGAAGAGAGAGAATGAAGTGATTGAAATGATGAAATGATGAGTAGTTATATAGGGGAATGTGTGGTAGAACTTGAAATTGAAGTATTTTCTGTAGAATTTGGCTTGGTATAAGTATTTTATTTTCGTTTTTTGATAATTCAAAAAATGAAAATACAACCCAAAAAACACGACCATATATAGGGCCTTTGTAATTTATCGACTCGATTGTTTAAGACCCCTAAGTACATAACCCAAAATGTGACTATATAAATCATGTGAGGTTACCGAGACATATGAGGAAGGTTTACACACAGCATTTACCAATAAAGATTAATCCTATTTAAGATTTAGTATATCAATTAATACTATATATTAAGCTCGTAATAATCTTTTTCTCATCCATTTAATCTTGACTTGTGTAATTTATCATACATGTCCCTAATCATAAAAATAAAATATTAATCTAATTAATCAAACAACATAAATCGATAAGAAAATCATAATATTTCTCTTTCAAGATTGCCGGAAGATCTCATTTAACTTTGATCCGGTCATCGAGCTTTTCAGGTAAATTGACTTCTAATAAGGGCATCGATGTACTTTCTGAATAATGTCCGTCCTCTCTTTAATTTAAGTTTATATCAATAACGATAATTGTTTTTAATAAGAATCAATAAATATATTTTAAGCTCTTCGTATTTCATCTTTCAATTAAATGAATCAACCATTAATAATTTCTTTGTTTTAGTAGATCATCGGTGACGTACTTAGCGTGTGATGAGTGATTATTAATTAATAAACCATTGACAATAGTAGATAAAACTTTATTGAAAGCTAATGATCATATCCCATAACACATTACAATTTTAGGAAATTTATTAGCTTGTGACAGATGTACTGCACAAAAAATATACTATATAAACATGCAAGAGTTTTTCTTGATGGGTGCTTTCTAACCAACACTAAGTGCCTCAAATTGGTGAGTATAAGTGATAAAGTAAATATATTTCATTTAATAATATAATATAGAAGATTGTGTTGTAGTAATTTCTACCTAACAAATATTTTATATTAGAAATGGAGGTTAGTCCAAGTGAAGGAGGCTTTGATTGTTTAAATAAAATATGTTTGGGACACCATGTGAGTGAAGTTTGTAATCTTTGTGTTTGACATGAATAAAAAAAATTATGATTTGGGTTTGGGTTTGACTGGAAATTTTTATTTACTTGAAATCCTGATTAGAGAATAGCGAGAGGTGAAGAACTTAAATTAATTTATAGCTTGTAGCAAGATATTATTCCTTACATATTATTTAGCCAAAAAAGAAAAACAAATACATATTGATTCCAAATATGAATCTGAAATTCTAATTCAATCCTTTCTCTATTTTTTTTCCCCTCAATTCGACTTCCAATACGAAGTCAGAAAATTCTAGTCCAGAGTCGACTTGTCTGCATTCAAGTTTATTATATAAGAAGAGTATATTACACTTGTCATATAATTAATAAATATTTTTATAAAATATACATAGATTTGGATCCCACCTTAAGTTAAAATCGCCACGCCCTAAATGGATGAATTCTCGGTATCCGTGAAATTTTTCCTTAAAAAATTGAGAAAAATATTTTTAGGGAGCGGTGTTAAAAGTGTGTATGAATTGGTTGTTATTCTATGAAAAAGAAAGTGTAATGATTGCTTTTGAATATGTTTTTTCATGTGAGAAAAACTCGATATGAGATGATATTATTTTTAGAACTATTTATGAATGGGGTGAATATTATTTTTCCTTAAACATATGTTAGTCAAACATCGTTTTAAACAAGCGAAAAGTACGCAAGTGAGTCTTAGTTCACATATTACGGTATTATGATTTTTTTTTTTTAATCACGGGATATTCGGGCCAACTTTCGAGCATTTCAACTAATCGTCACTCGCGGTTCGTGGCTACCGCTGGCCAAACATTATTTTGACAATGTCGGAAATCGATTCTGAAAGTACATCAGCATCGACCCCAAGTTATTCCAATGACAACCTTATACCACTGGGCCAAGAGGTTTGATTTACGATATTATGAATTAGGATATGTGATTAGTTCATCAAATCTTGCAAAATTAGTTGGAAAATATAAGATTTTTTTTGGAATTTTTTCTATAAAAGGCCAACCAACGCTATTCTTAAGATTTTAATTTTTGGGAAAAAATGCTCTCATTTTTCGGAATTAAGCGTCAATAGTTTGGTGCATGACCTGGGAAATTCTAGTTCACTCCCAATTCGATTATACCCAAATGTATTTCATAAATGAGTGGTCAATCAAATGACGAATTTAATACACTCTTTTTATAAAATATATTTGGGTGTGGTCCACTCGTAATACATCCCTATGTTTATGGATTAGTTCACACTTCTGATGACGTCAAATCAGCCCATGTAAAGTAATTATTGGTCATTGTTAAATTCATCCGTCCCAAATAGGGCAGCCAATTACATGGTTCTTGCCCCGGCCCAATAGTCTTATATAAAGCCTATTCTTCTCTCACTCTCTCTTCTCTCCAGTCCTCCAATCATAAAGTAATTTTATAAATCTTATATTAATAGAAATGGTCTCTCTCTCTCCTCCAATCATAAAATAATTTTATAAATCTTATATTAATAGAAATGGAGAATTATATATTAATAGAAAATTGAAGGGGAGGAAAAGTAAGAATGTTTTTATACCCTAGCAATGCAGAAAAGTCGATATTACCCTTGACCAGGCAATTGATCGATTCGAAGACGAGCACAATATGTAGCTAATTAATCTTTTATCAATATCTATCTATATATATAGAAAGAGAGAGAGACAAGATTCAATATACACACTATATTAAATAAGATATAAGACCCAATCTACACCATTGGATTCATTAAATCCAGCAGTCCAAAAACGAAGCAAAAAACAGGAGGGAAAATTGATTTCAATTGGATCAGAGGTATAATAATCAAATGATACATACCAAAAAAAAGGGCACAAAATCTTCTTAAAATCTCTCAAATTGAAATGCACAAAATCTCCCCTACAATCTCTAAACTTGTTGTCAAAATTAACTCAATCAAATTATAGAAGCATATTAAACCTATAATTCCTTCGATTATCACCACAAAACGCATTCCAATCAGTCGATTCTCAACACAAAAAAACTTAAATTACAGAAGCAATACATTCTCAACACACTATATAATGAGTTATATGATACTGTATACTGGGTTATAAGATACTGTATAATGGTTTATAAGATTGTAACTGTATGATGTATACACACACTGTATAATTGGTTATAAGATACTGTATAATGTGTTATAATATACTGTATAGTGGTTTATAAGATACTGTATAATGGTTTTAAATCACTAATTGTATGTCACTAATCACACACTGTATATCACCATTGTATTTACTGTATATTTGTTTATTAGCTATTGTATAATAGATTAATTAGTTATTGTATAATGTTTATTAGCTATTGTATTCATTGTATAATGGGTTATATGATACTTTATATTGGTTTATATGATACTGTATACTGGGTTATAAGATACTGTATAATGGTTTATAAGATTGTAACTGTATAATGTATAAACACACACTGTATAATGGGTTATAAGAGACTATATAATGTGTTATAATACACTCTATAGTTGTTTATAAGATACTGTATAATGGTTTGAAATCACTAATTGTATGTCACTAATCACACACTGTATATCACTGTTGTATTTACTGTATAATGGTTTATAAGCTACTGTATGATGGTTTAAAATCACTAATTGTGATGTCACTAATACCACATTGTATAACACCACTCATGTACTATATTTTGTCTTATTAGCTACTGTATAGTGGATTCAAATAGGGAATTGATGATGATTATATGTATTTCTGATTTACAAGCTACCGTATACTGAGTTTTTAGTGTATAATACACTAATATTTGCTATATAAAAACTTAAGTAATAATGAAATGTACTTTTATGACTACTGTATGATGTGTTAACCCACATTGTATAATATAATTAGTTAGTGTATAATAAGATTATATTTAGTGTATAATATCTTAGTTGTTACTGTATAATGTGTTAATCCACACTGAATAATGGTAATTATCTACTATATAATGCAGTTGCTGAAGAAGATGCATCAGCACCTGTTTTAGCTGATAGGTTACAGATTGAAAACGGAGGAGAAAACGCAGAATTGACGACGATGATGAATCGAGATTGATGATTAATCGAGTTTGATGATGAATAATGTGAATATTTTACGTTCTGTGAATCAAATTGTTACGTTCTGTGAACTGATCGAATTGTAATTGGAAAGAAAAAATGAATTGGAGAAAAGAATCTATTATGGCGCAATAAGTGGGATTTGATTTTGATCTTGCATGATATTTGCATGAGTTTGTTACGTTCATTGACTAAAATGCCCCTGCCATCATTAAAAAAAAGTATACAATCTGAAAAATGGAGTTAAATCTGGACCTTGGGATCAAACGGTGTCAATGGTGTAGATTGGATCTTATATCTTACCAAATGTAATGAGATGTATTTGATTCATACCCCTATATATATATATATATATAGCTAATCTTTTGTCACAATTGGGTATCAATTGCCCCACATCTAGGATTGTCAATTGAGTTGGGCCTACCCGAAGCGCGATTGACCGGCCCGCTTATATTTTAGTAGAGCGTAATTGAATGTGAGCAGACTTAGTTTGAGCTTAGAAATTAAACCCAATTAATTTGTGAGCCGAGCTTGAGTTTCATTAGATTCAGCCTGAATAACCCGTAATCATAATTTTAACCTCTAATTTAATACTTTGTTGCCATATAGCTAAGTTTTTTAAGCTAACTTATATAGGATCTAAATGGATGAAATGCATGTATTATGTAAGTGTAAAATTTTCTATTAATTTTTTTTTTTTGAAAGAAGTTTCAACTTTGTCATGTAATCTCACATACATCGAGAAATACTCTAATCATTGTCGTAGAGATCATGACTTATTTAATAAAGCTTCGGATTTATACATACTCACTACCGTAAACTTTTATTTAGTGTATTTTCCAAAATTAAGCTCTTATTATTTATTTTATTTGATACTTTTTGTGTGAGAAAACACAGATAATGTGAGTTGGCCCGAAATAAGCTTGAAGCTCGTAAAAGGTGTGAGCCAAGCCAAATAAAATGGTTTATGAGCTGAGTTTGAGCCTATATTATTCAAGCCAGATGGTTTTGAACTTGAGCTATCTCCTAAGCTCAGCTTATAAGACCCGATTGGCAGGCCTACTTATAGACAAATATTTTAATATATGTTTTCAAAAGAAAGAAGTATCTTAATATATATTTACTTTTTCTTTTTATTTTTATTTTTGTAATTTATAGAGTATATAATTTCATGTTAAATTTGTATTAAGGAGAAGTATATTCACTAAGTACAATATAATATGAAACAGATTTTGCAGCAGAAGATTCAGAAGTATTTTGCTCCCCTTGCAAGGAGTATTAATTAAAAGAAATTGCAACGAGAAGAGGATAGTCACAAGGACAGATTTAGAGGGCCCAAAAATACTGCTCCTCTTATTTTATATAATTATAGATCAGTCCACTTATTTTGAGCACATAACAAATAGCCGCCTCTCACAATATAACATTACAATACCCTCTTCCATAAAAAAACTAATGGAATTTGCTAACATCATCAAAAAATATTTTCTAAATTTCCTATGTTGCCCCTGAGGGATAATTTTTCATATTAAAGAGGATGTAATTGTATTTTTCAATTTAATCTTAAATAAATAATTTCGTAAGAACTTATTAACATCTTGATAATGAAGAGCAAGTTCGATTTATGCCAATTCGATTATATTTTGAAAAATAAAATCATATAATGAGTTTCGGTTTATTTTATGAACAATATCACAATGCAATAGAGATGAATATAAATTAGTAAGTTGCCAAAAATATAACGTTTGATTAATGGCCGTTAGTCAAAGGGGATAAATATAAAGTTTTATTATAAGAGGGGGATAAATATAAGATTTTGTTATAAGCAGGTGGTGTTTGTTATGGACCACAAATAAGTGGATTAGACTGTAATTACACTAAATAAGAAAGGTAGTTAGTATAATTAACCCTTTATTCCATTGCTCAAAATTAACAAGGTACTCCGAGGGCTGTAAACGAGCCGAGTGGTGCAAATTATACAAGCTTGAGCTTGTCTTAAAAAATTTGAGCTCATCGAGCCCATTTCTTTTGAGCTCAAGCTCAGTTGTTAGTTCATTCGATCTCGAGCCGAGCTAGAGCTCGACTTGTTTGCTCGTTCGAGCTCGAGATTTTGGCTCGTTTGCAAGCTCGAGCCGTTTTTTCTATTGAATGAACATATGTTTTAAATCCTAAGATTTGTACAAAAATTACACAAAGACGAATAGATAATGGTCACTCGTCAGCAGTGAAGAGAACTTAGAGAAGAAGATAAAATAAAATTTATTCTTTACAAAAATATATGCATACAATTATGAATTCCGAAAAGAATATATGACAAAATGAACAAATATATTTAATGTGAAAGACAATAGTTAGGTTGGATTCGTCTAGCTGAAAAATTATTAGAATGAAAATTTTGGATTAAAAAGAACTTTCATAATATTTTTGAATATATTATTTCGTAAATACTTAGTTATTATTATTCCAATATTATTTATATAATTTATTATCACTAATATAAGTAAGACATGGATAATAAAAGCATTATTACTAATACACACACACACACACACACACACACACACACATATATATATATACGGCTAAAATGCATTTTCGACCCCAACCTATATATGTCGGTCGAAGCACTTTGGTACATAATCCAATAACTTTTACCCTGGAGTATCTAAACTTTGTAAATTGTAACACTTAAGTCCACCGGAGGAATAATTTGACTTAGATTGTGCACTCGACTACCTATACATTGTATGATATGTGTAAATTGCGACACTTAAGTCCACGGAAGGAATAATTTGACTTAGATTGTGCAGTTGACTACCTATACATTGCATGATATGTACACTTAGGCTTAGCATCCTATCCTATGACATCTTGTGCACTCTCTACTATCTACACATTGCATGATATGTGCACTTTGGTACATAATTTAAGTCAAGCCCAAGGCACGTGACAGACTTTTCGGAGGGAATATTTCAAATTATTCCTCCGGAGGACTTAACTGTCACAATTTACAAAGGTTGGGTACTCGAGTGTAAAAATTAATATATTAGGTGCCAAAGTGCTCCAACCGACATAGGTTGGGGTTGAAAATGCATTTTACCCTATATGTATATATATATAGAAAGTTGGCACTTAACATGTGAAATATTTTATTAAATATCATTTGATCAAATATAATGTGCAAGAACAAGATTACAAAACGATTGAATATAATATTAAGTAAACACAAATATAAATAGATATATATACATATATAAATATATATAATAATAGTAAAAGCTCGTGAGCCTGCTTGCGAGCTTATGAACACTCAATTGCAAGCTCGAGCTCGCGAAACTCGGCTCGACCTAAACTTTAATCGAGCCGACTCACTAAGCTCGCGAGCGGGCTCGACTCACCTTACGCCCTTAACAAAATTTGAGGGAGGCAGTGGTTCTAACTTTTCATTTTGAACTTCTCTTTTATATTTATTAGGATTAAAATTAATAAATACTTATCTTAAACTACAAGGATTGTTGAGAAGGAAAAATATCCAAGACAACCAAATTTCTAAAGCGGATAAAAAATCTATAACCATTCAACTATGTATAGTTTATCCACCAAAAAGAATGCATAAAATGTTTAAATTATTGTTAATATTTATTACACTATATTCTTTTCGACGATTATCATAATATAGTTTATCTTTGATTTTTTGATTTAATGCTATTTTTGTGATTCCACTTAATTATTGATTGTGATGAAGTGAGCATCATTTCTTTTAACTAATTCCTTGTATCTAAGAAAATAGAAAAAGCCACTAACTCCGAATAAAATGAGATGGCAAATCAAATAGAACAAAAAATATTAGGAAAAAGTTTTATTACAAATAAATTAAATAATAAGTCCAACCATCATGTCTCTTGATAATTCTATCAACATAATGAGTACGTATGTGAGCAATTAGGTTCAAAATTATTGTAATATTGATTTTATGTGTACATAGCATATCCAATCTTATGATAAATAAGTATTCAAAGAACGTCATGTACGACGATAACCTAAGAATTGCTTATATATTATGAAACTACTTTATTTTTTATTAAAAGTTCATTTATTTGTTTTACACGTGATAATTGTTATTTTACTTATTTTTTTAAAAGCTATATATAACATATTGTAGAAAAGAAATTGATTTGATGGTGCTTGCCCAATCCCCCTCCCCCTCCAAAAAAAAAAAAAAACCCATTCCTGAAACATCCCTGGATAGCCATGTGTTGACACTAGTTAATACTTGCACAAAGATGATATGGCTATGTTTGTTTGTGTTTTCATAGCATTATTTTCATTCGCATTCTTATTTGAAAATGAAAATACACAATTTACACCATTTTCAACTAAAAATACACTTATTTTCAGTTTCACATTCTGCAATAACTACCTTTTACTTTACCAGTTAACACTCACCTTTTCATATCTCTCACATCTTCTTCTAAAAATCTATATTTTCGGCAATAATTGTGGTGCTATAGTGAAATAAAATACATAGTATTAACCTTTATAGGCTTGTGAACATTTTAAGACCCATTTTCAATATTTTTAGTGCCCTTTTTCGGGTAAATTTTTGTCATTTTTACTTACAAGTATATTTAACCAATATAATATTATCTATTATTTTATCTATAAAATATACATAATCATTACTTTTAATTAACTCAATCATTCACACATTATCACATCATCAATTCCAAACAATTTTCGGAAACACAAACGAACATGCCATTATTTTCCCATACATTTTAGAAAATGACTGTTGAAAATGAAATGAAAACACATCCAAATAGAGCCTATGGCTGTGTTTGCTTTTATTTTGGGGGTTTTTTTTGTGAAAATTTTGGTGAAAAAGTTTATTGGGAGTTGTGTATTTTGATGAAAATGTGTTTGGTTTTATTTTCAGAAGAGACAAAAAATACTGTAGCAGTCAAATCATACAAGTTTTTGTCTGAAAATTTGTGTTTATAATTAGTTAATGATTGAAAAATATAATATAATATAAGTTTTAAATGATTATAATATTATGATTATAAATGTATATATATATTGTAGTTGATGTAATTAGTAGGCATCCTAAAGTAGACACAAATAAGGAGACAATAGCTGACAAATTTTTTGACCAAAAAGGTCCTTTTTGGTCAAAAAAAACATAAAGCATTTGGCAAAATGTGTTTGAAAACAAAAGCAAACACAAACTATATTTTTCTGTCCATATTCTAACAACAGTTCTAATTTTTCTTTTCTTTTTCTCCGAAACGTCCAAACAGTTATTGTTTTTCAAATTATGAAAAGAAACATTGAACATTTCGTAGTTCCTTTTTGAAAAGAGTTATTTCTCTATTGCCCAAATAATCATGTTCAAACTAGTCAACCAAACATTTATTGCACGGAGGAGCAATTTTTTTGTCATGCGATTCATGGTAGTTGTCGATCAAAATGTTAATGTCACACTTATTTTTTTAGTAATTTGCAGATGTATTTGAAATCATGGTACCAATGATTTTTAGTTGATCTTTTTTGTTTTTTTTTTTGTTGGCAATAACACTTTTAAAATTTAATATTTACCAATTTAAGTTACTAGAACTTTGTCAATTGTATGCTCTATAAATGCTAAAGTTGAATCCAACATTACCACTTTGTTTCTTCGTCAAATTTGATCGATTATTGGTGTGGATGTATAAATTTTGACACAAAATGTTGACTTTTTGCTAATAAAAAAATGGAGCAACTCTCATTTACTTTCATTTTCACTATTCTTGTCATGTTTCCAACATTTTGCAAGTTTTCTTTGACATTTTAGATACATTCTGATATTTAACAACTCGAAACTTAACTTCGAAACAAAATTTTAATCCATGATTCTAATCACTTATATATAAATTTATCGTACATTCCTATAATAGAGAATGTTACATGTTTGTGTAGTAGATGACTTGCAATGCTCAGTCACTAGGGTAAAAGGATGTAATAGATGCGCCACAAGACAAATCGCTCTCAGATCTCTATAGTGTGAAAGTATTATGTATTTTATATCCAATCGCCCAATAATATCTATTCACCGAGTGTAATATAAAATTATGGAAAAATTGTATTTTTGGTCCCATATAGCTGAACATATACTTTTTTTAATTTGAGAAACAAAGAAGTTAACATAAATAGCCGAACATTCAAATTGTAGAATAAATGTCTCACATAAAACAACCTACTAAGACCTCCTCCTTTCTGTATCTAGCTATATATGCACTTTTTGCATGTTCAACTAAAGCTTCTATCATGCATTTGTGTGAATGTTCATGTATACACATATATCTTCATTTGTAGGAGGGGAACAAGTAGGCGTGCTGTCATTCTCAAAGATGAAGAGGTGAGGAAAGCAATTATAATACCCAATTTGGCGACACGCTGTTTTAAACAAAAATGTTATAACATTAATACAGAATCACAAATCTCATCACCTTTTCTGAGCGCTCCTTGATCTTTCCCTTGCCTTCTCCATAGCCAGATTGAAGCGTTCACTATCCATATACGATCCTCTTTCTTCTGCCATCAACTGACAAACATATATTGCTAGTCAACTTCATAAAGCAAAACGATTTTGCATGTTGAAGAAATTGTGCAAACGTCACCTGAGTCAGATCCAAAGGAAATCCAAAAGTATCCTATAAATCAAATGCCTCCTGCAATCAAGTGATCAATTATAGTTAGATCCAAAGGATTCATGAAGTCACGAGTACCACGGCAGACATAAGCAAAGTTGATAGCAGGAGCATTATAATATTATTTTCACAATCAAAGATTCAAAATGCATACATACCTGGCCGCATAATATACTCCTTTGGAGCTCTTAGGCAACTCTTCTAAATTTCTCAATTCCCTGTAAAGTCAACCAACAAGAGAAGTTTGTTAAGTCTCTGAAATGCAACTATCTTAATAGGCTTGCAAAATAATCTGAGGCATCTAGTTGACTATGGAATTAGAGAGAGGTTAAGCTATAATTTGAAGTATAATGAGTAGAACCTATGAGGATTTGATGCAAGGATACTTTTACAAATGATTTGATGCAATGTCGAATATTATATGAAGTGGAGAAATTGTAACTCTTTCAACAAGTGAAATTCGCCCAAGCTAAAGCTCAATTTTTATTTCTCCAAGAAAAACGTGAATGAAAGAAACATTAACTCCTAAAATATATAACTATTGAAGCTTAACAGAAGGGAAATAACTAGGGTCTGTTTGGCACGTTTTTGTTTTTGTAGTTTTGCAGAACAGTTTTGAACGATTCTGTAGAACAGTTTTTGAAGAATAAAAATTATTGAAAACCTGTTTGGCACCTATTATTATTTAATTAATATTTTGAATTAATTAAAATATTTGAAATGTTTGAAATATTTGGAGGATAAGTGCACAGTAATTGACACTCCGTGTTTTGGACATTCTGTCAATTTTTGCCTTGGGTGACTGAGAATTCTGCAAAACACCTGAAACCTGTTTTCCAAAATCGTCTTTTGGGTGACTCAAAATTCTGCAAAACAGGTATTTGGAAACACTCAACCAAACGTCTTTTCCCATTTTTTGTTCCCGAAAAACGTCAAGAGAAGCCAAAAACAGCCAACCAAACAGGCCCATAGTCTCCTACATCACTACGAAGCTTAATAAACAAGTAAACAAGATTATGGGGAGATCTCTACACACTTTTACCAATCCCTTGCCAAAGCTGGCCTCTTCTTTGGCAATGATTTCTTTAATATTCGTCGTGTGCATGTTGCTTCAACTCTGGACGCATTACTTCCACTTTGATGTTTACCAGCCTATTTTTAGAATAATATAATCATAAGATTTATTAAATACAGAAAATGAATAAGATTAGAATTATGATTTATAAAAGCACAACAATTTAAATCCATTGAAAAAGCCTTGCTGTGCCTTAATGACTTCAGTACCATATCTCACAGCTCGTCAAAGGATCCATCTTAGCACGAATCCATGACCCACATTGCCTGTATTAAGCACTCTCATCGGACCTGGATGTTCAGGTAACATAATTGCATATATTATTCTTGGCATATATGTGTGTGTGAGCAGTGTTTTAAAAGGGGAAAGCATGGGGCGGGACGTTTCATGTCTCTCAGGGTGGGGCGTAAGCCCCGTGGCGCAAGGTGTATGCCCCGCAATTTGTGGTTTTTTATATTAAAATATAAAATAATATTAAAAATTGATTCAAATTAGCCAAAAATAACAAAAATTGATCAAAAAAAATTAAGGAAAAAAGATTAAGATAGAGAGTTAAAATAAAAAACAATTCAACTATGCAAGCTAAAGTTCAACTCTTGCCTAATACTCTTATTTAAGATCATTATCCTCATCATCGGCTCTCAATTATAAACATTCCACTTCATTAACACCACCGATTTGCAAATCATCCAATTCATTAACACGTTTTCCTCCAAAAGAGGGTGGAGTTTGGCTTGAAAGTTAGAATAAGTCAGGACCCAAAATCATTATATTCGAGCTGAAATAGCCTAGGTGTACTGTCATGCCCCAACATTTTAAAATATTTTGAGATGACCGAGACGTGTTATTTTATTCATAGACGGGAGTCTAGAGTCTATTGGAGTATTCTGAAAAAGTCTAGAAGATTCTATAAAATTCCAGAAAACTCCTGAAAGTACTAGAATACTCTAGAACAATGTAGATCCTTATAAAGAGCTTTAAAATAGTGTGGAAATGTGTAGAATGTCTTAGATTATCCTAGATAGTAGTAGAAGTATGTAGAATGTGGCAGAGATGTGTGGACCTCTTTAAAAATATGTGAATATGATAGGAAAGTTTTAGGATAGAGAATATCTCAAGAAATATTCTTAGAGGGCTCTAGACAGTCTTTCCCACATCTGTAGGATCAAATGAATCTCAATCGTTCATTAGGTAGGTGGATTAGCATAAATAGAAGTAGAAGTATTATTTGTAAACGAAACAAGTCTAGAACCAAGTGTAGAAACAATTCTTAGAGTTATTGAGAATGATAGTGTAGTATTCTCTCAAACTCCCAAGTTGTGAGGCACAAAAAAGCAAGCCCAGATGCCCAAGGTATATGCCCCACCTCATTAGGAATGAGCTTTTCAGGAGTTGCGCCTCCCTCCATTGCCCCGAGGCGTTTTGGCAAGGCCCCTCCTAGGAGGCGAACCTCGGGGCGCGCCCAGGGAATGCCTTTTAAAACAACGTGTGTGAGTGACTTGTTTGTCTATGCGTATGTGTCGAGAGAGATGTTCACAATCACATGCTACTATGTTTGTTCCAGTTAAAGAGACGACCACTAGAACTAGGGATCAAATTGATACCAAAACTAACACTGTTACCTTACCTGGGCAAGAGCCATCATTAATCGCAAATGAAAGTGTTCTAATGTGATCTGCCACAACCCTGTAAGCAATGTCAATTTTGTCTACATCATCAGCTCCAACTCCGGAGTATGGTCTGGCTCTAGTTACCTAGCAAAAGATAAAGAACTAGTCCCATAACTAAACACCATAAACAACATAGTACAAGTCTAAAATAGTAGGAACTGGAACCAAAAGGAATACTCTTAGAGCATAAATAAGATAATGCAACAGAACTAAAGTTAAGTAGTAAAAGCTGGAGAAACTTATTAGCTTATCCAGAATGCTTATTAATTGACTCTTCTTTCATAAAACTTTTACAGTCCTTCACATTAAAAGGTACTAAAAGCCTTGTTCTAAACAAATTTTAAGCCCTAATCCTAATAAGAAAGCATATCCAGAGATATAATCAACCCAAACTTGTCTGTTGCATTGCATCAAAGATGGGCAAGAACACAATACAAGTTTAAAGTAGAAAGGCTGGAACCAAAACTACTCTGGATAATAAATAATATAACACAACAAATAAAATCTAGTGTAGTAAAAGTTGGAGGAGCTTACTAATGTATTCAAAATGCTCTTATTTCACAAAACCTTTACAGTCCTTTACTTGATAAGGAACTAGTCTACAAGTCTTCATCTTTTAAACAAAATCTAAGGCTCCTAGAAAGATATTTAGAGAATAAACAAATACAATAAGCCCAAAGCAGTTGTATTGCATCAAAGATGAGGAAGAAGACATCAGTATCATAATTGCTCATCTTATTTTGAAGAATAGTGGTCAACCTGTCAAGACCCCACTACTACAGAAATGACCTATTACAGCGGTTTTTTTGGACCTATTACAGCGGTTTTAACCATTGTAATAAGTACCGTTGTAATAGGTTTAAGGCCTATTACAGCGGTTATTTGTTAAACCGCTGTATAATAATTTTTTTATTTTTTTTATTTTACCTACACGTTGATATCTTGAGCAATGTACATTAAAACAAGAACATTAATTAGATGGAAAAAGGAAATTATTTCCTGATTAACTCTGATTTATACATTAAAACAAGAAAAAACATTATCCAACCAAAACAATTCAAAAATTCAACCACCAAGAAAAGCATCTAAGTCCCAACACCATAAAATTACTAACCATAATTAAAATTAAAATGCCAAAATGATTAATTTGCACACACAAAATACACACACAGATCTGCAAGTACATCATAATGCTAAACCCAAAAAAATCAAAACTTTACAAACTGCAAACAACAGAATATAATTCAAATTATATTCTGCTGCATAAAAATGGAAGCCAAAAAACAACAGACAAGCACCGCAACACTAAGCACCAAAACGACAACAACTTGAACAGATCTAATGAAACCACCCACGTCGGTAAAGTGCAAAATAGCACGGATCTGACCAAGAAAGCTCTGATCAAACACGGATCTGACCACGAAAGTACCGATTAAAGACGGATCTGAACATTGATTTGGTACAGAATCTCCGATTGAACACGGATCGCGATAGATAAACTCCGATGAAAAAATCGCCGACTAGCCGAATCGGTGGTTAAATTTGAGCTTAGAGAGGGAGTGTAAGGCAGTGGTAGTGTCGGCGGCGGCGGTGGCGTTGGTGGTGGTGGAAGCGGCGTTGGTGGTGGTGAGAGAGAGGTGTGCGCGGCGGAGGAGAGAGCGGGCGGCGCTGTCGGTGTCGGCGAGGGAGGAGATGGTGGTGGTGGTGGTGGCGGCGGCGGTACAAGGTGGTGGTGGTGAGATGTGGCGGGCGGGAAAGAGAGAGAGTAGAGAGAGAGAGAGTGGAGTAGAGAGAGAGACTAATTCAAATGGGGGGATCTGGTTTTTAATATACGATAATCACCTATTATAGCGGTTCTTTTCTGAACCGATGTAATAGGTTCTTTATTACACCTATTATAGCGGTTCATTGTGAACAGCTGTAATAAAGTCCTCCGTGCAGCGATTTTGCCAGAACTGCTGTAATAGGTGCGCTGTAATAGGGTATTTTTGTAATAGTGACCTCAACATGTTTCACGGGTAAATAATCTAATAAGCCATCAGATCCCCTGTTAAACTGTGGAATGACATCAAGAAAATCAAGCAACTTAATAATATGACAGAAGACCATGAAGACTAGTCATATTTAGCTATTAGAACCATAAACAAATCCAGTATAACAAGAATAAGAATTTAGCATGAATAAAAACAATATTCCATAGCTTGATCATTGTAGGATCATCATTATTTACAAGTGATGCAACATCGTGATTGCCAACCCTATCAAGATGAAGTTCAATATAGAATCCACAAGGTCCAGTATTGACCATCTCCCAGAAATTGTCCTATGCAAGGTAGCATAAGTTTAAGAAGAACACTTTTAATAAAAATTAGATTTAATTTAGATTGCTTGCAACCCTGATTTTAATGTGGGGAACACATGAAAAACATGAATGTCCATGTGGATGAATGTATAGCTAAAAACTCACAAGCTCTTTTTCAACCGCACGACATGTTCTATATATTGCTTTCTTCTTTTCATTCTGCCCATTTTCAGTCTTTACATCGATCACGGACATGTCTTTAGTCTCCTCACCACTATTAGTCTATCCATACTTCTACAAGAATATATAAATATTCTTGATTCCATCTCCTTTCCATGAACATCCAACATTTTCTTCAAGACAACCTTCCAATTCATGTAGTGGAAATTATTATCACATGGAGGCTCTTCAACTTAATTGCATCAAGCTAGATAACCTAAGCTTAAATTTAGCATTTTCATCAGAATAGAATGACCCATACTACTATAAGCAAAGAATTGCAAAAAGTTTATTCTTCAAACATAAGCTAAAATCTTCCAACAATTGTGTGACTTCACGAAAACGTCCAACTCCTGCAAAATTATTACATTGTAAATACCTAAGAGTGAGGTACAATGAATGTCTCGACGCAACTGCATCTTTTTAACTTAATAGGTGTTGTCTTGACCGGACTCTTGTTTGCAATTTCAGAAGTCAAACAACTATATTACTTTCATATTTAATTGGCTATCAACTTAGTACATTAGCGTTTGTTACTTGAAGAAAAGGTTTTGTACAAATTATTACAAGCCTATTTAGAAGGATTTCAGTCAACAAAAGCTAAAGCTATTCAGAATGCACCATTTTGAGTTTTAGAAAGAAAAAGAATGCACTGCACTACGTGATGCTTATTTTATGTCCTTCACCATCTTCATGTTATAATATTAATCCCCTCGAGAATATTATTCATAATGACAATGTTTATATAGAGATTACAAGAATGAGAAATATAGAAAGAACATGAATAAGGAAACCTAAACTAATAAGGAAACATAAACCTAAAGTAATATTAATAACTCTAACACGCCCCCGCAGTCGAAACGGTAGGAGCACGAACGTTGAGACTGGAACGAAACTCCAAAAATAAAGAAGAAGGCAAGCCTTTGGTGAAGATGTCAGCAAACTGGCGCGAAGATGGGACATGCAACACACGAACATCACCTAAAGTAACTTTCTCACGTACAAAATGTAAATCCAATTCCACATGTTTAGTACGTTGATGTTGCACGGGGTTAGAAGAGAGATAAACAACACTGATATTATCACAGTAAACAAGAGTAGCGGAAAGCAGAGGACAGTGAAGCTCAAGGAGAAGATTACGTAACCAAGATGTTTCGGCAACCGCATTAGCAACACCGCGGTATTCGGCTTCAGCACTAGAACGGGATACAACTGGTTGACGCTTAGAGGACCAGGAAATTAAGTTATCACCTAAAAAGACACAATAGCCAGAAGTAGACCTACGAGTATTTGGACAACCAGCCCAGTCAGCATCGGAATAGGCAATGAGTTGAGAGAAAGAGGAGGGACGAATAAAGAGACCCTGAGAAGTGGTACCACGAAGTTAGCGAAGAACACGCTTGAGAGCGTTCATATGGTGAATGCGAGGATCATGCATAAAGAGACAAAGTTGTTGGACGGAAAAGGAAATATCAGGTCGAGTGAAGGTGAGATATTGAAGAACACCAGCAATACTGCGATAGAGAGTGGGAACCGGGAAGGGATCCGTAGAGGAGGAAGAAAGCTTAGATTGAGTGTCAGCGGAAGTAGAGACAGAATTGCAGTCAGTCATGTTGGCACGAGCAAGAATTTCCAAGGCAAATTTTTCTTGAGAGAGAAAAAGACCAGAGGAAGAATGAGAGACAGAAATGTCGAGAAAGTAGTGGAGGGGACCCAAATCAGTCATGGCAAACTCAGAAGATAATAATGAAGTGAGTTTCGAAAGAATAGAGGGAGAAGAGGCAGTTAAGACAATGTCATCCACATAGAGGAGAAGATAAGCTATGGAAGAGTCACGACGAAAAATAAACAAAGAAGCATTGGATTTACTGTTAAGAAAACCTAAGGAGGAAAGAAAAGAAGCAAAACAATGATACCACGCACGGGGAGCTTGTTTAAGACCATATAAAGCTTTATTAAGGCAACAAACGTGATGAGGAAAATTAGGATTAGTAAAACCAGGAGGTTGTTTCATAAATACAGTTTCAAAGAGGTGACCATGAAGGAAAGCATTTTTGACATCAAGTTGGTGTAAAGGCCAGGAAAAACTAAGGGCAAGACTGAGGATAGTACGAATGGTGGCAGGTTTAACCACAGGACTGAAGGTGTCCTCGTAATCAATGCCAGGCTATTGAGTGAAGCCTTGAGCAACAAGACAAGCCTTATAACGTTCAAGAGAACCATCAGAGCGATACTTTTGACGAAAAATCCATTTAGAACCGACAAGGTTGGTATTAGGAGGACAAGAAACAAGAGTCCAAGTGTCGTTGGAGTGGAGAACAGAGAGGTCGTCGTCCATGGCAGCTTTCCAATGGGGGTCTTTTAGAGCTTGAGCATAAGAACGAGGCAGAGGAGAGATGCTAGCAGTGGCGGAAAGATTTAAGAGAGAGCGTGGTTTTGTAATTCCAGCTTTAGAACGAGTAATCATGGGGTGAGTGGAAAGCGGAGCGGGAGGAGAAGCCATCGAAGGTGATGTGGTAGAAGAAGGAGAAGAAGACAGCGTGGTGGCAGTGGATGACGTGGGAGGTGATGACGGGTGCAGTATGGCTGATGGGGCAGGCGGATCAGGTGGAAAATCGGGTGGTGGCCCTATTCGAGAAGGGCGAGAAGAGGGGGCGGAAATGCAAATGGGAGAATTGAGAAAAGAAGGAGAGTTGTCATCGGAGGAAAGAAAGTCATAGGGGGAGGTGTCGTCGGGAGAAGAGAAAGAAGATAAGGGGAACACCGATTCATCGAAGACGACGTGACGAGAGATGATAATTTTGTTAGAATTGAGATCAAGACAGCGAAATCCTTTATGATGAGATGGATAACCTAAGAAGAGACAAGCCGAGGAACGAGGAGAAAGTTTGTGGGGGGAGGTGGCAGAAAGATTAGGATAGCGAAGGCATCCAAAAATGCGAAGATGATCATAAGTGGGAAAAACGCCATAGAAGAGCTCGAACGGAGTTTTGTAGGAGAGAGTGGTAGTGGGTAGGATATTGAGCAGATGAACTGCCATATGTAATGCTTTCAGCCCAGAAAGAAAGAGGAAGGGTGGCTTGAAAGAGAAGAGAACGAACGATATTATTGACAGATTGGATAGTTCGTTCAGCCTTGCCGTTTTGTTGTGAAGTGTGGGGGCATGAAAAACGAAATTGAATACCATTTTAAGTAAAGAAAGCGTGAAACAATTTATTATCAAATTCACCACCATGATCACATTGAAAGGATTTTATTTTGAGGTAAAATTGAGTATTAACATAAGAATAAAAAATTTCAAAAATCGCATAAACATCAGATTTACATAATAAAGGAAAAACCCAAAGAAAATGGGAAAAATCATCCAAAAATAAGACATAGTATTTAAAACCACCTAGACTAGAAACCGGCGAGGTCCAATATCCGAGTGAATAACATCAAAGAAATTAGAACTAATAGACGAAGAACTAGAAAAAGGTAAACGCTTGTGTTTTCCAAATTGACAAGCTTGACAAATTGACTTAGAAACATCTTTATTACACTTAATAAAATTACGACTATTAAGAAAGGAAATAATAGAAACGCCGGGGTGTCCAAGATGACGATGCCAGGTAGTCGGAGAAGACGAAGCTGAGGAAAGAGTGGAGACGAGAGCGGTGGGGGAAGCCTGGAAGGGGTAGAGATCACCACTGCTGTCACGGTGAAGAAAAAGCTCACCGGTCCGAAGATCCTGAACAGAAAAACCGAAAGGGTCAAACTCAATGGAACAATGATTGTCACGGGTAAATTGACGGACAGAGATGAGATTTTTGACGAGTTATTTAGGGAAAGAGAGCGAGAGTGAGAAGGAAAAAATGAATGATCAATATAAGTGATGGGGAGTACAACACCATTACCAACAGTTATCGAATTTGAATTTAAATTTGGTACAATATTAAAAAGCTTACCTTGGTGAGGTGTCACGTGGGAGCTTGCACCGGTGTCGAGGTACCATTGCTCATCAGGCTGAGACAGAGACATGGTCTGAAAAAAAGAAAAGATATCCGTTACTGGGAGAGCTGACTGCTGGGCTGCTGAATGAGTGTGTTGTCATTGGAGGGTTGGCTGATTTGGGCCGTATGGAGAAGGAAGCCCAGAAGGTGCTAGACCGAGTATGCTGCTGGAAGTATGCGCTGGACCTGGAGATAGGAAGGCCGAAGATGGGTCGGGCGCAGGAGAGAGACCAGGGGCAGGCGAGCTGAGCCAAGGAGAGATGTTGGGCCTGATATTGTCGGCCCAATTCGCTGAGTAGGGGAACGCTGTTTGTAAGCTGGACGGTGAAGGTGCTGATTGTAGTGGGCCGATTGGTTGTGGACCTTTAGGAGTGTGCTGGTATAATTGATATGAGTAACCTGTTGATGGACCGGCAAAATTTGGCGGGCTCGGTCGTGAGCCGGTGTGATATGAACCCGATCGACCACCACAATTATTATGACGACCACCTCCCCTTCCTCGATAATTTCCAGAATTACGATAATTGTTTCGATTAGGGGATGGATTTTAGGAAAAAAGAGCCGTGGAGAAGTCAGGTGTGGGATTATGAAAACGGATTTCACGGGTTTCATGAAGAAGTAACAAATTTTTGACTTCAGTGAAGGAAGGCAAGGGCGGTTTGGAGATAATTATAGTGACAAGTGGGAGATATGATTCAGGGAGACCGTGAAGAAGTTGAAGTATAAAAGCTTGGTCTTTAACGGGGGTGTCAAGATCAGCTAGAGTGTCGGCAAGGTGTTACATCTCTTGACAATATTGGGAAAGAGAGAGATTGCCTTTTCGAAGGTTATGAAAATGCTCATTAATTTGCATAGAGCGAGAAGCTTTATTATTTAGAAAATTTTCCTCGATGGCGAGCCATAAATCATGAGAGGTGGCATATTGTAAGTCGAGGTGTTTAAGCAATTTAATATCGACAGTGGAGTAAAACCAACGTTTAATTGTAGAATCAAGAGAAAATCATGTATCATCAGTTTGAGAAAGAGGTTTAGACTGTCCCGAAATATGGTCAAAGACAGAGTAGCTACGACAGAGATCCATAAACATACCGCGCCACAATTTGTAGTTTGAATCGTTTTCAGATAATTTAAAACCAAAAGAAGAATGAATATTTCCGGCAGCTAAAGCGGGGTGTATGGGGGCTGTTTTGGGGGCGGGTGGTGTAGGATCTTGGACATTGGAGGGGGTAGCGGAGGAAGAGTCAGATTGAGACATAGGGGATAAAACCGAATCGAAACAATAATCGAAAAAGTAGAAATTATGATGCGAAAAGTAAAGGAAGAGTAGACGAAAAAATAACGTGACTTACCACCGAGAACATACACGAAGAGAGAGATATGCCGGCGATGGAAGGCTTGATATAGTGATTGATTTTGCGTTGAGGGGAGCAACGACTTAGAGGTAGGAGAGGGAGAGAAAATTCCGGGGAAGAGAAGCCGAGAGTAGACGCCAAGAGGGAAGGGGGCGGATGACTTGAGAGAAGAGGCACCAGGAATTTTAGGGTTAGGCTGATATCATGTTATAATATTAATCCCCTTGAGAATATTATTCATAATGACAATGTTTATATAGAGATTACAAAAATGAGAAATATGGAAAGAACATGAATAAGGAAACCTAAACTAATAAGGAAACATAAACCTAAAGTAATAATAACTCTAACACTTCATTCACTAGTAATTTCAAATTCACCCCATACCACCAAGTACTCCGTCCGCAAAAATGTCTATCGAAACATAAGAAGGATAATCATGATCTCCTCTTTGTCATTGTATTCACATGTGTGTTATATTATAACATATCAAAACATAAATAATTTTCACGAAAAGCATTGATTCTCAATAATCAAAGTGATAGACCATAAATTCTGAAATTAACATCCAGATTATAATTTTTTTTAATTTGAGAAACTAAGAAGTAAAAACGTATTTCCCAACATTCAAATTGTAGAATAAACGTCTGAAATAAAATGACCTATTCAAGCCTCCTCCTTTCCCTATCTTGCTATATATGCACTTTTTGCATGTTCAAAGAAAGCTTCTATCGTGCACTTGTGTGAATGTTCATATATACGCATATTTATTTAGGTGTAGGAGGTGAACAAATAGGCATCGTTTCGTTCTCAAAGATGAAGAGATGAGAAAATAATTATAGCACCGATTGGACGATACACGATGTTACAAACAAAAATGCTATAATACATTACAAGAAAACAAGGCATCAGCTACAAACAAAATTGCAATGGACTTAATTTCGTAGTTAAGGTGATAGATTAGCTATGAATACTCCATAGGTAAATAAAGTTTAAAAATGACCGAGCATATTGAAAATAGTCGGCGGCAAAGTAGCTACAAAATAGCATTGAATTTGCAGCGAATAATATTTTTGTTGCATTCTCATTTCTGGTGCAACGGATTAGCTACAAATTATTTGTAGAAAAAATAATTTAAAAATTAAAATGATAATAGAATATATTAGCTACGGAATATTTGTGGCGCTTGTTATGGAGTTTAAATATGTAGTTAGTTTGTAGCTGGATATTGCATCAGAATGCACATTCGTTGCGATTTTAGCTGGTTGTGCAACCGTGAGGTTAGCTATGAAATAGCATTGGACTTGCAATGAAAATTGTACTCGTTGCAATTTCCACTTTAATGCAACGGACTAAGCCCAAAATTTTTGTAGAAAAATAAATCTAAAATTTTGGACATAAATGCAAGAAATTATTTGTCATTATTGGGGAGGAACCAGAGGAAATGGGGATAGAAGAAGTTGGGGAACTTGTAGTTCATGCTGTGGCTATGAATTAAAATCCATAGTTAGTTTGTCGCAAGGTGTTGCAACAGAATATACATTTATTGCAATTTCTATTAATGCCGCAAATGGGGAACTACAAATTAAACTTTTGTAGTGAATCTTCGTAATTAGATTTAGGGTTTAGGGTTTGAACAAATTTTATATTATTCCATGAATGTCTCAATACAATAAATCAACACTGAGAATGATTTTTTCTTGTTTTATAAGATCTAAATTACAAAATATATAGTGAGCAATATGATTGAGTGGTATAATAATTAAAATCTTATTATTTTCGATTTTTTGGAATCAATTTGTATTAATTTAATCTATTAAAAAAGTTTGAAAACTTTGGCCAATTATTAGTTTTATTATTTAATGCTCATACAAATAATATTTTATTTATACAATAATCATATTAAAATATATGTTAGCATCTGACTCTTGATGAATACAGTAAGGATTTGGAGACTCATAAACAGCACCTTCAGATTGTGTTACACGATCAGTAGTTATATGCTTCTAAGTGTGTCTTTGGTCAGATTCTACTTAGGGCATCTTATCCAACAAGATCAACATGATAGAATGGCCAAAACTAAAGACTGTCATCCATTTCTGACAGGGTATTACAGAACACTATTTCTCTACAAAAAATAAATAGTGAATACTGAGTTAGCCTTTCAAAAGTTAAAAGAGGCTATGACCACTGCTCCAGTCCTTAAATTGCCAGATTTTGCAAAACCTTTTGTCTTGGAAATTGATGCTTGCTATACTGGTCTAGGGGCAGTCCTTACGCAAGATAAACCGCCCATTGCTTATATCAGTAAGTTTTTGGGCCCAAAGAGTTTAAGGTTATCTGTTTATGAAAAGGAATCTTTCTAAGGCTAACGAGAAATCGGATCCTATAAAGATATTGCAGAAAAGTCCCTCAAAAGTAGCTAACTAAATAACAGAGACAACCATGACTAAGAAACAGGCGGGTGAATGTGTTAAGGACATAGGTCTGTTATCCGAGTCAGAGTGCGGGTCAGTAGGTCAGGAACAACTGGGGTTTATTTCGTAAATACGAAAGACTAAGCCCATCATGAAGATGGCCCAATCAGCTTGCAAAAGCCCTATAATGAGGTATTTTAAGGGTAGAATCTTATGTGGGAAGGTCCTTTCTGATGAAGAAAGTATCCCATTAGCTATCTAGACTTTTGGTCATATTCATACTTAGGGTTCAATCTGACTCAACATGACATTACAGGTGGTGACGGTCTGTCAGCAATGCAATGAGATTTCTCTTAAATCCAACAGTTACCAATACCAGACAGATCTTAATACTTCATTGTGATAAGAATTTACAAGGGTGACAGTAGTAGGTAAAAAATTATCACTAAAAGTCACCATAATTATTGTTTTGTCACAATAATGATTTTCAGTTACACAAATCTCTTTAAAATTGTCACTATTGATAATTAGTGACAACACAAATAGAGTGACAACTATATTTGTTGTCATTAAAAGCGTGTCACTAATTGTCAATAGTGACAACAATTTTTTTTTCACTAATTATCAAGAATGAAGCAGATGGCAGATAGATTAAGGACAGAAATTTATCATTATGGTAAACACTGTAAACCTTATAGGCTAGCGTTCATTAAAAGCAAAATTTGAGAAAATCAGTCCTAGAATATGCCCGTTTGTCCAAATTATTGGAGCGAGTGGGGGATGTGCTTATCGTTTACAGTTACCAGCTACAGCAAAAGTTCATCCAGTGTAATGCTTAAAAGTTGCAGTAAAGGCATTAAGGATGCACTTCTTCACTAAACTATCATGGATGAAGATGTGCCAACTTATGCCCAAACCAGTGGCGGTCAGTTTAGCTCGAAGACTTGCAAAGAAAAACACACAGGTGGGCAGAAGTGCTTATCAGAGTATCACTACTGCATTTCCAGGTGAAGGGGGCAAAGCGCACATCACCAGATTTTTTTTAGAAATTTTTACTAATTTTTTTATTTAGGTTTAAATTTTTTATTTTTATAATTTTTTTCATTTTTTTATTTTCATGTTTCCGAGAGTTAGTTTGAATTATGGCTTTTTTGTTTTTATATGATGAAAGCCATTGTAAACCAACTTGAATATTATCAGTAATATTATACTTCTTTTCATTGTTTTCTTATTTATTTTCATGTTTTATTTATTTTCCTTCTATTTTTATATTTGAAAAAGTTAGTGAGTTATGATTCAAACCTAAAAATAATATTTCAAGAAAAAAACAAATAAATCCCAATATGCATGATTTAAATTGAACGATGAATGGCTAAAAAATTTTCCGAAGCTGACCGACGGAGGTTAAGTTAATATTAAGAATATTTGAATTAAAAAAAAAAATAGCAGATACCCCTCCAACCTATGAAGTGATGTGCGCTTTGCCCCTTCAACTATGCGGTTTGTAGCACTTTGCCCCCTGTGTGCTGCCCGAAGTTGACCGAGGGGGCAAATTGCATATATATGATAGTTTAGGGTGTTGAGTGCAACTTTTAATAGTTTGGGGGGCAAAGCGCACATCACCTCATAGTTTTGGGGGGAGGTATCTGCTATTTTCTCAAAAAAAAAAAGTCTTGCCATTAAAAATTCATAACTAGCGATACTTTTGATAATGTCACTTGACACTTTGTCACTAATTTCTTAAGATAATTAGATCTATATTAGACGTAGAAACCAAGGTAATTTAAATTTTCTAGAAGAAGAATGAAGAGAATTGTGGGCTTTAACAAGTTTTGATCAAATGTGTATCCAATTTCTTGATATATATATTTTAATTCTTTATATGGATTTACAGAGTAAACATTTATACAGTATATTTGATAATCAAATAGATGAACAACTGGCTACTCCCAAAAGTCTCGTTTTCACATATAAGTGAAGCAATATGCATACATGACTCTCCCTTTATCTATTATACATTAATTCTATAGTTTTTTTTTTTAAGGAGAAGCGGTGATTTTATTTCATTCAACAATCAGTTTACAATGTCAAGAACAATATACAATTGAGACTGTCGCTAACGATATAGTAAAAAACAATTAAAGCACCAAATATCAAGTTTTTCAAGATAACAAATCTTAAAAACTAATAAACGACACAAAACGACACTCTTATTCAAGAGAGACGAAACTCTCATTCGAGAGAGAGAAAACAAACTCTTATACGAGAGAGAAAACAAAATACTAAACAAACTATCTAAAAAGTTATATAAAATCTTATGAATCATCCGTCTTCATCTCGTCAGATTCGTCTCTGTCTCGTTAGATCCATCACCGTTTCGTCAGATTTGAAGTTGAGTTATACAATTTAAAGAGGGTGCTCCAACCCAGTGCGCCGACGATGGTGGTGGCAAAAGTGGTGAAGGAGGCGACTGTTTCACCAAGCCATCGTCGGCGGAGAAGAAAAAAAAAAAAAAAGTGGCTAGGATTTTTCTTTTTCTTAAAGATAGAGAAGCATTTATCTTTTTGTTTTTATTAATTCTATAGTTACATACACTCACATGTGAGAATGAACGAATTTTAAGCAAGATATATGCATAGAAAAGACTAACATTGATATAAGTAAAATAATCAAGGAAAGGATTAAAGTCTCACTTTCACGAGATCCAATACTCCAATATCTTCATTTATTTAGTTTCATTCTAGAACAAAACCCTAATAATAATACTACTTCACACCTAACCATTTATTTTAGTCTCTCTCTCTAGTTTTGGTGTGATTTCTTCCCATAATTATCCAAGGTTTCGAATCTAGAAATCCATTTTGCTGATCATAGTTAATTAAGGGTTTAACTGCTTTTTACTATAATTTCAAAATTTTCATAATAACCAGAAATCGCCTGCAGGAAGAAATATATATAAGTTACTAATAATTATATTTACTTGATTGTATATATCTCTAGGTGAAAAATTAGAGATTAATTGAAGATCCTAGAAGCTGGGATTGTAAAGAGCAGGTAAATCAAACATTTTTTTTTTACCCATTTTTGTCAGATTCTTTTCTGTAATTTCAATCTAAATTAGTTTATTTCAATCAACTTTGTGGATTGTAATTCTTTAAAGCAGTCAAGGATTTTGGTTGTCTAATTTCACATGTCAGAGGATGTTATTATGGCATGAAGATTTAAGTAATTTCCTAGAACCCCATGAAAAAAATAATTAAATTATTAATATTTAATTCTATGGAGTTTCTCTTAATATTTTCTCCACTAATACTAGGTTTTCAAGAATATTTGTTTTTTAATTGTTTTTTTCCTTAAAATCTCTATGCGATCCTCAACAAGATAAAGATCATATACTGACACACAGTTTAGTTCCCATTTACAAATCTTTTTTCTGGATAAATATACCCCTTCGTTTTCTTATAAGTGGTGGTAACGTATAACATATATAACATATAAATACATGTATACGTATATTCCTTTCTTTTGGGCTTAATTCTTTTTGGGTAAAATTCCAGGGTTTTAAACAGCAAAAATCAAAGCAAACAACTACACATATATACATATAAACACACAAGAACAACATCAAATGGCTTCTTCATCCAACTCACCATGCGCCGCATGCAAGTTCCTCCGCCGGAAATGCCAGCCGGACTGCGGCTTCGCGCCGTATTTCCCGGCGGACCAGCCGCATAAATTCGTGAACGTGCACAAAGTCTTCGGGGCCAGCAACGTCACGAAGCTGCTCAACGAGCTGCAGCCACACCACCGTGAAGACGCCGTCAATTCATTGGCTTACGAAGCAGACATGCGGCTGCGCGACCCCGTCTACGGCTGCGTCGGCGTCATTTCTCTCCTCCAGCACCAGCTCCGCCAGCTTCAGATGGACCTCACCTGCGCTACATCACAGCTCACCAACTACCATAACATCGGTATTTCAGCCGCCGCCGCTCACCACCAGGGGATCAACCTCTTGGGAGGCGGCGTTCCTACGCGCCACCACGACGCGTTATTTCCGGTCAACCAAGGGTATGATGGAAACAACCTTGACGCCATAAATATGTCGGCGAGTATTGGACAACTGAATGGATTTCAGCAGTCCAGGTCGCCGGGGGCGGCGGCGGATGGACGACGGACATCGGTGGAGCCTTCTTAATTAGGATATTTCTTGATGCCGGATAATTGTTTTCATTATAGATGTCTAATATATATATATATATATATGAAATATTTATAGGTAAAGATACTTAAAAGAATTCTTTGCTGAATTAATGTTAATTCTTCATTCAATTCTTGTTATTATTATTTTTTTTTGGGCGTTTTGGGGGGGGGGGGGGGGGGGGGTGATTATTCAGTTCTTGTTTTAAATGCTTATAATGATCAAATATAAATTTTTATAATATATCAACTAATTTCTTGGCAATAGATTATAATTTTCGTAGTTGAATTTGGAAATTAAAAGATATAGGCAGCTTGTAGAATTTTCGTATTTGAATTCAATAAATATGTTGTGCTTTCTGCATCGAACACCCCTAAGGTACCTACCTTTGGTACCATAACATCGGTATTTCAGCCGCCGCCGCCGCCGCCGCCGCTCACCACCAAGGGATCAACCTCTTAGGAGGCGGCGCTGCCACGCGCCACCACGACGCGTTGTTTCCGGTCAACCAAGGGTTTGATCATAGAGGCGGCGATGGGTATGATGGGAACAACCTTGACGCCATGAATATGTCGGCGAGTATAGGACAATTGAATGGATTTAAGCAGTCCAGGTCGCCGGGGGCGGCGGCGGATGGACGGCGGACTCTGGTGGAGCCTTCTTAGGGTTTTTCATGATGCCGGATAATTGTTTTGATTATATAAGCCAGAAAAAAAAAATGAAATATTTATAGGTAATAATAATACTTTTTTTTTTCTTAGCACAGTATCCCAGGCATTGCCGGACTAATCAGTTGATCGACCAGGGTCGCACACCTGGCCTGGTGGGTGAGTCTCCCAACGGTGGTAACTGCGTACACAAGGAATCGAACTCGAGACCTTGTTTAAGCGGAACCGAGCTGCTTACCACTCGGACCAACCCCGTTGGTATAGGTAATAATAATACTCGAAAGAACACTTTGCTGAATTAATGTTAATTCTTCATTCAATTCTTGTTTTTTTTTTTTTGGGTGAACATTCAATTATTGTTTTAAATGCTTATAATGATCAATTATAAAATTTTATAATATATGGACTAATTTCTTGGCAATAGATTAAAATTTTCGTATTTGAATTTGGAAAAGATATGAGCAGCTTGTAGGATTTCCGTATTTGAATTAATTCAATAAATATGTTGTTCGATAAATCAAAACTTTTATGACATTATGTTAAGCTAATTATGTTATAATGAATCATATTTCATATGCTATAGAGATTTAGATTTTGTTATGAATTACTCTTATCATGTTCTGTAACAACAAAAATAGTTTAAACTTAAGACTATTGTTTATGGAATAATTAATTGGGAAAATTGTGTTTTTGGTCCTATATGTTAGGTAGGGGGTGGCAACTTTGGGACGATATTTTTTTCAACTTGCTTAAGTTCTTTATCTTTCAATTTTGTGGCAATTTCAGTCCTTGAAGTGACAATTTTGATTCTCCGGGCCAGAAAATTCTAAAAATAGGGGATTTTGCATCCAATTTGGAGATTTTTCGAATTAAATTAAAGTATGACTCAACTACAAGAAGTAATTTTTATTGAGTCTCCACACAATTACATGAATAGGCAAGGGAAAGAATTTTTTTTTTAATAGAGAAAGAGGGGGTTACCCAACAAAATACACAAGAGTCTTAGCTCGACAGACCCGGGCTGAGGCAAGGGAAAGAAATTAGATTTAAGTTATTTGTACCTTCTTTAGTAAAGTAATTACTATAATTTTTTTTTTGAAGAAAAATGAGTCTTATATATCATTCAATCCAAAGTTTACAACACCTAAAACAATACAATTCATATCGACTCAAACAATGTAGTAAGAACATTTAAAACACCAAATATCAAGTTCTTGAAAATAACAAATTTTAAGATCTCATAAACGAACACAAGAAAATTCTTGTGCAACTCCTATTCAATGAGAGATGAAACTCTCATTCGAAAGAGAAAGCAAACTCTCATACAAGAGAGAAAATAACATACTAAACAAAATATCTAAAACACTATATAAAAACTTATGTATCACCCGTCTTCATCTCGTCAAATCTGTCTCTATCTCTTTAGATCTATATTCGTCTCCTCAAATTTGAAAATGTGATGTACAACTTAAAGAAGAGTACTCCAACCCAACCCACCGACGATGGTAGTGGAAGCATATTGAGCGTTTTCATATGCTCGCTTTTATCAATTGCAGTCAAAGAAATTCCAAAAGAAAAAAAAATCTTATGCAATCATAGATATTACTGTTTCCAAATGACTGTTTGTCACTAGCAAGAATGCCGAAGAAAATCGATTTGGGAAATTTTTGGCATGTATTACCTTTTCACAATTTTCTAATTTCAAGCTTTGCATTGAGATATATTCATTGACTACTTTGTCCTTGAAATATTAAGAAAATTCACTTGAGATGCTTCATTATTGATTGTTTTGGTCGAAATATATAACATGTGCCTCGACTTGTGTCCGTTTTCCATCAAAAAATACGCTACCCTATACACAAATTTTCCCATAAACATACTTAGTGGTGGTGCAGACGGCTCCGGTGATAGCCCAAAGATTGAAGAGGTAGATTAAATGAAAATGTGCTTTGCATATACCTTACAACAAATACGAAATGAAATATTACTTTGCAACAGAATATTCAAACCGCATTTTTGGGGCTCAAACGGATAGCAAAAGTCGCATTTAACAAAAAGGTATTTGGCCATTTATTGGAAACTCAATCTTGCCCCTCTAATATATTAAGTTTAAAAACCGAGCAATGAGAAATTATTTTTAGCCTAAATTGGGGAAAGAAAAATAAAGGGAAAATTACTCAAAATCCCCTAAAATAATTTTTCATATCCAAAAAATTCATAAAAATATTTTTCAATCTTGAAAACCCATTCTACAAACTTTTCATTCCGAAAACCCAAAAGTCAGGATTAACAACTTTTTGGACTAAATTACCCTTTTATTTATTAAGTTAATAATTGGTCAATTATTTTTTCTTAATGTATCATTTTGTTTTGATTCTTTCAAATTGATGAATCATAAAATACGAATTTTCTTTTGTAATATTAATTTTTTTAAATATTAGTATATAATTTATTTTTGACTTTAATATGGTAATTATCTATAAATATATGTTTTAAATTTTTTAAAAAGACTAAAAAATCTGAAAATTTAAATTAAAATCATAATTAGTATCAATTATCAATACAAAATTTTTAAATAAATAAATTTTATTGCATAACAATAATAGATTAATTTTTAATCTAGAAGGCTAAGGGCAATTAAGTTCATAAATTTGTTAACCCTAAATATTGGATTTTTTGGAATAAAAAGTTGATGGAATGGGTTTTTTGAATTGATAAATATTATCATGGGTTTTTTGGATATAAAAGTTTATTTTAAGGGTTTTTTAGTAATTTTTCCAAAAATAAATATACCCTCCTAAAACCCTGAAGCAGAGGTTTTAGTTACAACCCAACCTCCAGCCTCCGCCGCGATGCTCGGCTTCCGATCCCCCGCCGCCGCCCGTGCGGCGGTCAGGAGGCTGAGATTCTCTCCCAACCTCCCAGTAAGCAGCAGCCGCGGAACCTTCATTTCAAGTCATTCCCAATTCAGTAATCCAATTCAATCTACCGATACTAGAACCTACTTCAGCGCTAGAAATAATTACATTGATTGTTGTTTTTCTTCGATTAAATTGTACTCGACTTGCTCAATCTCCAATCCTTCGAGTCCTCGCGATGCCGCTGCTGCTGCTTCGGAGGGTATTAGTAGTGTTGGGAATGGCGAAGCTGGTGCGGAGGCTGAGGGTTACGTTGCAATGCAGAATGGCGCTATGACGGAGGCGTATTACGCGCTCGAGCTGGCGTTGGATTCGGTGGTGAAGATATTTACTGTGGCGAGTAGTCCTAGTTACTTTCTTCCTTGGCAAAATAAGTCTCAGCGTGAATCTATGGGCTCTGGTTTGTGTTCTTTTCTTTTTCGTTTTTTCAATGTCGGGAGAGAGTTTTCTGTATTAGATTTATTATTGAGGAGCTGAATTTTCATGAGAACTTACTAAAGGCCTTTCTTTTTTAGTAAAGCTTGTGAACTTAATATTAGCTAACTCTTATGGTTTTGTGAAGAAGGTGGTAACTTTATTTGAAAGGCACTGGCTTTTTGGTAATTCAGTTTCGTTCGTGTTCGCCAATGGTGGTTGGTGTATATGTAAAGCTATGTTGTGGAAACATACAAGCTATTGAACTCTCGAATGTAGATTAACGTTATTTTCAAAGTAATAAATATGTGTATATCTGGCTTATTCGTGTATAACATATGGAACTTCTTCTGGATTACTAATACCTTGTTTTCTGTAAAGAGAGATGTATATAGAAATCCATAAAGTCTCAATCTTTGTTTATAGGCCAGTTTCGTTTCGAAAATAAGTATAAATTTCCTAGATGACAGTGGTTACTCTGACTCATCTATGGTGTTTCTTCAAATTTACAGGGTTTGTTATTTCGGGGAGGAGAATCCTGACAAATGCTCATGTTGTGGCTGATCATACATTTGTCCTTGTCAGAAAGCACGGCTCTCCCACCAAATACAGAGCAGAGGTCCAGGCTGTTGGTCATGAATGTGATTTGGCAATCCTGGTGGTTGAAAATGAAGAATTCTGGGAAGGAATGAACTTTTTGGAGCTTGGTGACATTCCCTTTCTTCAGGAAGCTGTTGCTGTTGTCGGTTATCCTCAAGGTAATGTTGCACTAGAGTGACTAGACATACACAAAACACCATTCGACTTAGGAAGATATACCTATTGACCAGGTTGCAGTTAGAAGCATTTCTTTGCAGGATGTTGGGCAAGTTATAGTTTTTAAATGGGGAAAAACTGCAGCAGGCAAATTTTTCAAGGGTGTGAAAATGGAAGTGTTCCATAAGTTAATGTAATAAAACATTCAGAAGATTGAGGCTTCAATAACTGTCTGCAATTGAATGTGAATAGTCTCGTGCTCCAAATAATAAGATGAAGTATTTTCCACTGCTTCTTGTTATGGCCCAACGGACACAAATTCAATCTCTGTTATTTGTTAACTTGAGTGTATTACTTCTACTGGTCGATTTTAATTGCAATAAACAATCAAGTAGATAATTTGAAATGAAACTAGCATAATTTGAGGGTATTGTTATGGCTAGGCATGATTAGTCCTAGCGTCCTTGTTTACTTGAAGATTTCCTATTTGTTTTTCTTCTTTAATAACAGAATATTTAAGATTCTTTATTTTCTTTAATCATCCAGATGCTGGTTTGTCATATACGGCTACACTTTATGTGCATCCCCTGATTTGGTTAGACAAAACTGCTCTAACGAATTCTGTCTGCAGGAGGGGACAACATTTCTGTTACAAAAGGTGTTGTCTCAAGGGTTGAACCTACACAATATGTACATGGTGCAACCCAGCTGTTGGCAATACAGATTGATGCTGCTATTAATCCAGGGAATAGTGGAGGTCCGGCAATTATGGGTGACAAAGTTGCAGGAGTAGCATTTCAAAACCTTTCTAATGCGGAGAACATTGGGTAAATATGTGCATATTATGCCGCCTCTTAATTTTATTTGGCATAAGTGAGCAACTAGGTGTTCAGCTCAAATCTCAAGTGGCAGGATTTGACAGAATTAGCGGACGCATTATTTCTTTTTCTTCATGCATAAATGTCAATATTACGTCCATGACTTGTTCTGTTAAGTACATATAGTAAAAAACTCATGCAGAGATGCCTACTTGATTCCTGTACAGCAGAAGAACTTCTGCAATTTCAATCTTTTATTCATTGTTGAAGCTGCAGTTTGTAGAGATGTAAATGTGATAACCTCCTTAGGGAATTTACAAGGAAATTAAATCTCTGTTTTTCTAGACTTTAAGATGAAAATAGTTGTGATTGTTGCAACTTATTTTCTGTACACAAAAATATGAATAGGCAGATACAAAATACGTAATCAAATTTCGCTCTCTTTTTGGTAAATTTTTGGACAATTATTCTTACAACAGTATGATCTTCATTTTGGTAAGAACTAATTATCACTTTTAGACAACTAATTTTGAACTATTTCTGCAGTTACATTATTCCTGTCCCTGTGATAAAGCATTTCATTGCGGGTGTTGAAGAAACTGGAGACTATGTTGGATTCTGTTCCATGGGGTTGTCCTGTCAACCTACTGAAAATGCACAACTTCGGGAACACTTTCAAATACCCTCTGGTTTAACTGGGGTACTTGTGAGTAGAATTAACCCGATCTCTGATGCATATAGAATTCTGAAAAAGGATGATATCGTCCTTTCATTTGATGGTGTGCCCATAGCACATGATGGATCAGGTCAATTACTTTTTCAATTCTTTTGGTTCTTCTATGGAGTGTTTAAAATATGTCAATTTTCTTTATTACTTGGCTCTCCTTTTTCTAAGTATTTCATATTCTTGATTAAATGAACAAATAGTACTGCTTGACATTTACTGTTAGTAGAAGGTGACTTGAATATTCATGAGTGTAATGTACTTATTTATTTTTACAGTTCCCTTCCGAAACAGAGAGCGAATAACATTTGATCATTTAGTTTCTATGAAGAAACCTAATGATACTGCTCAAGTTAGAGTATGGAGAGATGGAAAAGAGCACGAGTTCACTGTTACCCTTCGTCCAGTAAGTATTATCGTCTCCTAAGAAAGAACATACTTTATGTAGTTTGGACATTTAGCTTTCAAATCCGACAAATAATTGTGTCTTCATTTGTGTTCTACGATCTTGTTATGTGATTTCTGCAAAATTCTCTGATATGCAGTTACAGCCCCTTGTTCCAGTTCATCAATTTGATAAGCTTCCAAGTTATTTCATTTTTGCTGGTCTTGTCTTTATTCCATTGACACAACCGTATCTTCACGAGTATGGAGAAGACTGGTATAATGCATCGCCCCGTCGATTGTGTGAAAGAGCGCTGCGAGAGCTGCCCCAAAAAGCTGGTCAACAACTTGTTATCCTCTCTCAGGTGCTAAACTTTTCTTTGTTTTTTCGAGTTTTAGTTTCAAACCATGTTCTCATTCTAAAAATAAAATACTATTTAATATTTGGTACTTAAGACTAACATTCTGAGAGTGGTACAGGTATTAATGGATGATATCAACACGGGTTATGAGCGTCTTACTGATTTACAGGTATAGTTCCACCATCATTGGTATTTAAAGTTATTTTCCAAGGTTTTAGCTAATCCTTAACGAATATGTTCTCAACATATTTCGAATGATTTACGTAGTTGACTGTTAATTGTGTTGGGCCTATTGTCTATATGTTTTTCCGAAAATAATGTGTTTTTAGATATACAGCAAAAGACAACCCTCTGAAAAAGGGGACAAATTATAAAATTCTCAACATTATTCCTCTGTGTACTATTTGATTCGAGTTTATTATGACGAATCTAATGTCCAGTGAAATAGACCGGTGTGTTTATCTTGATGAAGGCAAATGATCTCAAATGTGACTAGTCATTAATAATTTGTCATGCTTGACCGGCTGCCATTGAAGTTGGTGTTCTCTCTGTGCACGGAAAAATTTCATGCTATTTGTCAGCCGTTGGATGTAACACGATGATGCCTCAAAGCAAAATGCTGACATCATCATATGTAATCCAACGACTCACAGCTTCACCTGGATAGTTTCCATAAGTGGATATCATCTTGTGTATATGATAATGTCGTAAAACGAAATACTAACGTCGCCACATTTAATCCAATCAGCATCTCATGTAAGTGATGATGTCATAAAAGAAAATCTTAATGTCATCGATAAGCACCTCATCTTCATATATCCTCTCCTGTGTGTAACTTGAGCCATTTTTGCAGGTGAAGAAGGTCAATGGCATAGAAGTTGACAACTTGAAACATTTACGCCAACTTGTTGAAGATAGTAGCAAAGAGAGAAGTGTAAGATTTGATTTGGACGATGAAAGGGTGATTGTTCTAAACTATGATTCGGCGAAAATCGCCACTTCTCGTATACTAAAACGCCATAGAATACCTTCCGCCACATCTAGTGACCTTATCGATGAACAAAGTGTGTCGGATATTGAACTTGCTTGTTCAAAGTGAGATTTACTATTTTTGGTTCAATTTAATTCAGATGTTAAAATCAGATATCATTAATATAATATTTTTATTTTGCTCATTTATTTTATGACAGCCTGAAATATTGATTTTGGTGCAAATTGTCGAAGATCTTAAATCATGTACTAATCAAGCAAAGGTATGATTTGTTTATATTAATTATAATTTGAATTGCAATTGTGTGACTATAATTTATGAGCACATCTGAAATGTGTCTGATATTCGTAAAAGACGCTCAAGATATGTGTTCGGAACTACAAAAACGTGCCCAATATATACTTATAAACAGAAAATAGAGTGTGCTTGATATACTCAAAAATAGAAAATAGTCCGATGGTCTAAGCGCCAATTATGCTAAACCCGAAACGTAATTGAAATTAAATGATTCATAGTATGTTACATTTTGATTTAATTAATCTCAATTGCGTATGTTAATAATATAATGCAAGCTATATGAATTGCATGTTAAAACTAATAATTTATATAATTTTCTTAGATTGCACTACTAAAATGCAAATTACTTTTGTTGAACTATTAAAAAGTTATGGTAGTTTTTTGAAAAAAAAACATAAATTCAATAATTTATATTATTTTTAGAAAACAATGATGCAGTCCAAGTGCATGGCAAGAAATTAAAGAACTCCAAATTAAGACAATGATGGGAGAAATTAAAGCAAAGACCATAACAAAAAAACATTTGCCACTAATTTTAACGTTGTTTGCGGCCAATTCACCAAAACTTCCAATGGCTTTCATTTCTCTTTCCCTCCAAATAATTACATATAAAACTGTCTAAGATCTACCTGATCAGAGACAAAATCATAAATCTCTTCCTCTTTCTATTTCTGAGAACTTATTACAACAAACATGGGAAGAACAAAACTTTTGTTTTTTTCACTTATTTCAACACTTGTTCTTGTGGTGCACTCTGGGGATCCATACTTGTTCTACACATGGAATGTTCACTATGCCACCCAATCCCCTTTAGGTGTCCCTCAACAAGTCATTCTCATCAACGGCCAATTTCCCGGCCCGGTGATCAACTCCACTACCAACAACAATGTTGTTGTCAACGTCTTCAACCACCTCGACGAGCCGTTGCTCTTCACATGGAACGGCATCCAACAACGTAAGAATTCTTGGCAAGAGGGCGTCTTGGGAACAAATTGCCCGATCCAACCGGGAACCAACTACACTTTCCAATTCCAAGTCAAGGATCAAATAGGTACCTACTACTACTACCCCACCACCGCCCTCCACCGCGCCTCTGGTGGCTATGGTGCCCTCGTTGTCCACAGCCGGTCGGTGATCCCTATCCCCTTCGACCGGCCGGAGGCTGACTATAATGTGCTCGTGGGCGATTGGTACACGAAAGGCCAGGTCACGTTGAAGAAATTTTTGGATAGTGGGCGCTCACTTGGTCGGCCTGATGGTGTGCTCATCAACGGTAAACATGGTAAAGGGGATGGGAGTGATGAGCCCATGTTTACGATGATCCCAGGCAAGACGTATAGATTCAGAATGTGTAACGTCGGGATGAAGAATTCTATTAATGCTCGGATTCAAGGCCACACGATGAAGCTCGTGGAGATCGAAGGATCGCATACGGTTCAAAATATGTACGACTCACTTGATGTGCATGTAGGGCAATGCTACTCGGTTTTGGTCACTGCCGATCAAACACCAAGGGACTACTACTTTGTGGCATCGACACGTTTCACGAAGGAGGTGCTCACCACCACAGCCACCATCCGTTATGTGGGCGGAAAGGGCCCCGCCTCACCGGAACTACCACCGGCTCCGGTGGGGTGGGCGTGGTCGCTCAGCCAGTTCCGATCCCTACGTTGGAATTTGACAGCTAGCGCAGCTAGGCCTAATCCTCAGGGTTCATACCATTACGGGAAAATTAATATTTCACGTACGATTAAGCTCGTGAATTCGGCCAGCTCGGTTGATGGGAAGTTAAGGTATGCCGTGAATGGGGTGTCGCATACTAATCCCGAGACGCCATTGAAGCTGGCCGAGTACTTTGGGGTTGCGGATAAAGTGTTCAAGTATGATATTATTAAGGATGAACCAGCAGCAGATGTTGGTAATAAAATCATGATTGCTCCTAATGTGATCAACATAACTCATCGCGACTTTGTCGAGATCATATTTGAGAACCATGAGAAGAGTGTTCAATCTTGGCATCTGTCTGGCTATGCTTTCTTCGCCGTCGCGTAAGTACACTCTATATCTATATCACCTTGATGCTTTAATATTGCATTTCATTTTAGCTTGTAACAACCTGGATGCGCACACGTGCCCTTTTTGTTTATATCACAATAGACAAGATGAAAATCTGCAGTGTCAACTAAAGCATTTTCCACGGTTTGATGTTATAATTTCACTATATCACGATTTTATGCATGATTCTGAAACACGTTTCATGCACACACGTGTATCTAATTCGCACTCGATTTTATATCACAGTAGAGAAAACAGAAATCCCTCGTAACAACAGTAAAATACTTCAAGATTTGATGTTATAGATTCGCATTTCATCACAGGTTTCCTGCACTACATGTATCTGATAGGTGCTCGATTTTATGTAATAATACGTGAAACAAAAATCCCTCATAGCAACTTACAACACTTTCCAGGATTGGCTATGAATTTCATATACATTAAAATTCATGCACGATTCTCCAACCGGTTTCATGCACACACGTACCCAACAAGCGCTCAATATTTACATCATAACACAAGAAACAAAGCTTTATAACATTCTCCGAGATTTGATGTTAAAAACTCACATATATTAAGATTCATGCATGATTCTGCAATACGTCTCAGGCACACACGTATCTACCACACACTCATGTTTACAAAAATAGTACGAAAAATGAAAATCCCACATAATAAACTATAACATCCTCCATGAATACTTATTCATGCTTGCATGATTTTGCAACAGGATTGAGCCAGGAGTGTGGACACCCGAGAAAAGAAAGAACTACAACTTGATTGATGCAGTGAGCAGGAACACGATCCAAGTTTATCCCGGTTGCTGGGCAGCCATAATGACCCCTATTGACAATCCCGGGATGTGGAATTTAAGATCATCTCTGGTAGAGAGACACTACTTAGGGCAACAGCTTTACATAAGCGTGCAATCTGCGGGACGTTCCGTTCGCGACGAATATCTGATGCCCGAAAGTGATTTGCTCTGTGGAATTGTCAAGGATTTGCCAAAGCCAGCACCTTATAGTGCTTGATTCGTTTTCCAACTTTCTACCGATTGGAGATTTTTGAGGACTGATAAAAAACATGCATGAAGGCTTTTCGAGGAAGAGGGAAGTAGAGATCTTTGAAACACCTCCATAAAAAAGGGAAAAAGAGAGAAAGAGAAAGAAGAGAAGTGTAGAAGTGAGAGTTTTGATTTGGGATCAACCTTAAGTTTTGCTTGATTTTTGGGTTTTGTAGCTTTTTCCATTTTTCTTTTTGTTTCTTCCTCTTTCTTGGTTAAAATGTTATGTAAATTACTTTGAAGAACATGAGGTTATACGCTACCATGTAATAAAATTTGAATATTGATTACTATGAAGTGCTGCAATGTTATCTAGTTAGATTCTGTGAGGCCATTAAACTCAAAGAATGGATGGAAAATGATAAAGGAATGATGCCAACATAACATAGGGAAATTACACACAAATCCCCTCACTTATTATGTAATTTCCAAAATCCCCTCATTTATTCGAAATTACCAACACACCCCCTCGTGTTAAGAATTTCTTACAATAACATTCCCTGTATGTTTAAAAATCCTTACCCGCTTTACCCTCTGTAAACCTTGCAAATAGACCCCTTGAGTTTGTTGGTAAATTGCAATAAGTGAAAGGAGGTTTTGGTAATTACACAATAAGTTAAGGGGTATGTGTGTAATTTTTTTTATAACATGTTATATGCTTGGTATGTTCAAGGATAAGAATAGAATGAAATCGCCATTCCTTAGTTTATTCCAATCCCATGATTGGTAACTAGGAAATAGGAATGAAGGTAGGAATGAAATGAAATTATTGACAAAGACCAAATACCTTTAGTTTAAATGTTACAAAATATAAACATTTTTTAAAATATGTGGTTATCTCATATATTTACAACAAATGATATTATCCTTAATGAATAATATCATTCTTTCAAGCAGGTAATATGTAATAGGTTCAAATTGTGTATGAATTTGCAAATAAAATTATGGTCTCAAATAAAACAATGATATATTATTTATTTTTCATTACATTAAACTTAAATTTTGATCAGTGTCAACTCGAAAGCACGTATTTCATTTACGACTTATGAAGGTACTTGTTTATTACTTAATAAAAGCATAATACACACGGTTAGCATTATCATTCCCGGTTACTGTTTACATTAATCATTAATTACGCCTCCGATTAAAAGAATTAAGTAAAACAAATAAAGAGCAGCAATGATATATAAATGAATGAAAATAAAATATGATGGTTTATATGCAAACAAAACATGCTTCCAACAAGCCCACGTAAATGAAATTACATTAAATTTGCTTGCTTACAAAGGAATGGACACTGCATCCATGTTTGTTTACTACCTATGCTATACTGATTCATCATTAAAGAAAATGGAATACAAGACAGATTTTTGGCTACGGGCACTCCGCAAATTAAAATGAAGATGGCTTTTTCTCCTCTTGTATTGGCGTTTTGGCTTATCCAATGGCCCTCATGGGATATTGTGATTCGAAACTCTATTACATGACTTTAATATTTAACTCTATCTGTGTTTGTTATTTTGGCAAACCATGTTCAATTTGTTTCTGCATTTTGATACCACTTTACTTTTATTATTTAGCTATTTCTGTGTGTTTTTTATTTTATCAAACCATGTTCATTATATTTCTGCATTTGATAGTATTTTACTTTATTATTTAACTATTTCTGTGTTTTTTTTTTAATTTTATCAAACCATGATCAATTTTATTCCCCATGTTGATAGCATTGTAATTCTTGAATGTTCAATCATTATGTTTATATTCATGTGGTTGAGTTTATTGTGCAATACTGCAATGTTAATGAGCTAATTCTTAATTAAAAGTTTGATATACTAATCTATAAAAATTGAAGTAATGAACTAGATCTTAGGGATCAAGAATTTGATTGTTATTAACCTATAAATTTATGAAGGTATACATTAATGAAGAAAACAATAATAATTTTATATCATGATAGATACCTGTTATTAGTGTGTCATGTTTTCTAAAATTTTGACATTTCTTGCGTTTTAATGTCCGTTTTTGTCTCTGTTTCTGCAAATTTATGTCACATTATTTAATTTTCCTACAAATTATTGTATTACTATACATGAATAAGTTAAAAAAAAAATCTCTTAGGAAACAATATATCTTTGTCAAGACCCGAGTTAGTCAAATATTTCTTAAAACTCCAACATTGGAGAAACTCCCTTCTTAAAATACTACAAAATTTCTTTGCTGTATAGATAGTCCAAAAGATTTCAATATAACAATGTACAAGGAAGAAGATCCAAGTTGGAAGCAATAAAAGTCAAAAAGCGAAAATAAACAAATAATCGAAAAAATGGATAAACGATCCTTGCGTAAGTATATCACCAAGAACTAGGCTAGTAGAGGCACCATTTTCTGGATTTACAAACTCTGCAATCTTCATAAGCAGTTGTTCTCACTCCACTGGCAAAAGTGTGGTTACTTGCATAGTAAAAAGATCTGCAAGTGCACCTCGAACTTCCATCTGATAAAGGGAAGAACGTGTCAGCAGGGAATTATAGAGAGTCGCGATATAATCACAATCATTTGTACATGCTGGATTTACATGGGTTCGACACATAAACGGTTGTGATTGAATCATGACTCTAACATACTAAGTATGACTCAACTTGTTGAAACTCTAGAAATAGTGTATAAGGGTAAATAGCATTTTCGACCCAAACGTATGTCGTCGAGAGCACTTTAGTCCCCAATCTATTAATTATTACACCCGACTGCCCAACCTATGTAAAATATGACACTTCAACCCATTTTGACCGTCGCCGGCGGAATCTTTTGGAATATTTTGTCCAAGCCAAGGTTTGAAGTACACATATTATGTAATGAATGGGGAGCGGGGGAGCACAAATGTCATATGATTGGGTGCAAAGTGCATATTTTTACAAATTTGGACAAAAAATTCCAAAAGATTCCACCAGGAATGGTCAAATGGACTTAAGTGACACAATTGTCAAAGGTTGGGTAGTTAGGTGTCAAAATTAATAGGTTGGGACTAAAGTGCACTCAACGATATATGTTGGGGTCAAAAAGTGCTTTTTACCCTATATTTATCAAACATTTGATATTTCATTTGCTATTATTGCAGAAAGTGGGAGAAATTCTACCTCGGACCAGGATTGGTTGATCTCAAGTGTAATTCAATCGACTTATAACCAATCACGTTACAAATATAATCAACTCACCTTGCAAATTGCACTTAGGTTCGGATCTGAACTAGAATTTTTCCAGAGAGTGGTTATTGTTATAATTAAGTAAATAACATAACAACCAGAAGAATGGGGCCTTCATTCTTGACAAAAAATAAAAAACTCAGAGGAGCATATGAATTGTGTTCAAAAGCGACAGACAGATGAAGATAAACATAGCTGGTTCGAGGAGATTTTGTTTCTTAACTGAAACTCCCGTCTCAAATGACAATATTCCATCAGAAGACAGCAAAGAGTCGACATGTAGAATTTTCTTTCTTAATTGATTATGCAAATAGAAGATGAAAAAGTGGATCTGTGATGGAAGTTTACCTGTTCACAGCAGATAAGTTTCGAAAGCAAAGGATAAAAATCTCTGAGGTGATTTCTGAAAATCTTGGAGTTCATTTCACGCATACTATTCAGTACCTGGGAGACCATTAGTTAAGGTTAGAACTTGCAATTCTGAACATAAAACCTTGAAAATCGGATAAAATAAATTCTCAAAATTCGCACACAAGGAGCACGTTTTCCTTAGCATTCTCAATGAATTTACTGAAATTTCAGCTTAAACTTTTGGAGTGAATAATAAGAATGAGAACTAACAGCTACTATAAAAACGAAGTGCCCAAAAAAGGAGTCCCAGACAATAACCACAAAAATCATGTTTGGACGAACGTGCAAAAAAGAATTATATGCAAGTATCTCCCCTCAAATATGTAAAATACGGTTCAGCTTACACACCTAATAATAATAATAATAATAATGGTGATGATGAATGATGACAATAATAATCCTAATAATGATAATAATAATAATAATAATAATAATAATGAATAATTACACTCACACCCCCTCAATGATGGGGTAATTACACAAACCTCCCCTCATTAATTGATAATTACAAACACACCCCCTCAGGGGGTCTATTTCTAAGATTTACAGGGGGTGCAATTGTAAGAATTGTTACACACAGGGGATGCAATTGTAAGAAATCTTTAACATGAGAGGGTGTGTTTGTAATTATCAATTAGTGAGGGGAGGTTTGTGTAATTGCCCCATCATTGAGGGGTGTAAGTGTAATTATCCCTAATAATAATGAACGATGATGATGATAATAAGGGATAATTACACTCACATCCCCTCACTAATTGGGTAATTACACAAACCTCCCCTCACTAATTGGGTAATTACAATCACACCCCCTCGACCCACTTTCGGGCAGAATTGCCTGCCCGAAAAGGCTAAATGACTTGTTTGCCCCTCAATTTTCGAGTTAAAAAAATAAAAAAAATACATAAACAGTAAAGGACTAAAATACCCTTCTACTTAAATATTACAAGGCATTACATTTTTCATTTCTTTTGCTACTCAATTATACATACATATATAAATCTTCATATATATATATATATATATATAGATACACACATCACACACACACATCGCAGACACACACAAAGACAATGAAGAAAAAGAAGATGATATATATATACACACACACACACACATATATACATATCACACACACATCACAGACACACGCACCGCGATGATGATGAAGAAAAAAGAACAAGAAGATGATATATATATATATACACATCACACACACACGGATCTGATATATATATATATATACACACACATCACACACACACACACACATGGATCTGAATAAGAAGAAAGAAGAAGAAGAAGATGATGATGAAGAAGAAGAAGAAGGAGGAGGTGAATTCTTTGAATTTGAGAGTTGGAATTTTGTGGTGGATCTTTTTGTTTCTCCGGATCTTGAACAAGTTGGGTTTGGGGGCTAGGCGGCGAATCGGAGTTGGGGATTGGAGCTCCGCCGCAGAAATAGGGAGTTGAAATGGACCAATACTGTAAATTGTAATTAAGGGAGTTGGGGGTCGGAGCTTTGCCGCAAAAATTGGGTAATTACAGTATTGGGTAATTATCATTTCCACAACAATTTGAGAAATATGAATGGTCCACTTGAAATTTTCTTCAGCCATGGGTGGTAATTAGGGTTTTGAGTGAAAAAGGAGGAAGAAAAAGAAAGGAAAAGAGAAAATTAAAAATAAATTTTTGGAATAATTTATATTGAAAAAAGGAAAAAGTAAATTTAAATATGTTTATAAATTTTTATTGGCTTTTATTTTTTAATTTGGGAATTTTAATTTTATAATTAATTTCTAATTAATCTAAGAAAAAAAAACAGAAGGAAATAAAAAAGAAAAAAAGAATAAGTAAAATAGAAACAAAAGGATAAAAAATAGTTTTTCATTAAAAAAAGAATAAGTAAAATAGAAACAAAAGGATAAAAAATAGTTTTTCATTTATTTCTGATTATTGTTATTTTTTATTTTTGAATTTAAAAATGAAATTTGTGATTTGTTTAGTTTGATAATTTATCAATTATAATTCATTTCAACAAGTTGATGATTTATAAAATTAAGTAGGTATATATTACATATATGTACCCTGGGGTATATTGGACAATCAATATTTTTGGACTTTTTGGTTCAGGCTGGACCAGGGGTATTTTGGGAAAGGTCAAAAAGATTTTTTATGACATCATCAAAAATTTGCCCGAAAAATTGGCAGGGGGTGCCCGTGTAATCTAAAACATAGTCGAGGGGAGGTTTTTGTAATTATGAAGTAGTGAAGGGAGGTTTGTGTAATTACCCAATTAGTGAGGGGGTGTGAGTGTAATTATCCCTAATAATAATAATAATAACAAGAAGGAAAGAAAGAAAAAGCAGAGATCCATAATATTCATTCATCTCAGACCAAATATTACCAAAATAAATTGAGTTAGTAGTTTACAAAGGGAAAATTAGATGGATGATGAGTCATATAAAAGGGATCCTTTGTCCTCACTAGAAGGGCCTATGCCTTTTTTAGGAATTGCTCACGCTCTATGGTTTAAGGTACTTGATGAATGTTGGATGTTAGTTTAATTACACACTCAAAAAGATGGATAATAAATCAAGCACACACCATCAAATAATTCCTAGAATTATTTACCAAAGTTTCAAGCTCTCCAGTCAATAATATTCTCAATAATTTCTCAATACAAGAGCAGACCCTATTTTACACTACTGCACAAAACGCAAGCCAAGACTCTTACCAACTTAGGACTCCTAAACTCACTAGGGAAGAAAATAACAGAAAGGAAATAACTTGCTGACAAATCAACACGCTAATACTAATACTACTAATAAGACTCCTTACCATACTAAGACTCTAACAACAAAAGGAAATCCATTCCTATAAGGAAAACAATTAAAACAAATAACTTAAGCAAATAAAATAACAGCAACACGGTTCCTTAAGGCAGGGGCTCGGCACCATTCCTCGGAAATCTAATTCATAACAATGAACAGAGAAAATGCTAGCACAAAGGAAAACAAAACCAAAGAACTACAAAATTTGTCTGGTTTGTCCAGGGAAAACAATGGGGAGGAGAGCGACGATGTTTGTGTTTGTGTTGGAGTTTGAGAAACGAGCAAATAATGATTTCCTCATGCTTTTCTCTAGTTGACCTTGTCCTTTTTTGAGGAAAATGTGTTACCCTAATTATTTCAAAAAGTTCTGTTCTCCATAGTAACTAACAACCAAACAAGTCAAAATTGTTTCCTCTAGCATTTTATTTTCTTTTCCTCACCAAAATCTTTGCACCAAAAGGGTGTTTAGTGGAGTCTATTGCATGAATGGAGATCCATAGGTTGCATCTGGATTGAATGATTTGGCAGCTAAAGGATTACAAATCCATAATTACAATCCATTTAGCATGTCTGCATAATTTCATGTTACAATGGACTCAAACTCTTTAGCACCAATTTTGAACTATTTGTTCAGGCATTACGGTAGATTTCAAAACCAACCAATATTGGAGTTAGTTAAAATCCTTTCATCCAACGGGCTCCACTCAAGTATGTGACGGCATCCTAAAGCTAACATTTAATTCCCCCCCCCCCCCCCCCCCCAAAACAACACGCCGCACGCACATAAAAACAAAAAAAAGAATAAAACTTTCATGGAAACCTTAAATGAAAATTTTCATACCTTCACAATTATGGGAGACCGGAGTTCTATAACTCGATGAATATCCATATTAGTTGTCTCTTCCATGCTAGATTGAAAGTCAGATGCCTCTTTGATCACCTGTTCACAAAAAGAGATGAGCTTTTCTTCAGCTATTCCTCCAAGTTTCTCTTCTTTGACAATATCCTCTTTATGATCATTAGCTGCTGCTGTAGTCTTTTGCAGGATATCCAGATAGATGGAAGTTCCAGCCAACTCCTGGCGGAGAAGATTGAGTGGTGGTCTATCCAGGAAAAAAAGAAGCGTTTATAAATGAATTGTATCATTGAAGTAACCAACTAAAAGCATGGTAAATTGTATTTCTTTTGTCCCAAATTTACAGCTCATATTTCCTTTCCAGGATGTCCAAGAAATAAGACTGAATTTCCTAAAATGGATTTTTTTACCAAAAATACCCTCGATGTGAAACTACTAACTCTCAACTATTAATGTAAGGGTAACAGTGTAAAAATACACAGAATTTTTGCTTTTTTGACTTCCTCTAAAAATCCATGCTAGGTCAAATAGTAGTAATTTTAGGATGGAAGGAGTAGTAAATTTCAAGTTTAAGGCGCAGATTAGCCAACCTTTCAGTGGGAATTTGGCGCATCCTCAATCTGAGGTTAGTAAAGGAGTTGTATGACGCAGCAAATTCCAGTACAGATAACAAAACTTCCATAACGGTGAGCTTCTGTTGGGTATTCAACTTGTCCCAGTATTTCTTCTGCAAGTGTAAAACATTTGAACTTTTAACACATGTGATAAATATATTCTGAGAACCCTTCACATCACTTATAGGTAAAAGGCTCACGCCATGTTCAACTTAATGTCAATTCCCTACATTGTTCGTACAAGAAAAATAATTTTAAAAGATGAAACATTTTAAATACATTTTTCATACGAGAAAAGTAATTTCAAAAGATGAAACATTTTAAATACATTTTTCATACGAGAAAAGTAATTTCAAAAGATGAAACTTTTTAAATACATTTTTCAAATTTCCCATTATGATGAAGAACAGTTATCTAGTAGTCCCCTGGGGCCCGGGGATGCCGGCGCAGCGGAAGATACAAATTAAAAAAATTAAAGCGGCACCCCCGAAATTAGGGCTAGGTAGACATGGTACCATACGATTCAAAACTATCCTAAGAGAAAGTTTTCTCGTGTTTACCTCTTGAAGAACTTAAAAACGTCTTTTTAAGCTACTCCCTACTACACCCCTCTGGATTGGATTTGCCTTAGTGCCCAAGTGTTGCGCCTCTAAGTTTATCCACACCTTAATTTGTACTCTCGATTATCTCCACCAGTGCTAGCCAAGAGAATATCGAATTTTGACTTATGAGAAAAAAGGGTAAAAATATATTTTGGTGTTCTTCGTACTCAACACATGAGTTGAAAGAAGTTCTTGTGAAAGAGATGGAGAGAAAAAGAACACACAACTCTTACTTGTGATAAGTGAATTAATTAATTCCTTCAATGTTATATTAATATATATATAAGGTCGCCAAAACGGTTACCTTTTTACACACACAAGACACCTATATATATTTGTATATAGCGTGTGTGTGTATATATATAGATAATATTAAATAGAATTCTTTCTTTTTCAAACTCTTATTCATCTTCCTTAATAAATTGGATACTTTCCAACTAATTAGATATTTCCATATATTTGATATCATATCAAATATACCATATCTTTTCAAATAAGATCTTTTCATATAATTAGTCAACTAACTAATTAAATAGATCTTACCATATTCACCATATTTATCCTAATATATATTTATAAGATCTTTCTATTTAATTAGTCAACTAATTAATTAGAATAGATCCTACTAAATATATAAGATATATATATATATACACACGGAAAATTCTAAGGCGGATCGAGAGTGTTGCTCCCGGTCCATTTTATACCACACATTCAAAATGAGTCGGGTGATTTTCACACCCACCTACCCTGTGTAAACCACCCCACCCCGAATCGGGTGATTTTCACACCCACCTACCTTGTGTAAACCACCCCACCCCAAGTGTTTGTGTGGTAAAAAATGGACCGGGAGCAACACTCCCGGTCCACCATAAATTTACCTTACACACACATATATATAGACTTGGTGAATAAGATAAAATCCTCCACGAAATCCACACACATACATGCCCAACGTGTAAACTATATATATATTTATTTTCTTTTTTCATATATTAATTATATATATATAAATACAGACTTGGTGAACAAGATAAAATCCTCCACCAAATCCATATACACATACCCGCCCAACTTGTACACTGTACATATTTATGTTCCTCTTTCACATATTAATTAATTAAACCACTAATTAATCACTTAGTCTTTCCCAATTTAATATTACAATATTAAATTATAAGACTATTATTAATTAAGACCATTTAATTAATTTATTCCTTTTTCCTGATTAATTAATTCTAATTAATTAATCTCTCCATTAATTCACAAAGAATTAACAAGCCAATAGGTACTACACTAAGTTTGTGTGTGACCCTTTTGGCTAATTAACAAGCTAGCAGTAAGTCCTTCCATAGGCTAGATCTTGGATTAATTTCAACAATTAACCCAAGGCACCTATCGGTCGTAATTCGATATCTAGCAACGTCGCCACGACTTTCTAGATGTTAACGAAGAAAAGCAAACTTTTTCAGATTTCGATCTTTGTGCGAGTCGAATCCCTCCATCTTTTTCCCGTACAGGGTCCGGGTCCTTAGATTAGATTGGTCGACACCTTGGTGGCTCGGGGTGTTTTTAGGATTGACTTAACTCGGATCATATTTACCACTTTATGCATAGCATGCTCATTGTATTTTTATCGTTAGTATCTTATATATGATGTGCTATGTTGCATGATCACCTCAAAAAGATAAATAACTGAAAATGGTGAGATCTTGTATGTGAAAACCCCATATTAAAATGTTAAGTCCATAAATGGAGAAATCGGGGTCGCCCAGAAGCTCCTTGATTAGGTCCAGTGCCTTCCATCATTAGATGTGAAAAGGAATAACGCGGCTTGTCATCATTGTCTCATGAGTCGTGAAATGGTGGCAAGTTAAGTGTACTAATTTCACAACTAGGTCTTCTATGTGACAAGGTAGTCATACTAGAAGTGCACACGGGTTTCGGTTTCACTAAGGAGTCGTCCATGAGTCGTGGGACCACTTGGCTACTGTTATGCTGTGATAGTTTGATGGGTCGAACTTAAACGCAGACTAATGTACTGTTGCATCGTGTTCTCAGGAAAAAAGTGGAGGGATTCGACTCACACAAAGATCAAAATCTGGAAAGGTTTGCTTTTCATCGTTAACATTTAAGATGTCGTGGCGACGTTGCTAGACATCAAACCACAACCGATAGGTGTCTTGGGTTAGTTGGTGAAATTAATCCAAGGCCCAGTTACTTATGAATCATTAATCTAGACTATGAAAAGACTTATTGCTAGCTTGCTAATGAGCCTAAGAGGTCACACACAAACTTAGTATAATACCTATTGGCTAGTTAATTCTTTGTAAATTAATGGAGAGATTAATTAATCAAGTAAAAAGGAATATATATTTAATTAAGTGGTCTTAATTAAATAATAGTCTTATAATTTAATATTAGAATATTAAATTTGGAAAGACTAATTAATTAATTAGTGATCTAATTAATTAATATGTGAAAGAGGAAAATATATATATATATATATATAGTGTACACGTTGGGCGTGTATGTGTGTATGGATTTGGTGGATGATCTTATCTTGTTCACCAAATCTATGTATATGTATGTATATTTAATATATATATATATATATATTTATTTATATCTTATAATATATTTTGTAGGATCTATTCTAGTTAATTAGTTGTCTAATTATATGGAAAGATCTTAAAAATATATATTAGGATAAATATAGTAAGATCGATTTAATTGGTTAGTTGACTAATTATATAGAAAGATCTTATTTGGTATGGTATATTTGATATGATATCAAATATATGGAAATATCTAATTAATTGGAAAGTATCCAATTAATTCAGGAAAATGAATAAGAGTTTGAAAAAAAAGAAATTCTATTTAATATTATATATATATACACACGCTATATATGAATATGTATAGGTGCCGTGTGCGTGTGTTAAGTCAACCAATTTTGGTGAGCTATATATATATATATATATATTAATATAATATTGAATCAATTAATTAATTCACTTATCACAACTAAGAGTTGTGTGTTCTTTTTCTCCTTTTTCTCTCCATCTCTTTCACAAGAACTTCTTCCAACTCATGTGTTGAGAACGAAAAACACCAAAAATATTCGTACCCCTTTTTTCTCATACGTCAAAATTCGATATTCTCTTGGCTAGCAATGGTGGAGATAATCGAGGGTACGAGCTAAGGTATAGATAAACGTAAAGGCGCAACACTTGGGGCGCTAGAGCAAATCCATCCGAAGAGGTGTAGGTAGCAGGGAGTTGCTTAAAAAGACGTTTTAAGTTCTTCAAGAGGTAAACACGAGAAAACTATGTTTAGGATAATTTTTGAATCCGATGGTTCCATGTCCACCTAACCCTAATTTGGGGATGCCAACTTTAATTTTTTATGATCTGTGTCTTCCCCTGTGTTTGGCGTCCCCGGGCTGTACCGATCCCAACAGTAGCAAAAAGTAGGTGTTTCATGATTTTGCAATTATGGAACGACATGTCATAAGCAGTCAAAATATAAGTAAATTTGGTTGATTTCAAACATTTGATGAATGAAAAAATAGGGAAAATAATTAGGATTGACCAATTAATTAAAACTACATAAAACCCCTTAATTCGAAAATAAATTAACAAACTGATTTTTCATACCTGAATACTGTCAATGACACCTATAAGTAACAACTGCGTGAGGCATTTACTCCTAATGTTTTCCAGCATTGGATTTTCCTCCACATCTCTGGAATCAGGTTCCAGAGTAGCATCCGAGAACTAGAGAACAAGCAAAAGTAATATTCAAACTTTCCACATATCTTAGGCTCAAATAGGGACATAACAAAATTGTTTAATAAATCACACTAACCCAATGAAGAAATATTAATCAGACACAATAAAATATATTTCGGGATCATTTGTTTTCTCAAAATCTAGCTAATCGTTCCATACCCAGAAGGCAACCAAAGCAAAGAGGAGTAAATATCTGCAGTTTCGGACACTGATGTTCACTTTACACAAGCGTTTTAGGGTGGTTGTTACGAAACAAAATGGAGGTGCAAGAAGAAAGGCGGAGCAGAGGCATAGATGTCTCTTAATTATGTTTCTTAATTAATTAATTATTAGAGTTTTATTGTCAGTAGATTTCCTTTCATAGCAAGTTACCTTATTACCTTATGCTGTACTAGTAGTATAAATAGGAGTTTTTAGGGTTTATTACCATTGTTGAGAATTTTTGAGAAGGAATCGAGCTTGGGGCTAACTTATGTTTGTTGGGGCAAGGTTTATTCTTGTTGATTTATTGCTTTCATAAAATTAAGTTCTAACAATTTGGTCGGACCTGCCGGATTCCCACACCCCGAATATGACGAACACGAGATCATCATCAAAAAACTGACTTGATAGAGTTGAGGAGGCGTTGAGCGTTCTGACGGAGGAACACGCGCTCATGCGAAACTAACTAAGTGAGATACTAGTCGCTCTCACCGCGTTGAAACCGGCGGCAGCGTCGTGCCTCCGTCCACCGACTCTCCACCGGTGTCCAACACACCGCTGCACGTAGACAGCATCATCGTCCCTTCAGTCGCTGCCTCACTCTCAACACTCCACGCGATTGTCAACGAGATCATATTTTATTATTTCCTTATTTAGTATTGTAAATAATCAGGGGCTGATTTTGTAACTGTTAAGTATATCTGTAGGGCATATTTGTAACTGTAGGCTGATTCTTTAGTAGCTGTAGGCTGATTCTTTAGTAGCATGATTGTAGGAGATTCTTGATGCAATAACTTGATTCTAGGATTAGATAGGCTGGAACTTGTATATATATATTGTAAACCTCTTAGTGGAATATTCATCCAGAAAATTATCTCAGAAAATCTCTTTAGTTTTGTCATGGCATCAGAGCCAAATCTCTGAAATTGTTTTCATCTCGTCACTCCTGGTTGTCTAGCTTCAAGATCTTAGTATCTTGTTCTTGGTTACTCTTGTTCTTCTATTCTTTGATCTGACCTCCTAGTTTCCTTTTTTCTTTCAATTGTAAAACGTAATTAGAATGATTAGAATTTATTGGCAAGAACTATTCTCAATTCCAGAATTTTGTCAAGGGAAAGGAACTATGGAGTCATCTTGATAAGACGAATCCTGCACCTGACAAAGAGAAGGAGATGGAAAAATATGTGAAATGGGAGGTGAAAGATGCTTAGACTATGTCTTGGATTCTTGGAAGTGTAGATCCATCCATTCTTCTCAACCTCAAGCCTTACAAAACCTCTAGACAAATGTGGGCTTACTTGAAGAAAGTCTATAACCAGAGCAATATAGCACGAAGGTTTCAGTTGGAACTCAAGTTGGGCCTTCTTGTTCAAGGAAGCATGTCAATCCAAGACTTCTATTCTTCCTTTGAGAACATTTGGGCCGAATACATTGATATCGTGTATGCGAGTGTACCTGAAGGAGTCTTTGTTGTTCAAAGTGAACATGAGACCAGCAAAAGAGATTAGTTTTTGATGAAGTTGAGGGGAGAGTTTGAAGGAATTAGGTCAAGTTTAATGAACAGAGATCCAGTTCCATTCTTGGATGCTTGTCTCGGTGAACCTTTTAGAGAAGAGCAACGACTTATTACTCAATCTGCCATGAACTGCAAACTCCGAACAATTCCCTCTAGTTAGCAGAAAACTCATAATTCTGCTCCAATTCCTGTTGCGTATGTTGCTCAAGGGAGGTACAAAGGTTTTTGGGCACATTCCTACCAATTGCACGAAGAAATTTTGCAATTATTGGAAAACAACAGGACATATCATCAAAGATTGCCCCATTTGTCCTCCAAAGAAATCTGAAACGGCCTAAAATGTCTCTGTTGATTCCTTGAGTGCTTCCGGTTGTGCAGCCACATCGTCTTGCATTGGTTTCAGTGATTACGTCACCATAAGCCAAACTCTACTTGATCTTTCGCAGGCTCTGATGGTTCAATTCAAGGAACATTTTACGGGGAGCCCGTAGCAGTAAAGCAGATTGGCTCAGTGGATGGATTTGTGAATCAGTTCATCCAGAATGCGAATCAAATTCCAAAACTAACTGACGAGCACTATATGGGATATTTTATGAATGGGTTACACGAAACTATTTGCGATATTGATCCCTAGTGAATTATAGACAGCCATGCAGATGGCCCGGAACATCGAGGTGGATCTCCACCTCTAATTGGGAAGTTGTTAGGAGCGGGAAGGTCAGCCGCCATTTCGGAGTCCGCCTTCGAGTTTTCAAAATCCGAGTTTCAACAGCAACCCTCGACCTATCAGATGGGTATGAGCCCTCGCCCGCCTGACCGTGAAGCGGCAACATCCAACCAACCTCCGTCATCAAAGCTTGCGTCTCCTAGCCAATCAACCGCACGCACACCGTTCTGACGCCTGACACAGCAGGAGTTCACAGAATAGCGTAATAATGGATTGTGTTTTCGGAGTAAACAACCCTATCACCCGTTTCGGCATAATAAACAGTTGTGGGCGCTTCTGATAGAGGAGGGAGATCCCCTGGGAATGAACATGCCGAGGTGGACGAAAATTTGAAAGTAGAGAAGCCGTTTATTTTGGCTGAAGATAAGGCTGCAAATTCTCGAATTCAACCTTGGGGACAAGGTTGTTTCTAAGGGGGAAGATGTTGTTACAAAACAAAAAGGAGCTGCGAGAAGAAAGGCCGAGCCGAGGCATAGGATGCCTCTTAATTAGGTTTCTTAATTAATTAATTATTAGAGTTTTATTGTTATAAGATTTCCTTTCATAGCAAGTTACTTTATGTTCTAGTAGTAGTATAAATGGGAGTCTTTTAAGGTTTATATTCATTATTGAGAATTTTTGAGAAGGAATCGAACTTTAAGTTTGGGGCAAACTTACGTTGGTTGGGGCAAGATTTATTCTTGTAGATTTATTGCTTTCCTAAAATTAAGTTCCATCAGTGGTTAGCTAAGGAAAACCATGTTTTCATCTCCAAACCCAATTATTCATGTAATTCAGGGTTTTTATTAGCATGAAATAATGAAAGTCATGACACATTTCAGAATGGTTGTGCATTTAGCATTCATATTGCTTCAAGAAAAATTATTAAGAAATCAAGTTTGTGATATTTTCCTGGCTACCCGAGTTCACCTAAAATCATCAAACGTGTAACGTATCATTCTATCGTGAGAACATTTGGACCATACACTTATACCCATGATTTAGATATAGGAAACAACATCTCAATATATAGTTACTCCTTCGAGCTTGGGAAACAAGAACAAAAGGGCTCCAAGATCCAATAAGCTAATACAGGCCCTATCAAGGTACTAGGCTAGGAAGAGTTAGAGGATATTGTGTGGCCCTCCCTTACAAAGAGATGTGAAGAATAGGCGAGTCTTGTTTGCTTTGTCTATTTAAGTATAGGCTCAATGCCTCTGGGTTTATATTTCTTAGTATAACTTTTTACATCCTAAAATTTGAGTTTTAAGTTCTTGAGCATTATGGAAAATCAGTCCATGCCTAGCTTATGTTCTCATTTTCAAATCACTACATGAGTGCCCCTCTATAAACTTCTGTTCTCCAAGGCACATTGAAATATCTTGTGTTGAGTCAAAAATATTATCAATTATGAAGCAGCAAGATAAGAGCTTGCACAGTTGCATATTTAGACTTCTGTACAGTGAAGCAAATATAACGGGAAAGATCTACTAAATGCAGAACTTAATTAGCCCAAACGGCGACCACATTTCATAAATCTGTAAAACTATAAATTCAATACCAACCTTAGATGGAGAAGATGGTACCATTACATCAGATGTAAGGGTCTTTGGTTTTGACGTAAAACTTCTTGTAAACAGGTTGTCCCTCATATTTCCCATAATTTTTTGTCCTATTGTTTGACTGCGTTGAATGTCTCCTCCGGATGGTGATGGCGCACCTACAGAGACACACGTGACTCCAATGGTTTGGAATAGCTATAAAATTTTAAACCTTCAATACATTTTCCATGTTGATTTGCGTTAGTTATCAAGTGTTATATAACATATCAAAGTGCTAACCTTCAGATCCCTCCATACCCGGTAGGCGCAATGTTTCTTGATTGCGATCCAGTGCATTATCGTCAACACTGATATTTGGGGATGCTATTCCCATTGTATTTCCAGTTTCATGTACAGTATGACCAGCTAGTGGTGAAGGGTTGTCCAAGTCTCTTGTCCATACTTTATGATGATTCCTGCTCTCATAACCCAAATCATTGAGAAGCTCAAGGGGTTGGGTTGTGTATGAAGCTTCCCTGCTCAAAAACATCAGCACAGTGACTCCAAAATAGCATAACCAAGTAATGCAATGCAGCTCGAAATATATCAATAAAACTAAAAGAAAAGAAAGAGTCGTGCGCGTGTGTGTGTGTGTGTGTGAGAGAGAGAGAGAGAGAGAGAGAGAGAGATTGCCTTATACTTTTCAACAAAGTATCCCAGTCGTGATCACAGAACTGGTGTCCTCCAATTTCAATGAGATGCATTAATGCACCCAAAGATATTGAAACTACTGATTGATCAGTTTTCTTGGCACAATCTAAAAGCAAACTGAGCAGTTGGGGCAGCATAAAATGGACATCCTACATATACGATCAATTATCAGTAATGTGTTTTAATCCCATGAGTTTCAAATGCATGAAGAGTGATCAGATTAGCGTTATGGGCCCTAATCAAGAACGGAAATTTTTTTCCTATTATTATTCCTAAACCTTAGAAGTATAACTTCTAGAGGATTACCAACAAGAGAGTAATATTAGAACACTTTTTTGCCCCTATAGCACCAACACATACAGAAATATTTCTCATCTAGCAGATGTAATTTGAAAAGGTAAACTATACTTTGCATGAAAGTCAATTTACACAGCCATTGTGTGAGGAAGAAAATAGACGTACAAAAAGAACTCAATGAACATTTTAGGTGTGATCAAAACCAAATTCAATGAACCTTTGACGTGTTTAATCCCAACTAAATACAAAGTTTCACTTGGAAAGCAGAATGTTTGACATCAACAAAGATAACAAAAGGTGAATAACTGATCATTATGAGCCAGCTAAAGTACATTAACCAAAAAAAATATATACAAATGAAGGAAAGTGTTGATTATACCTTGTAAAAAGTGATAAAAAGGTTGCATAACAACTGTAGCGAATGAATGCTGCTTTCATGAAGCCACTCATCCCCAGAAGAAATAGAACTCTCTTTCTCAGCATCTCTCACGTGATCAAAGATGGGAAAAAGGACTCTTTGGAAAATATTCTCCCAAAATGAAGATGAGAATTTGCTTCCTCTCTCGTTCAGCAAATCAAATAAAACCTCAAGAGCACAATTTCTGACCTCTGCTCTCGGATCAGAAGCTAGATCAGAAAGACTAGCCAACATAGGGAACCAATAATGCTCAGTCACATCACGAGTTTTATCTGCAGTGGTATCCAAATGATTCAGAGAACCACCTGGAACAAGGCCCTGGATAGAGAAGAAAGGAAATCATTACATGTATGCCTTAGCAGAAACATCTGAATTTTCAAGAGAAAAGCTTACAATAATCAACTATTCTACAAAGAGTTTTTTCATTTTGTGAGAACAAGAATAACTCATAAAATCATGAAACTATATTCCAATGTGCATTTCCAGAAATATCAAAGCCTGAAAACAAAATGCAGTAACCAAATCCTAGTTCACTATATGTTTGTATGAACAAATGAAGCTTAAGCAGAGATAACATATGCAATTTGTTGTTCCACAATGTTTCTTTTCGATTTCCCTTCTTTTCATGAAGGGATTCTCAGACTATGAAGCTTTAAATATATTCTATCAGAATGCTAGGAGATTGTTAGCGTTATCTGCTCATCATGATTGAATCATCTATTCTTGAACATTTTGTGCAGGATTCTTAGAAAAATGAGGTCTTAACAGAAAATGTCAACATTAGCAAATAAAGGCCAGCAAAACAAGGAGCAAATTAGGGAATAAAAGCCAGGTGAAACAGCAAAAAGTGCAATATTTACTGGATGCAAGAGGTATCGTGGTCAAAAGTCGAGGTACAGAAGGGTTCCTATCACGACTCAATCATTTTGGGCATTAAGGAGAGTAGAAAAACAAACTGCAAATAAACAGCCAAAAAGCTAACAAAGATTATGAACAAAAGTAGCAAATTCACATCTTAAATTGTTCCCATCCTGTTAATCCCACAATACGACTTTGCAAATGCAGCAATATGATACTAATTACAAGAGACCACTGCACTTAATCCAAGCACAAAATTTCATCAATGACCGCACTTAAGGTGTCATGAAACTAGATGAAGAAATGATTAATAAAGAAAGGGTTAATTACACTTACTACCCCACTTATGTAGTGTAATTACAGTCGAGTCCACTTATTTGTGGCCCATAACAAACACCCCACTCTTATAATAAAACCTTACATTTACGCCTGTAACTAATGACTGTTGGTCAAAATGTGACTAAAAGTGTAAGGTGTCAACTTACATTAACACCCTTCTTATTTTGTGTAATTACAATGCAATCCGCTTTATTGGATCATATAACAGACACCCCCTCTTAGAATAAAACCTAACATTCACCCCCCCCCCCCCCGACTAATTCTCACTACTTTGTTTTTCTTTTTTTTTTCAATAATAACTTTTTCTTTTTATTATAACCTTATATATATATATATAAATATATACATACTATTTGTTTTCTTTCAATTTTTTTTTTATTTAGTAATTGATTTCATAATTTTTGGCAACTTACTAATTTAGATACATCTGCATTGAATTATGATATTGCTCCTAAAAAATTGGAACTTGGTATATGTTTTCATTTTCTAAATAATAACCGAATTGGCATAAATCAAATTTGCACTTCATTATCAAGATGCTAACAAGTCTTCACAAAATTATTTATTTAAGACTAAATTAAAAGTTACAATTACATCCTCCGTAATATCAAAAAATTACATTCACCCCCTCAAGGGCAAAATAGGAAATTTAAAAAATATTTTTTTATGATGTCAACAAATTCCGTTAATTTTTTACGGAAAGAGGCGATTGTAAGTTTTATTATAATAGGGGGCTATCTGTTATGTGCTCAAAATAAGCGGACTGGACTGTAATTACACTGAATAAGAGGGGTAGTTAGTGCAATTAACCCATAACGAAATATACAACATGGCTTAAAACAGACATTCTTAGTAAATGAAGAAAATTTAATTCTTGAAATCCAACCTCTGCAAGACGATCCTCACATATGCGGAGAAGAGCAATGGCCTTCAAACTTATTCCGTGAGAACTCTTATTATTGGCAAATCCAATCAGGCAGTTGACACAATCCATAAAGCAATCTCCAACAACCTTGTTGAAGTGTTCCAAGATAACTGCAACATTCCTCCTTGTTAGACATTATTGTACAACATTCTAAAATTAACATAGACTTCACAATAAAGAAAAAGACTGCAATTGGTCCTAACCCTGTTCCACATTCTCAAATGCCTTTTCAACTATGGATACCAAGTCATCATCTGCAGCAGCGGTGAAAATCATGAACACACTCCGCCAGCCAGACTTTATATTTCCAACTTTAGATTTTATCATCTGTTAATTCAACTAGAATATGTTGCTATCAAAACAGCAGTAATGAAACTCAACAAGACTGAAAGAAATAAGATCAGGCATACATACTTGAACAGCTCCATCCACTATAAGTCTATGTAAGGTTTCACTTCTGCTGTTTCGCATGAGAACAACAAATGGTTTTAAAATATCGTTCTGGAAGGTGAAGTTTGTAAGTTCTGTGTGCTCCAAATACTTCATACCAATTTGCCGTAGAGAGTCTATGGCATATATGGCAACTTTTTCATCAGAATGGCTCCCAGCAACAATGAAATGTTGGGCCAAGACAGACCATATTCTAGCCCAAACCTGAAAAATAGATGTAACAAAATTATAAGCATCTCGCTATAACACATTACTTGGGATTCCAAATGAGTGTAGTTCTAATTTGGTACCCTAGCGCCTAATAAATTGTAGGAAAACCATCTGAGATGAGTCAGGCATATCGTCATAGGCTAGAAATGAACACAGTAGAAATATTGAAGAAATTAGAATTAAGGTTAACATAGAAAATTGGCCTGGGAAATGAACCTTGACTGAGCAGAGTGGGAGAAGATGATTTATGTAGCAGGCCCAAATGAGTGTATGGTAACGTGTTATGAGTTGAGTGGACAAAATTTCAAAAATGAATTTTCTACAAATGCATTACAACTAAAAATTTGCATTTCCACCACTTATTGGTTTTACATGAATTGGCATTATCAAGTCTCAGCCAAAACAAAAAAAACCAAAAAGGAGGTCATCTCAGCATTCAGATTTATTGGAGGTAATGGAATATGTTGTCCTAGTATCAGAGTAATGCATGTAGATGCATAACATACCAATTCCGGAGATATGATTGAACAACCATAGCATTACCTATTTATCTGAATTACTGATCGGAACCAAAAAAATTACGTCATAGAAGCACTCAAGAACGTTACTAGTAAAAATAGGGCAGAACTTTGTCAGGTGAAGAAGTTACCAGACGTATACGATCCATATTGTAATAGCTAACTTCAACGACCTTCTGCAAGCTAAAAACACGAGGTGGGGTCTGTTTTAATTCCTCTGCTGATACAGTACACAAAGCAGTGATAAATTCCACCACCGATTCACTGGCCAATTTGATGCTATTCACAAAAACTTGTTCAGTTGGTTTGCCAGCCAGCTCTCTGAGAGACTGAAGAACAGCATCCCTAGAGACTTGATTTGAACCTTGCATGACAGTAATAGTCATAGCAGGCCATGATACCGCATATTCAAGGCGGGAAATACATTCCAAAATGGCAAGCCAAGAATCTTGAAGGGTATTGATCTCAGTATCACATAATGACAGAAGGGTGCGTAGTGCTTCTACATTTTTGCCTCGCATATCTCTAGGGGCATGTAAAGAATTGTACCTGCAATCCAATTTCAGAAGCATAATACTTAGCATAACAAAATTCTCCAGTGGTTAAAGTTTACTATGTACAATGCAAGCAGTTCCACAGTTGCTTTAAGCAGTAACTGATAGAGCAAGATTCATTGGCTCATGTCAAATTTTTAAGCTGTTTCGCATATTTCAATCGCACATGTGTAATCCTTCAGGTTTTCCTTTTCTCTTTTTAACTTCATTACCAAACTGCACTCTCTCACTTCAATGAAGAAACAATTCTATGACCAAGTACTCGAGATTTCTCTGCAACTTCTTGGTTTTAGATATCACACAATCAGTTTACGTTCATTTTTTTACCAAAGAATTATGATCAATGTTCTTCATTCAAGAATAGGACGACAAGGATAAAAGTTCCAGGGAAATAGTCAAATGAAGAATGAAGGTGCAGCTCCTCAAAGACATAAAATTAGCTTGAGTCATACATAAAATTATGAGTACCTGTGCACACTTTTGGTAGCAGAAAAATACAAAAGAAAAGTGGCCAGACATACAATTAACTAACTATCGAAAGTTTTTGCTTTGTTGTCTTGAGAGTTTCAAGAGGAAACACAAGAAAGGAATTAGAGTAATAAGAAGGCTAATAAAAGGGGATTTGACATCTAAAAAGCCAATTGTATCAGCATTGACCCTGTGGCTCATGATCCAATTATCTTGTTACTTTACAATCTAAGAGCCAAGGACCATGGAGGAGCTGCACTCATGAAAAAATGGCTTACGACTTTTTTTCTTTAATTTTTTGAAACCCTGTTTCGGGTAAGTTAAATCTTAGCAACATAGGACAGCCTTAAAAAATAACACAAAATTATACCAGCAACTCATAAGGTAATTTCCTTTTTCTACATAACGCACCTATAAACTTGAGATAAGGAATAGGTTCAGCCTCAATATTCTACATCTTGGTACATGAACGATTCGCTTTGTGTAGAAATAACAACTTTATAGGCATTCTAGTACAGTCAGCTCTCTAAAGCTTGCCAGGTAAGGGAGATAGTACATTGGGCAATTAGTATAAAGAAACACCGTTTTCTACAGGTAACTAGCCAGAGGAGAAAAATCAGATTGTCATGACTATGAATATACTCTGCAAGATAAAATCTCATGGATTGTCCTTCCTAACTTTCCTCCTCTCAACATGTAATTGAAAATACAAATCCTATATGGTTGGAACCGTACAAAGCTTTATTTCTAAAACCTATTTCACTACTAGGGTGGGTTAGACAGAGCTTTCAGAGAATTGACTTTTACAAGAATAGATTGTTGTAAAATTAATTTCGGAAGTATTCAAACTACAAATACAGTCAGCCAAATACTACAATGCTGAACCATACAAAGCTTTCTTTCTAACAACTTATCTCACTTTAATGGGTGGGTTAGGTGGAGCTTTTAGAGAGTTGATTTTTAGAAGGATGGATTGTGGTAAAATTGATTCAGAAAGTATTGACCCAACATATTACAGTTAGCCAAATACTACAATGTTGCAACTTCTATAAAACACTGTTTTTGCATTTGGGCATAGCCTATCAAAGCGATTTCAGTTTAGGTTGCCAAACAACTCTGCAAATTGCAATGAAGTTCAAACATGATCTTGGGAGCAAGCACTAAATTGTATCAATAATGGAAATGGTTGTTTTTCTGAATGAATATCTAAATCAAATAACATGACAATTCTTGGACCAAACTTCCAATACATAAATGTATTACTCAGTCACACACTTTTGCAGGAAATTGCACAGAAAAAAAAACCAGCACAATTAAAATACATCATAAAAGTAAGAGACGAACTTGATAATTCAAGAGAGGACAATCAAACTGAACTAATCCTTTTTTTTTCTTTTTCCGTGCCAAAAGTAAATGATGTTGGAATATTCACGAGAAGGTCGAAGTCCAAAATCACTTAAGATAATAATTGAAAAACAGAGGTCATAACTAGTCATCAGATACATGAACAAGTCAAGCTCAGAAATAAATGGGAATCACCTCAGCAAAGATGTCAAAAATGCATAGCGCATAGTGTCCATCCCGAGAAGATGTGTTATGTGTATGCCTTCTTTGAATCCTTCCATACAAAGATCAATCCTTGGTTTGTTATCTACTTCACCCATGATAACAGAAAAAGTAGCCAGTAATGGCCATCCTACAGCTTCGATCATAGGACATACAAGTTCAAGCCTATGTGGAGTGTGAAAAAAACCCCGTTTTCCACCTTGTTCTTTAATTAGAGCCTGTGTTTGCTTGATAATTGCCTCATTCCCAGACTTCGAATCGGTTGAAGAGCTCTTCCTGGGAAGAGCCAGGTTGAGAATATTGATGACGCGACCTCTCTCCTCAACCTCTGGGTTTTGCACATTATTTTTCAAAATCCCAGCAGGATCGTCTTTCATTTTTATCTCTTCTTTAACAATGGAATCATAGATTTCCTCCAAAAGTTCCTGAGGAGCAGATCCTTCGGCATCATTCATGGCATTCATGCGAATAAAATCACTTTTAGACATATTTGGACTCGCTATTGGATTATGAGCATCAGCATTCAGTATTATAACTGCATAAGCAAGGACATAAGCTGTGTCCGCATTCTTGAATAGACCGGGATTGTCTGCATAGTAGCTGCAAGATTATAACATGATGTTAGAATCTAAAAATACACGCCTCAGTTAACTAAAGTTGTCTCAATTTGGCAAATGCAACACAGTTTCCACAGCAGAATCTACAATACTTAGTATATCAGTGACATTGTTAGTAACTTTTCTGTTGAAACTTGCAATTTCAATCTCAACAAGCTTCCTAATTCACATCATGCAGGGTAATTTGATAAACATTAACATATTTAGGGCGAATCTTGTAGTAATTAATATAATGTGGATGCTTTTGGGAACTTCTCTCAAGCGAGTGTCCAGACACCAATAAGTAAATTTACATTTGAGGTATTCACCTGTGGATGGAGTACTTGTAGTGAATATACAAAGTGTCACTACAAAATAATAGACTTGTGAGTTCCATCACAATGTTTACATATTACAAATCTCTTAATGGGTTCTCACTATGTTTTTTACCAAGTTCTGTCGTTTCCAACTTTATTAATCAGTTTTTGCTGTTATTACTCAATAGGGAATATCGTAAAAGTCAATAAGTAAGTACTGGCCTCCTTCTCTGGATTACATAAGTAGAGCATATTTTCTGTTACAATCAAATAGAAAAGTTAGCCAACTTGTCCACTGAAGGAAAAGTGATCCAAATTTTTCAAGGTCATTATCTGTTTAAGCATTGAAGAGGAACCGAGTTCTTTGAGGCACATGATCATACTATATCATGTATACATGTTTGCACACTGTTTTTTCTGGTAAGAGGCCGTTCAAATGCATGATTTATGTTTTTCATAAGCATGAGAGTGCAGCAACATAAGCTACTTACCGGTCTGCAAACTTTTCCACTATGCGGTCGATCTTCTGAGCTTCCCCTGGAAGTCGAAAACCTTTGAGGAATTCACGAATAGCACTATCAAATTTCATTCCACAAAAGTTCATGGAATCCACATAAGCATGCATAACAGCTGAGGGAAACTCGTCATGCTGGCCAAAGTAATTCCCAAGGATAGCCTGGAAATCTATATCAGTAAGATAACTATTTTGATCGGAAACTATTTAATAGAAACAGAAAATTGATAGAAAAAAATTTCGATAACTCGAAATTCCAACAAGAAAATTTCTTGCTCCAAGCTAAAAGCTTTATTCTTTATTAGTTCCAATAACTGAATGACCAAAACATAAAACCCTAACTATATATAAACAATTGACTCCTACAAAAAGCAAATAACAAAACTCCTAATTAAACAAGTATATAAAGTCCTAAACCAACAAGGAAGGAAATAACTAGTTACCTAAACCAACTAGGAAACTTAATTAAATATGGACTCAAACAAAGTATTAAAATAACAAAACACAAATAATTAAATTTGCTTCTTTCCTATTCTTCTGCTACGTAACAGTTCCTCTCCCCTTAAACACAGCCTTGTCCCCAAGCTGAGCTCGGGAAATTAATGCATATGCCTGTTCCAAGAGACGCTATAAACCAATATGTCATCGAAAAATTCTATCACAAATTTCCTAAAGTGTGGACGAAATGCATCGTTCACCTTTGCCTGGAACATCTTCGGTGTGTTTGTCAAGCCGAAGGGCATGACCAAAAACTCACAATGCTTGCTTTGGGCGCGGAACGCAATCTCGTGAATGTCGGAAGATACAGTCTTTGCTAACCACCCAAGCCGGTCAGTGTCGTCAAAAGTAGAGAGTGCGGCGGCGGTGTGGTTGTGGGGTGGTTTGCAGAATTTGGTTGATGATGGTGGTGGTGTGACGAAGAGGTTTCGGTGGGGTGCAATGGGGGTAAAACTAACGGAAGGCGGCGGTGTTTCAACGGCGGGAATTTGGGGACCAGCTGCCGACGTCATGGTTGCGGCAACAGGTGATACAGTGGTTTGTGGTTGCTGATTCGGGTGATTTGTGTCTGTGGCGTTGACATGAGGGTTGGCGGCTGGCGGTGGTGAATTTTCATGGGCGGCGGCTAATGAGGTCGCGGTTGGTGCAAATTGAGCGTTGGGGGCGGCGAGTTTGAGGGCGGTGAGCACCGATAGGATTCGGCCAGCTTGGCATCGATGGAATCAAAAATCAAGTAGGTTGAACGGGTCATGGCAGCTCAAGGAACCCAATAGGACCAAATTAATAGAAACAGATAATTGATAAAAAAGAATTTTGATAACTCGAAATTCCAACAAGAAAATTTCTTGCTCCAAGCTAAAAGCTCGATTCTATCCATAACTGAATGACAAAAACATAAAACCCTAACTATATACATTATTGACTCCTACAGAAAGGAAATAACTAGACTCCTAATTAAACAAGTAAATAAACTCCTAAACCAACAAGGGAGGAAATAACTAGTTACGTAAACCAACTAGGAAACTTTATTAAAAAAGGACTCAAACAAGGAATTAAAATAACAAAACATAAATAATTAAATGTGATTCTTTCCTATTCTTCAACTACATAACACTATTTCAAATAAATAAATAATAATAATAATAATAATAATAAACTAAAACATCATATATCTACCTTATCTAAATTGGGGGTAGTTCGAAGAAACTGAGCAACTGAAACAGGGGTGTTCTCCACCACCTGACTTGAGATTAAATTTTGTATGCCCTTTCCAGGATGCTTATTGAACTGCACATATTTAAAACAAGTGAGAATCCCCTGAAGGCTAGAACAGCTAAAACATGTAATTTAGAATCTAACTAGCTACAAAGTTGTACTTCCAGGAATGCACATCATGGTATAGAAACAAAACAATAGCAGATCAACACACCTCAGAGATAAAAGCTTCAATCGTGGATTTATGGGCCTCCAACTTCTCAAAATTGCTTGGTGAATCTTCCCTAAGTTTTGACTCGTCCAATTCTCTCTGTGAATCTTCTTCTTTGAAAGATTCCTTACCTGTATTCTGCTTTGGCAATACTCTCTGAGACTTCTCCCAAGTCACTAGTGATTTAAGCACATTCACGAGAGCCTAAAATTGTACAGGTATGACGAAAAAAGTTCTCACTATACAGAACATAATTAGCTCAAAAGGACATGCAAAGACCCAAGGTACACCTGAAGTGATGATGTTTTAATTGATCCTGTCAGGGATGCCGTGGGAGACTTTGGATCCGCATTTTGAGTACCTTGAGCAATTTTGGATAATGAGGCAACCTAAATGAGAAGAGATCAGACCACAAGGAAATTTCATGCATATAACAAAGGAAGATCTTTAAATTAAATAAATAAAAACATACCATCCTTTCAAACAATTTTGGTGCTTCAAGATCACAATCATAATTCACATAAAGATCAACAAGCATCTGAGGATCCTTGCAGACTCTCTCCAGCATCCTGCCAATTTAGATTAGTGAGAAATCTCAGTTTCAAAAATTACAATTTTGGAGAGCATTATGAGCTGGCAGAGCATCAGAAACTGTCTTATATACGGTAAAACTGAGCAACTTTTCGGTTGGGAAGTAACTGAGTATAAAATTCAAGCAACCAGATGGTATAGATTTTTCCGATGTAGGAGACAGTTTTTTAAGAAGGCAAAAAGCATACCGAAGAACACTTTGTTTTTGGTTAAGATCTGATCCGTCCAAAGATCTTAGAACCATCAGGGGAAAAAAGACTCCAATTTCGGCCTGGAAAACAAGTAATATGTTCAGCTCGAAGAAGCTAATAAAACAAAATGTTTATATCTTATAAAGAAGATGAAATAAAGTATTTCTAAGTTTTTCAATACCTTGAGACTATCCCTAAATCGCAACAATAGAACTGAGAAAATTCCTGCCGCATACTGTCGAGGTGTAGAAAAGAAACTATTAGAGCTATAACTGCAACAGACTTATGATTATCAAACACAACCAAACTATACCTGAAATATGACAGGAGACTGGGATAGTGATGCTCGTAATAATGCATATGCAAGGTGAGCTCTTATCAAGTCAATAAATTGAAAATTCTTTATGAATGAGTGACCAGCATCGTCCAATATACCCTGCACTCCACATGGTAAATTTTGTTTCATTAGTATATTGAAAACAAAATTACACGGGAACACCATCATTGTCACATGATAAAATCTCTTTTCCACTTTCTCTGACCAGAAATCATCAACATGCAAGCATAACTGTTGCTTTCATTTAACACATCCAGCCAATTTACATATGCAATTGTCCATATACAATATCAATGGCAGATATTATGGCAAAGATCATGGCATAAATTATGTCCAGATCTGTTTGTTATTTCTGTATATAATCTTACCTAGAATAGAATATAGTAATTAGTGCATTAGCTGTATATTAGGCTAATTAGTTGTGCCTAGATCTCTACCTAAAATAGATTGTACAGACATTCTTATTTAATAGAAAGGATCAACAAAGAAAGAGGCATTCAGCCATTTACTCAAATATTGCATCATGGTACCAGAGCCAGGCCCTTGAATCTATAGTTATTTTTTTTTTTTCGTTTTTCTAGGTTGATTAATTTTATTGATCAACATCTTGGCTTTGAGATTTCTTGGTCGATTAATTTTGTAGTTTCAGTCTTCAGTTGAGACTTTTTTTTTCGAATTTTTAAGAATGTCAATTGAGAATTCTTTTGGAAGACCACCTACAGAGACTTTGGCCAGCAAATTTACAGGAAAGAATTATGCATCATGGGAATTTCAGTTAAGGATGTTTCTGTAAGGGAAAGAGCTTTGGGGTCACATTGATGGGTCTTCTCCTGCTCCTGAAAAAGATCAGGAACTTAGTAAATGGGAGGAGAAGGATGCTCAAATTATCTCTTGGATTTTGGCATCTATAGAAGCCCATATGGTGAACAATTTACGCTCATTTGGAACAGCTAAGGAGATGTGGGATTATCTGAAGCGCATATATCATCAAGATAATACAGCAAGATGATTTCAACTTGAACTCGAGATAAGTAACTTCAGTCAAGGTAATCTCTCTATTGAGCAATATTATTCTGGATTTCTTAATCTGTGGAGAGAATATTCTGGTAGTATCTACTCTAACGTCCCTACTGAGGCCTTAGCCAGCCTCCAAAAGGTTCATGAAGTTAGCATGCGAGATCAGTTCTTGATGAAACTGAGATCAGAATTTGAAGTTGCCAGGGGCGGATTGCTAAAAAGAAATCCAGTTCCTTCTTTGGATGTATGTGTTGGTGAATTGTTACGGGAAGAACAAAGATTGGCTACACAATCTGTTATCAGTGCATCTGGTGGGACATCAGAACTTGTCAATGTTGCTTATGCTGCACAAGGGAGGAATAAAGGAAAGGGGCAAGGGCAGTGCTACAGCAGCAAGGAGTTTGGACATATCGCTCGCAATTGTCCAAAGAAATTTTGCAATTATTGTAAGCAGGATGGACATATCATCAAGGAATCTCCTACACGTCCAGAAAATAGGCGAGCCAAAGCTTATCAAGCTGCTGTTCCAATTCCTGATCCTGCTGTTATTGGATCTACACCTACAACCACAAGCAACAACCAGGCTCTTATTACTCCAGAAATGGTCCAACAGATGATTCTCACAGCATTTTCTGCCCTGGGACTTCAGGGTCAAGGTAAGAGAGTCCCCTCTACTTGGTTTGTTGATTCTGGAGCATCCAATCATATGACCGGCTCAACTGATTCTCTACAAAATTTGCGGCAGTATACTGGTAGACAAAATATTCAGATTGCTAATGGTAGTAATCTTTCAATTACAGCCATTGATGATATTGGACATTCTTTTCGTCATATTTTTGTTGCTCCTAAGTTGTCTACTAGTTTAATTTCTGTTGGTCAGCTGGTGGAGAATAATTGTGATGTACATTTCTCTCGTGATGGTTGTCTTGTGCAGGATCAGGTGTCGGGGAAGGTGATCACGAGAGGGCCTAAAGTGGGAAGATTATTTCCGTTGCAATTTACTATTCCTAAAACTTTATCTTTAGCTTCAATGATTGTTGAAAATAAGGCTGAAGTCTGGCATAGACGATTAGGTCATCCAAATAATGTGATTTTATCTAATTTAATAAAGCGAGGTTTTCTTGGTGACAAAGATCAATGTTCTACTCATTCGTTAGTTGATGCTTGTTCTACTTGTAAATTAGGGAAGAGTAAATCTTTACCTTTTCCTACTTATGGTAGTCGTGCTACTGCATGTTTTGAGATTATACATAGCGATGTTTGGGGCATTACTCCTGTCATTTCACATGCACAGTATAAATATTTTGTGACGTTCATCGATGATTATAGTCGATTCACATGGATATATTTCTTGCGTACCAAAGCTGAGGTGTTTACTATTTTTAAAACTTTTGTGTCTTATATTGAGACCCAATTTTCCATCAGTATTAAGATTTTAAGGTCTGATAATGGTGGCGAATATGTATCACGCGACTTTCAAGCCTTTTTGCAACATAAAGGCATTATATCTCAGCGATCATGTCCTTATACCCCTCAACAGAATGGGGTGGCTGAGCGTAAAAACCGTCACTTGTTGGATATGGTTCGAACGCTACTCTTACAGTCTTCAGTGCCTTCTAAATTTTGGGTTGAAGCTTTGTCAACTGCCGTATATTTGATTAATCGCCTGCCTTCTCAACACTTAGAGTTTGATTCTCCTTATTATCGTCTTTTTGGTGTACATCCTGATTGTCACATGTTACAAACATTTGGCTGCGTTTGTTTTGTTCACTTGCCATCTCATGAGCGCCATAAGCTTACAGCTCAGTCAGCTCGTTGTGCTTTCCTGGGTTATAGCACCAGTCAAAAGGGATTTTTATGTTATGATGCTACTGCTAATCGTTTGCGTATTTCTAGAAACGTAATTTTTTTTTAGCATGAGTACTATTTTCATCAGCAGGTTTTCCCTTCGGATAAAGTTTTCCTTCCTAGCTTTGATGATATCTCTCCAGAGCGCTTTAAACCCGGCATCGTCTATCAACGAAGAAGACCCCTAATATCACAAACCATTCCCGGCCCTGATCCAGTGCCTCCTCAAATGGTTCTTCGAAGATCTTCTCGTATCAGTCAAACTCCTAATAGGTATGGTTTTTCTGCCACTTTAGCTAATAATGCAGTACCTACCTCTTATACTCAGGCCACTCAACAAGCATGTTGGGTAAAAGCTATGCAAGAAGAACTTCAAGCTCTCTAGGACAATCATACTTGGGACATTGTTCCATGTCCTAGTGGTGTTAAGCTCATTGGTTGTAAATGGGTCTATTCTATTAAGCTACGTTCTGATGGCTCACCTGATAGACATAAAGTGAGATTGGTGGCGCTCGGTAATCGACAGGAATATGGGATAAATTATGAGGAGACGTTTGCACCTGTAGCAAAGATGACAACCGTGCGTCTTGTTCTAGCTATTGCTGCTTCTAAGGGTTGGCCATTGCGACAAATGGACGTGAAGAACGCCTTTTTACATGGGGACCTTAAAGAAGAAATTTATATGACTCCACCATCAGGGTTATTTTCTACACCTTCATCTGATGTTTGTAAGCTGAAACGTTCACTCTATGGTTTGAAACAGGCTCCACGTGTTTGGTTTGATAAGTTTCGTTCTACACTTATTACTTTCTCATTTGTTCAAAGTCGGTAAGATTCCTCTTTGTCTCTTTGCAAGACACCTAAAGGAATTGCCATGCTTCTCGTCTATGTTGATGATATTGTTATTACAGGGACTGATTATGAACTGATTGCTCAACTACAAGATCATCTTCAGAATTCTTTTCATATGAAAGATTTAGGTCCCTTAAAGTATGTTTTAGGTCTTGAGATAGATTCTACCTCAGCTGGTATTTTCTTACACCAGCGTAAAAACATTACGGAGTTAATTGCTTTGGCTGGTCTTGAAGATGGTTGTTCGGTTGATACTCCCTTAGAAACAAATGTTAAATATCGTCATGATGAGGGTGATTTTATATCTGATCCTTCCTTATATAGACAACTCGTGGGCAGCCTAAACTATCTAACTATTACTCGGCTTGATATTTCTTTTGTTGTTCAACAAGTTAGTCAATTTATGCAAGCACCTAGACATCTTCACCTCGCAGCTGTTCGTCGCATTATCCGCGATTTTGAAAGGCACTTCTGCACGGGGTCTTTTCTTTCCAGCAGCCTCTCCTATTCGTCTGGTTGCATACAGCGATGCGGATTGGGCCGGATGTTCTGATACTAGACATTCAATTACTGGTTGGTGCATGTTCCTTGGTAACTCTCTCTCATTTCTTGGAAAAGCAAGATAGGGTGTCTAAGTCTTCTACTGAGTCTGAGTATCGTGCTATGTCCTCTGCGTGTTCTGAAATTGTTTGGCTTCGTGGGTTGTTGGGCGAGCTTGGATTTCCACAAATAAACCCTACTCCACTCTACGCAGATAACACTAGTGCTATTCAAATTGCTGCTAACCCGGTGTTTCATGAGCGTACCAAGCACATTGAAGTGGATTGTCACTCTATCCGTGAAGCGTATGACGCATATATAATCTCTCTTCCACATATCCCTACCGATTTCCAGACTGCTGATGTATTTACTAAGGCGCTTTCCAAACACCGACATCACTTTCTAGTTGACAAATTGATGCTAGTTGATCACCCAGCATCAATTTGAGGGGGATATCAATGGCAGATATTATGGCAAAGATCATGGCATAAATTATGTCCAGATCTGTTTGTTATTTCTGTATATAATCTTACCTAGAATAGAATATAGTAATTAGTGCATTAGCTGTATATTAGGCTAATTAGTTGTGCCTAGATCTCTACCTAAAATAGATTGTACAAATATTCTTATTTAATAGAAAGGATCAGCAAAGAAAAGAGGCATTCAGCCATTTACTCAAATATTGTCATACAAGAATAGTAACAGAGTTGATACCATTACATACATGAAAAACATAAAATCGATGTACCTACACAATGTGAATCTGCCACCCCCTACAACAATTGCATCCCACTCAATCAGCAACCTAAATTTAAGGCCAAAAACATCTTTTACTGCTCTGATTATCTTAATTGTTGCTATTTAACATTAAAAGAACATCATCTTTCGTTTAACTACAGTTGGATGCATAATGGACGTAATCTTTAAACTTAAAAACTAAACCAGGTTCATTAAAGAACATGTTTCCAGAGATATGCGGTATGTCAAATTGGGAAGGCAAACTCATACAGTACCAGAAAGCAAAGTCTGATACAGGCCGAAATCGTGTACAAAATTGATAGAGGAGTACATGAAGGAGGTCAATAACCTAGGTATTAGAAAAGGAAGAAAACCCGGGTATTGTAGGAGCGTTTGCAAATTCTTAAAAAAAGTGATTATCAACTTGTAGCTTAAAATAATCTATTTGGGAGTGTTCGCAAATCTAACTTATGATTCAAATTCTCTTAACTTAAGTGATAGTAATCTATAATCTCTGAGATGGTAAAAGAGTGCTGAAAATTGATAATGTTATATTTGTAGTTAAAATAATTTAGTTTTAGACATATTTAGCACTTTTAATCACTTTTTTTGTAAACAATCCTCATCAACTTTTTTCCACTTTTTCACTTATGCTTGCAAACACAACCTACTTCTGATTTTTTTCTCAAATTCTAATTATTTTCCACTAATAATCACTTTTCTATAATCAGTTGTGTTTGCAAACACTTCTTATATCCAACCCGAAAGTAGCCAGTCAAAATGCACGGGTGGACTAAGGCAGGGGGAACATCTTTACAAGTTTGCAAAATCTTGAAGACAAGCAGACGAAGAAACAAACCAGTTGGAGGCAAGAATTATAGAAACACGGTATCCTAGAACAAGAAGCCAGAAGCCTAGTTCTGCAAATATAGGTCTTTAAAGGTTCTAGTTTGCCTACACCTTCAAATATACCATGTCATGTCATACGACCAAAATGCATATCTTTATAAAAATGTTTTTAACTTTTATTTTTTGGAGTCTTAGGTAAATGGTTGAATTATAGCTTTTATTCTTCAACAAACTGAACACATTATTGCAAAATTAAAAAAAAAAAAGTGAAACTAATAAAACTTCTTCACACATAAAAGCTTCCTCTATACGGAGAAATCTCCAACACTAACCTGCAGAAACTCCAGGGACAGGATACGTGTTTTGGTAGTAACTTCATCATTATTCTCCTTCATACCCATCTGCAAACAAATTACACGATGAAATGGAGCAAGTTGCACAATGAAACTTAGAACTAGAATGTAAAGAAGATGTGGGAGATACAAACCTTACAGAGAGTATGGAAAACAAGTAAAGCATCACGTTGTTCAACACTCATGGTCTCCGGACTCATCCCTCTGAAAGAATTAGCAATTTAGAGACAGGATATGGATAAAATTTACAAGTAAACTTCCTCAGAAGATGAAGATAGAGCTACTCCAAAGATTTTATCGCTGCACACCCTTGTATGTGTGTATGTGCACACTGAAGGAAGTGCATAATAGAGCTTGTCCAAAACTTCTACTCCAAACTATACAATCTCAACCTCAGTGTTGTACCCATACCTTCTGGCAGTTCCACCATCTTCAAGATCCATAGCCTTCATAAGAACGGCCTCTAAACCCTATCCAAGAAGAATTTAACCCAGACGTCAAATTCAAATTGAAAAATCTTCTAGACACAGAAGGCAAACATATCAAATAAGTGATAGAAAAGACAACAAGAAAACAAGTTGGCACGTGGGTATTGCCATGTCAGTCTAAGTACCAATGCACCTTTATATCAGAGCCACCAACAAAATTTTGAATTTCTTCAAGATGTGCATCAACTGAAGTGATTCTTGGACCATTACGATCACTGGATGAGAGTTCTTCAACCATTGATTTTGACCCATCCTCTAAATAAGCTTCTTTGGGTTGAGATGAATCGGAAGAGACCTGAATAACCAAGGAGTAACAGTTTCCTGAATGTATACTGGATCCATCTAATACATTGTGCAACAAAACAAAAATCTGGAGAAGAAGAATACGACGTACCACATCAGTTTCCATTCGTCTAAAAGTGATACTAAGCATTTGTGTTAACATGGCCTTTGATGTTGCTTGGTTTATAGGACTCTTGCTAAACATTGAAACCAACTGTTATTGAAACTGATGATGTTTAACTCAAATTGGTCATGACAACTTATCAAGGAATACCTATTAAGAGCAATATTACAACAAACCCTGATGACACCCAGCAATGGTTCCCCATGAACTGCACAAGAGATTACAAATAATCAATTGATGAGTAGATAACAAATCCAAAATTGATTATTAAAAGAGAGAGAGAGAGAGAGAGAGGCTATTGCACTCAAATTTGATTATTAAAAGAGAGAGAGAGAGAGAGGCTAGCGTTGCGGGGGATACAGAGTAATCTGAGAAATTTAGTCTCAAAGGTGGAGAGAGCTCTAGGAGAATGGATTAAACAGCAAGAAGTTGTTGAAACTAAAATGTAGAAAATTCAAGCCAAGAACCTATCTATGCACTGCCGATAGACCTCCCTAAAACACATAATTGAGAGACTTAGCCAGCCAAGCAGAATTGGTCCCAACAATTTTATGATATAATACGTTTCAAAAATTGTACTCAATCATAAGAGTCCTAAGAGACTGAATCTTTACCTACAACTCGAACAATTTGATTGTATACATATTGGTCCACATTAGTGATTTTAAGCCCTTCAAGCTCACTAATTTAGAAAAAATTGACGCTATATATCACTTCACTTCACTTTAAACATGGAGGATCTAATCAAAAGCTCTTGGTTTGAAATCGGTAAGTTGCTCATCATTGTGAATTCCTCTTTTTTATTCCAAACAGCTTTTTATTCTATCCAAAAGTTTAATTCCAACTGTCAGATATGGTCAAAGAGATCCTTTCTTTAGAATAAAAGGAGAATAAAAAATTCATTATTGGAAACTCGAATACTATCACCTCCAACACCATTGGTAGAATGAGAACATCACAGTAAAACTTACAGTTACCAAAAACAGTTACAAACACATACACAGAAAGATAAAGAAACAAAAAGAATAGCAATAGAAAACCCTATTCATGATCATACTCAATTTGCCAGAAATATATGGTGAGCTAAGGTAGAACTATAGAAATAAAGGAAAGTTATGACAATGAGGATAACGGGACTATAATCGAGCCCAAGAAAATAGCATACCTCGCATCTTCGCAGATGCTACAGCAGTAAGAAGCACTTTCAACACTTGGCGAGCAGTACTGCATGTTATTATTCGTCAAGGTCACACTCAAAAAATGCCTAATATGCAGAAGAGCATAATTTCAACCTGCCAATACATATACCTGTCAGGTGATGAATTATCCACACAACTGCAGACCATGTTGAGGATGTCTGTAAATAATTCTGCATTTTTACCACCAGCAATACCAGGATCACCCTCTAGGTGATTGTACTCGATGAGTTTCTGCGTGGAAAAGGGAGAAGAAAAGGAAATGTAAGCGACTAAATAAGCTCCAGAATACTGTCAGATTCATCCTTCAGAAATTCTTTAGCTGCTTTAGAATGTGTGCATACTAGTCGGTAAGGCACACATGATGCATGTGCAAAAAATAAAAATTGATAAGAAGATTTTTGAATTAAAATTAATTAGGTTTAAATAAAAAGTGAAGAAGAAAAGGAAAACCATTAGAGAGAGAGAGAGAGAGAGAGAGAGAATGGGAAATAAAATTAAATGTGGTTAAAAGAATAGACAGAGAAAAATAAAGGAGGATAAATAGAATGAGTTGATGAGAAACCATGGATAAAACGTCCCTACATCATTACCATATGATTGTCATCATGTCATCTCTCTAAAACACATGAGGTAGCTCACATGGTGCATGAACACTCAATTCATGTAACCACTTCATGTAATAGTTTTCCATATGCCACATCAAAATGGTTTGTCAGTCAAAAGTCTCTAAGTCCCTTTTCAATTATAATAAGGTATAAATAGTACATGATGTTGATGACCCAAGGAGATGGTAACTGAGAAGCAATCAACTTCTACTCCTCTTGATGTTCTAGAAAGGTAAGACACAGAAGAAAATAGGATGTGCAATGCAAAATTGTCAAGAGACCACAAAAACAAACAAATAAATAAGGAACCCGTATCACCACAAAACATAAACCATCATATTGGCAATAGTTAAGATTGCAAATACCGGATTCAGCAAAAGAAACCTTCTAAAACTCAACACCTATTAACAACATGAGCACCTACATGAAGACAATCCAATGCAAGCTCTGCAACTTTTATGTTCTTCGTTTCAAAGGCAAGCTTCAGTGGATTTAGAACAAGTTTTGCCTCAGCTCCTCCTAAAGTATGACCTGCATTGGCCAAGACTTTCGTGATCGATGCATGACTGCTGGTAGATTCTACCTCCTGAGCAGTAGATGGAGCTCCAGTCGAATGATCAGATCCTACCTCAAGTTTTTCAGCTCTGGCATTAGATTCAGATGAAACACTGAAAAATGTGTTTGAAAGAATCGAAACCATGTGAGAGGAGCGATGAGAACCAGAGTACTTTAAACTTATACATCAGGAATCTTGATTCGCTTTCAGTGAAGTAAAATAAAACAAGTAAGACCAAAAGCCAAAACATTGTCAGATTGGCAAGGACGCTGCCGGGAACAATACTAAATTGTGTCCTAGGTGCCCATGTTGACAGATATTATCTAAGCTTGCTCTCAAACGTAACTTCATTTTATGTAAAATGTAGATGCGCAATCCTTTTTTTGTCACGAGGATAAACACTCAAGTGTACCGAAAACCAATTAGATCTTAACCCACATTCATTGACTAACAATTAGTTTAGTGCATTTATATTATCATGCACATTTGGCATCCCTAATGTTCTGAAGGCATGTGGCAGACCCACTTCCTCCTGCTAGGCCGTACACATTATTCTCATGGCTTTCACTTTGATTCTAAGATATTCAGACCCAGATAGAATCAGAGACATCCAAAAGGCATTAGTCAAAATACATTAACAAAAAGAAGTTAATTTAACTGATTGATGTTCACTGGGAAACAGGATTCTTTGTTACGTAAATTTCAAAAAATTAACCTAATTGTCCTTTTGATATAGTTAAAAGATATTTCATTCATACATATATTTTTTCACCTAATTTTAATAGTTACTTCATCAACTTATATGCGTGGTCGATACATGATTGCATGCCATGATTAACTCATCTAATTCCCTTCCACTCTTGTGATGAGTCTCACTCCCACTTTGATAATTGGTTAACTACGTCGATTTTGTCTAGCCGATAATATGATCAAAGTGGTCACACAAAGATGTGCATACATGGACATGAGGATGACATTCTGGGAATAGTGGTTGGCAAATAGAACCAAAACTTAAAATCTCACTGTGGTTAGAACACCTTTGATTTGAAGCTGCTGATAAAGCTTGCTCAGTCTCACCAATGCTCGATTGCTGATTGAAGTCTTTTCCACTGTCTGAATATCAAAGAACATTAAAAAATACCCATGGATTCTAGAGGTGCCAATTTACATTAAGAGGACGTAAAAAACATTTAATGTTTTGAAAAAAAATTCTCAAGCAGCTAATTCAAACATCACCAGTCACCTAAAAGTAAATAAATAATGAATAAAGTGTCTCTGCAAGTAAACTCCCTTATATATAACTGCATATTTTTGCCCACCCCCCCTCACCCACCCAACCCCCAAAACAAAACAAAAAAATCACCAACCAACCCACAAACCCAGTATCCCTCAATCCCTCAGCAAAAAGTAGAATGAAATATACTTCCAGACATAAAATAGCAAAAGAAAAGGCACCATACAAACAAACTCAGAAGACAGAAGATCCATATATAAACATAGCGGAATAGCACCCAAACCCAACCCAAGAAAACAAATTTGATGAATGCAATCAAGAAAGGAAAAACAGCAAAATGAACGCTATATTTTCTCCTTTATAACTACTCTTCATTTATAAATATTGGAAACCTCTTAAAATCTCAAAAGGATACCCATCCCGCCTTCACATCAGGTTCTCAGTCAAACTCCACGTGCAACCTTATCAAAGACCACAAATCATCTGTTATATACGTCTTCACTAGCATCCAGTTAGAATTCCAAGTAACTTTTCTCCACCTAATTCCTCTTGGTAACTCTTGAGCATGGCTATTATCAAAAGTCTCAACAAGCAAAAGGCTCACCCTATTCTAGAAGGATGGTTTCTCTCCTTTGCCACATACAATGTGCTTTGCTTTGGTGTTAGCTCCAATCCACCACCTTAAAAATTTCCTTAGCTACATCGAAGAATTTAATATTAGTAATATGATCAACACTAAAGCTATTACCATTTACTCCCTCAGGGTATTTAACAGGTTGGTGTGGGTAATCCTTGCTATAAAAGTTGCAGTCCCAAGCTTTAGAATTTAGCTTGTTTCAAAAAAAAAAAAAAAACTTTAGAATTTAGCTCCAATATCTATTACTCTTTTCTTTTAAGGCATTTAACAATCCGTCGTGCTTATTGAACTCAATAGCAGGCAAGAAAGAGTGGTAATGAGTTTGCCACTGGGTCCAAGCCCATTGATTAAATAGTTTAAGAGAACAAATTAGCAAAACATTGACAATATGCCAAGTGTAAACCCAAATGAACAACGAAATCATGATGCAAAGCTCTACTTTTCCGTTCATTATATATAAAAACATCAAAACAGCTCTAAAGGTGACCTCAATCAGGAGCAAATAATCTCCAACATAGAGCCTCTCCAAAAAAAACCAACAGCGTCTACCGTCATGTGCACATTCATATGAATGTACATATCTGACACTTATGCCACCATCAGCCATAAGGCTCCAAAACCCAAAAAACTTCCATTTTGGAGTTACTCGACCACTTTAGACTCCAGCAATCACAATTCCTTATCTATCCTCATAAGTTAAATTTATCAGACATTATCAATAGCCATAAAGGGCCTGGCCTATAAATCCCAAACAAAATACCACTGAGGATAAGGGTTAATCAGCCTATCATCAAAATTAGATACGACAATCTCTTTTATTTGAGTAGTAATATTACTGATCATGATATTGCAGAAAAATTATTAACAAAAAAACAAAGGAAAGGTTGCCTCTCTGAAGTAGTGGAAATGGTAACGAATCTGCATGAGTAAACTAAACTGGCACAGAAATTAATTCAGAGTGAACTTTTTCATTTTAACATCATTTTGTGGTTCACAGCTTGATCAACTCCAGGATTCATAGTTACTACATAAATTAGTCGTGTATGACAAAAGAATCACATATCCGTACATCTATAGCACTTCAAGAGTTAAAGCATTCATATATGATGCAAAAAAACTGCCTGCATGCACACACAATTAGCACATTTTATTATAGCACTGCTTCTAGAACTCAAGTAGCAAAGAAAACTGAAAATCAGCACATCAAATGTCACGCACTTATCTCCTCCCGCTCCTAAGCTCAAAAACTATAAATTAAACAAGAAATACTCTAAACATATGAAGACTTCAATAAGAATATACCTAAATAAGTCTGAATGGCAGACTGAAGAGTATTGTATTTCTTATTAGCGCACTCTTTGAGCATCGACTCAAATGCTCGCGTCACGAATCCTCCTGCCGCGCTCCCCGCCATTTTCGTCTGCGCTTTTCTCTCACAAATTCAGCTCAGTTCAACTCAATCTATTTCAATAAAGAGGATAAAAATCTCAACATTTAATTGGAAAAAAATGCGAAATTTTTCCAGCTTTGATCAGATTGGATCGGGAGAAGTAATTAGTAGCATTCTGTAACGAAATCGGATTGAAATTATGGATCTTAACGCAGAAAAATTGATGAAATTAGTTGGAAAAAAACTTGAATTTACCTGGCGTTCTGACGAGCTGAGGAGTGGAAAATTGTTTTTGTTAAGAGGAAGTCAGAGATCTGGCATAGAATGGAAGAAAGAGTATAAATAGAGTCACGACTTTATTTAGTTGAAAACTTGAAATAGTTGCAATTTTGAGATCTATGCAAATTATTGTTAGGGTGTCAGCAGAATTAGTGGATTTATGAATATTTCGTATGTACATTTTATAATATGTGGTACATTTGAATCAATTGATTTCTCAATTGGTCTTTCAAGGCACGTAATATTTATGAACTTATTGTATATATTTATCTGAATGATCTATTACAATAATACAAGTATATGTATATATAGAAGTGAAACATAACCCTAATACACAGATGGGCCGGACTATAACCTATACATGGACCGGATTATAATCTATACACTAACACCCCCGCAATCTGAGCAGTGGGACCAACGCAAAGATTGGCCCGAAGTTGGGAAAACTTGGTCGGTGGTAAGGCTTTGGTGAAGATGTCAGCAACTTGTTCAGCGGTAGGAACATACTTGACCAAAATATCACCGATGGTAACTTTTTCCCTAACAAAATGGTAATCAATCTCAATATGCTTCGTACGAGCATGAAACACAGGATTAAGAACGAGATATATGGCACTAATATTATCACAGTAGACCCGAACTGGATGCGGAAGGAAGACGCCCAAGTCACGCAGAATAAAACGTAGTCAACAAGACTCAGCGACAGCATAGGCAACAGAGCTCTGATACCATGATAGAGTTCAAGGCACGTAATGTTTATGAACTCATTGTATATATTTATCTGAATGATCTTTTACAATAATACAAGCATATGTATATATAGAAGTGAAACGTAACCCTAATACACAGATGGGCCGGACTATAACCTATACATGGACCGGACTATAATCTATACACTAACAGTCTTGACGGAGTCTCGAGATTTCAGATCTCTATAATTTTTGTGTGGTGGCCGATTCACCAATGCTTGTGATCTCAATCAGAATTTGGGTGGAACTCGTGTTCAACATTTTGGATGCAAAATCCGGTCTTTTGAGGTTAGATATGAAAATCGAACCAAATTTTTTTATACTATCTGGAATTGAAAACTCCCTTAGTTACCCTAATGTATAACAAAACAAGCTTGCAAACATTTTTGATAAAATTGGAAAATCTATTTGTTAAAATTACATTCATATAAAAAGATCAAATTACTCAAGTGATTGGTCAATTCAATATAATTCGATTAATAACCAAACAAAATTCTGACACACAATTTCTTAAAGATTGATAAAGTTCAAAAGGATATGAGAGTTGCATCATTTGGCTCAATTCAATTTAAAGCTTGATAAAAGTTCAAAAAAAATATGAGAGATGCATCATTTGGATCAATTCGATTCGATTACACATACAAGCAAACATGATTTTTACCATAAATTATCCATGTTTCTTTATTATACTCTCCCACATATTTTTCTATAAGTAATTTAACATTGTAAGTCAACACAAAACCTAACATCAGTAAGTTATTGTTCAATTGGGTCAAATTGTTTTTTGAATTTTATAAGTTGGTCAGTTTTATTATTTAAATTCCACCGTGAAATCCAGTCACATACCTTTCTATTAGGATCACGGCACCTAGTAGTATCAAAGTTTACATGCAAAATGATTCTTACAAAGTCTAGGATTTTCAAGTTTCCGAACACTCACGATTACTTGTATAGTATGGCTCTAAGTGATTCTTACCACATGAAAAGTTTTTAATGACTCAAATTTAGAATCCGGGGACCTCTCAAGAATAATCAAGCAAAATGCAGCTCAAAGCTAATTGCTCAGGTTTGATTTACTTCCTTTCTATCAGGTCCTGTATGATAGTTGAGCAAAGCAAGCAATAATAAGAACAAATGATGGAACAATTCTTCTTCTTTGATTGAAATGTCACATTACAACACAACTATATAAATGTTTATGAGGGAATAGAATATCCCAAGTATTGATCCTTACCATCTATTTTGTTCTTCAAATATCTAATGTCGAGACGATACCAAATAAGCAGAAAAGCATGGAGGGATTTCTAATCTCAGACAGCTTTCGCCTCCGGGATGTTGAGGGATGAATCTATTTTTACAGTTGGAACGTCTAGATTTGGAATGATGGGGGGTTGTCTCCTTCGTGTAACCGTCATCTTCAAACCTTCGGTTGTGTGAATTGTTGCTCCTGTAGTCATTTTGACCTGCAGAGCAGTGATCGTTAATAAATACTTTTATCTATTCTAAAATAATTGGTCTAATTTGACGTGACACGCAGTTTCGAATGAGAATTGAAGAAGGGCGAGTTTTGTCTATTTTAACATTATTGACCTACTTTCAGTAAGAGGGTAGTTTTAGGAAGAAAATCTCAATTATAGGAAATGGGATCTTGTTTTGGGATGTCATGAAAAGGAAATAGGCAACAAATTTGAGACAGACGAAGTAAAATAGAGATCAATGAATACGGGCCACCAGAACGTGAAGTAGATAAAAAGATACATATGCGGATTTTAAGGATGTTTTTGGATTGACGAATCTGAAAGTAATGTATTTCAAATTCATCAACAAATCAATTGACCTAGTTTTGATTATTCCAAATTCCTAAGAACTCATTTTGAGCTAGATTTTCAATCATTATGTTATATTTCAAATGACTTGAAATCATTTCAAATTCCTTGGAATTATTTGAAATCATTCCTCCTAATCCATTCCTCTAAAAATCCGAATTCATTAATCCAAACACAATATTACAGTTTTCCGGAAACAGGAGTTGTCACTCTCTTTCCAATTCAAAAATGATTCTCATGATACCCTCATAGTGAAAACGATAGTAACAGATTACTTACTGGAGGTGCTCCAAGGGCCATTTGGAAATCGAATCTACGAACAAGCATTGCCACCGCTACTATAGTCTGCAAAATCAAAGAAGTGTAGATTTTCATTTTTTTTCACATAATGATGATTGTTTCATGAGAAGCTTAGCTCTCCCACCAATTCAAAATTATCAAATTATTATTAAACAATCTACAGATTAACATAAAGTATTAGTGCTTTAGAAATTATTTTGAAGAAGAATTTTAAGATGGGAATTTAGATTGAGTGATTTCTAGGAGTTCTCAGGACGATCACTATATCTACATTGTGGGAACCATGAGTCCACTATCTTGAGGATCCGGAACCGGAACTGCATAAGTTTTTGGGACCCGGAACAGTAACCGCATAATGAAGGACCGGGAACCGCTAGACCTGCGGGTACCCACGAGTATTGTTTTTACACTATCGCATTCTTTTTTGGGCTAGAGTTTTGCCTTCTTTTTTTTAATAATTTTTCTTCTTTTTCACTACTTTTTCTTCTATACGTTCTCCATATGTATATTTTACTATTTACTTTTATTACCAAGCTAGAAATATGATTTGCTTCATTCACGGAAAATAAAAATAAAACATATAATTAATGTAAAAAAGAACTTAAGTGGAATAAAATTTGAATATTAGGGATGCTAAAGTCAATATTTGAACATAAGGGACTACTCTGACACAAATTTATACATTGTTGATCATAAATGTCATTATCCCAACATAAATGAAAAACACATTTGTTTACACTTTTGCATTTATAATGCACTAACAAAGTTAAAAACATGGTCAAAGTTAAATAAATGTCATTTCTTGGAACTAATTTAGTTTCTAAAGTAATTTAATGAAGTTAATTTGCAATTGTATTTCATACAATTAGTTACTCACATCAAACTATCTTATAATAATAAGTGGAATTGTATTTTAAAAAAAAAAAAAAAAGTGGTTCTGGGTTGAACCCGGAACCGCTAAGAACCCGATAAGTTGGAACCGGATCCGGAACAGGTTAGAGCTGGTGGAACTTCCGGGGCGGTTCCGGGTCCAACCCGGATCCGTTCCCATCCCTAGTCTCGGGAGCTATGAATCTCAGGAGCTCCTCAGAATGACCTATATAAAGTATCAATAGTAATCCAACAAGTTCGTATTCGGAGAATTTACCTCAAATGAAGCAAACATGTCTCCAATACATTTTCTTGGTCCTCCACCAAAGGGCAAGTAACTGTAATAGATAATAGCATATTACTGTATTATTAGCTCATACGACGTATTTTTATCAGTATGAAATGGAAATTTCATAATATATTTCAAGAAGAAAAAACATATCACTGGGCAAAAGGAAACTAAGTATAGCATGTTCATTGGGAGCTAATTTTCTTATACCTGAAATTCTGGTTTGTCTCATTTGGATTTGGACCATCTAAAGGCCATCTTTCGGGATTGAATTTTTCAGCATCTTCCCAATGATGAGGGCTCCGATGCAGATTCCACACAGAGATGAAAATGTCTTCATTCCTGCCAAAACCAAACTTTTATATATGAGGGGGAATTTTGTTTAATCAAGGTTGAAGATCTATAAAAAGAACAAAACTAACATAAGTACATAAAAAAAATTATTCCAAGGTACAATTTAGACGACAATATTTAATCTATATTCTGGTGGCCAATTTCCTTTTTAATTCAGAAATATCTCAATTACATTTTCAAAGGATCTTGAGCAAAGATCAGAGATGGATTAAAGAATTGAAAATTAGTTCCTTGGTTTGTATTATATTGAATTTCCAAAATATCCTAGAGTTTTGCCCATTAATTTCATGATTATATGCAACATATGTTTTTTAATTAATCTTTTTTTTTTCTAAAAATGAAAACCGAAAAAAAGAAGTCTGCATCTATCAGTATGATCAGTGACCATTCAATACTAAATATGCGCAAAAGTACAAAAAGAAGAAAATATGTTTTCCGTGTGTAGACAAGGGGGGCAGTGTCTAAAGAAAAGAAAAAAAAAGTACTGGGTGATAAAACAACTTCAGCTGTATGCATTAGTGTAACTTTCTCCAGATTCAATAAGAAAATAATCAAACAAGAGAATTCATAAACCAAATATCGTGTCAGTTTTTGGTAGTAAATTTGCAATTAACCTTTTAATTGGGTACTTCCCAAGAACATCATCTTCTAGAGAACGACGGATTAAAACAGGTGGTTGTGGATAGAGTCTCAATGACTGTAAAAGTAAAACAATAAAACGCAAGTTAAAAATAGAGGAAAAACTGCAGAGATAGATAGCATTACTTATGTATTTGAAATACAAGGATATTTGCTCACTTCGTTAATTACTCGTGTTGTATATTTAAGCTTCTTCATGTCTTCAACTGTTGGAAATCGATCGCCTAGAACTGAATCGACCTGTTCAACAGACAACTTATAAATTACAATTATCATATCCAAGTGAAGGTTGGAATGTTGCTGATGTTCAAACAATAAGGTTGTGATTGGATGGAAGGATATGAATTTGAGGGAACTATTTGGCGTTGCTATGGATTTCAGAGAAGGATTTGGAGTTAAGGATCTCAAATGCCTCTAATATTGGGTGGATTTTGAATCCTTCATAATGATTGGAAGAAATACCTGAGTAGGTTCTAAAGAAATAAAATCCATATTGAATGAAAATTATCCAAATAACTGTAAAAGATTTGTAGTTATGGAATTGAAAGCCTTAGCTCCAAATCTTCCAATACAAACGCAACCTAAGAGTCTCAACACACCTCATTTTGAAGCTTGGCCATGACGCTAGGCTCCTGCAAGTTATAAAAACATGAGAGAAATTTATAATTAGAGTTATGGGATCAATAATTTTGAGTGTGGATTGAGAAAAGAGAAGACGAAGAATTGACTGGAAATAAAACTCTATTGCTTAGTGTAGTAGTTTTAGCCATACACACTAAGAGATATTTATACATTATCACATAGGAAGTGCTGAGTCCCCACATAAACCAAAGGCGATATTTACAAATAATGTTGACTATATGAGATGATTTGGACTTCAACTGTCTTAACAATATTCACATGCCAAACACAATGCAGAGATGCACTTTGATGCAAAAGATGATTTAATTGAAGGAATACAGATGGATGAATAGAAATATAAATTCATGGATATAGGGATCAAAACAATTATGATGTTTTCTTAGTAGCATGCTACAGTTTGTATGTATTATAATAATCATATGCACACCAGTATATTACTTCCCGTGTCACATAAAGTATATTTTGTTTGACTTTTGTTAGGAATTAAGAAAGTCAACTTTATGTGATTTTCCCAAAATTACTCTTGATGTAAATAAATGAATTACGCGCAAAGATTATTATTGGATTGAAAGAGGAAAAAAAAAAGATTTTAGTTTGATATACATATGTTGTCTATTATATAAAACTGCTTCCTTTAAATAAGATGACTATGTTATGGCAAAAATATTTTAATTCAATCTTTTTAAATTATATTAAAGGTTACTTTTACAATTAAAGGACAAACATTTCAGGACAACAAAACTAAAATAGCAGACATCCTTCTAAAACGCAGGGGGTATATGCTATGAGGTTTCCTACTATGTTATCATCTATACTTATGAGAGTACGTAAATATTGGAGTACATTGCCGGTTTTTATTAGTTTATGACAAATTATTATCAGCAGAAGGATGAATATGTGTGCTCATACACAAAAGATATATCCCATGCACTTACATAGATTTTATACAATTTGCGTGCATGAAAATTAGGATGAAAAATCAAGAGAAAAAAACAAAAAAACTTTACTTGATTCTTCCTGATTGTCAGCATACAAATTAAAGTGGATAGCATGCCAAGATGGAACTTCGATAACCACATTATTACCTTTGAAAGAAGGTAAAATGTCCACGTCAGCACAGCAGCAGATGTTTCATGTCCGGCTATGAGCAATGTCATTAGATCATCACGGAGTTGTTTACTTGACACCTGCAAATTACTGCATGAGGACCTTACGAGAAAATTCATTTACAAATAGATATATCCGGAAGACATAACTGGTTTCATACATCATCTCCAGATGCTAACAGGAAATGAAGAATACTAGGATCTTGTTCATTCATGTATTCCTCGTGAAACTGCAATTCTTCTTCATCTACCATTTTCTGCAAATGCATATTAGAAATAGGTCAAAACAAAAGAAAAATAACTACAATAATGTTTACATTGCATGAAATTCCACATAAATTGACCAACTGAAACTATGTGTTCTCCCACCTCAAAGTTCATAACCTAGCTTACTGCTACTATTTTGTTATATATCATTGGCAAAATTTGGTTCAATAAAATAGAGAATGTGCACTTTTGAGCCGGCGCTTTGTGGCGTATCTAATCCTTTTTCACGGGCTGTTATTTTTCATGGAAAAAGCCATGTGGCTGTTAACTCCAAGCTGTGAAGTTAACGGCCACATGAGTTTCATCTGGCCTTTGCCTTCAGAAACTAAGGCTATGTTTGGTTCATCGATTTTTGTAGAGAAAAGGGAAATGAAAAGGATAAAAATTAAAGCACAAATACACACTATACTATCATTTAATGTTAGCAAAATATTTCTCCTAATTTTTTCCTCACTAAAATTCAAGTACCAAACGAGTTGGTAAAGGAAACTAAAGGCACGTGAAAACGAAATTCCAAATGTGACACAAAACTTGAAATTTCGGACCAAAATCAAAGTGCCAAAAAGTGCTTGGACCTAAAGTGAATCAACCTATCTATGGAACCAAAAATGCAATTTTACCTATATCATGGCTCAGGACATTGAATTAACATCGTAGCCTTTTCATCTTATTTCATCATAAAATAAGAATGCAAGATAAAGGAAACACATGAAGCAAGCAATCTAAAAATAGCCAAACGGACTATACCTTGCATATAGCAATCAGACCATCTAGTGTTTCATTGACAAGCTTGAGAGCTGCATTAACCTTCTTCAGCTTCGGTGAAATATCTTTCCATATGGGAATCTCCCAAAATGGAATTGGTGCAACACTTCTATCTTCTGCTTCTCGCAAGACAGTGTATACAGCCTGCTCTACCAAGATGCCATGTATCAGAACTGCTTCTCATCAAATAGTACTGAGTGACATCTAAATAATATAATATTCCTGTCCCAAATTTATAACTCCTATCTCCTTTTCGGAACGTCCCAAAATAAGACTCCACTTTTTAAACTAGGGATAATCACATGCACTCTCCCTCATTTACTGGGTAATTACCACGAGCCTCCTGAGGTTTTGCAAATTACCTTGTTAGATCCTGGCAACTCAAAAAAGAGGGTGAAATTGCATTATGCTTTTACTGACATTGGGTAAAATTGTAATATGTTTCTACTAACATGGGAAATTATGGTAATTTCTCAAGTATTTTTCATTATTAGGGTCTTTCCTCATGTGTGTGTGCGTAATTTAACCTTTAAAATACAAAAATGGTTTCCAAAATTACTTTCTCACTTCAAGGTATGGTGTGACACTACTAACTCTGAAAAACCAATATCGTAAAGATACTCAAAACATAATATATCTTCAACTTTCATCTAATAAAATTTCATGCCAGAGTGGAAGCATAATGTTGAGAGGGGGGGGGGGGGAGTACTAAACTTAAGACTGAAAAAAAATTAAGAGGAAGCCAGAAGTGATACCTCTACAATTCCAGCATCAACGTTTAAAGAATCAAAATCATAATTAAATACTGCTTTCCCAATGATATCTAATGTCAAACGGGAAAAGAGGGACTCCATCTCCACATCCTCACCATCAGATGCAGCAGCATCAAGCTTTTTGCACAGTCTATCTGTTGCTTCTCCAAACAGGCCAAACATTGCAGCTACAAACTAAAAGGATCATTATGAACTAATATCAATAGCAGAACAAGAAAGGAGAGAGAACCTGTGAAGCATGATAACTTAACTTTGTCTCTATTTGTATTACAACTCATATAGAAGGAAAATTCTTCTATATAGCTGGTATCAAACACCAAAGAGCCTGAATTATGCCACATCAGTAGTGACATACATTATGTGCTGACGTGGCATAATCTGGACTCATTTGTATATCTAACACCAGATGCAAACAGAACTTTCCTTATAGGGTGTGGGGGTATTTTTGCTTTGTACTACCTTCTGATGCAGAGCAGGGACTATAGCTCGTCGTCTAACACGCCATATTTCCCCATCAGCAGGTATAAGCCCTTTTCCCATTACAAAATCCAGAATTTCAGCTAAAATGCCCTGGTACAAGATGTGTAAATATTAAATTCAACAAACAACTTGGTTCTTAATCGTGACGTTAGAAACAAATGAGTTTATTAGACAATAGTTACAAAGCACAAAAAGGTTTATACCGACAATTGGTTTACCTTTGAATAAGATTTTGGATTGTCTTTCAATATATGTTTGGCGATTGAAGGATCTGACACTATCAAAAACGACTGCAACAAAATACCAATAACAATTACTCACTCAATCACAGAGAACTACAGGGGAAAGGGGATACATCAATGAAAGCACAAACAAACCTTAGGACCAAAAGTTAGCCTAAAAATTCCACCATAAGTTAGATAAAGCTCGTACAAGGGCATGAAGAAGGGTTCATTTCTGATGGCACTCACTGAACCTTTTGCCTCTGGAATCTTTAAATAATCCTCTGAACCACCAGTGAAATTGAATATGAATTCAAGAGCTTCTTTGGGAAAGCCCAATTTTGATAAACCACTTTTCAGTTGTGTCTGAAAGCTATAGGCCAGCAACAAATATGCAACATAACCACAAAGGGAAAAAGAAATCATTGAACGTTTAAACAACCTCATGTAAAAAGAATTGTTGCAGGTAATACCGCAGTGAATCATTGCATTCAAGACAAAACAGTTTTTAACATTTAACTGTTAATATAGTCATATCAAAATCACAGTAGGAAGTAGGAACAATATTCCGAAAACACAGTAGGAAGTAGGATCAATTTTGAAGTAAATTTCACTAATTACCTCAAAATTGACTAATTGAAGCTCTCAAATAGGGTTGTAAGCGAGTGGAACAAGTTGGTGTTCAAGTTTATTTGAATTGTTATCGAACTTCAGAATTTGTGTTTGAGTTTGGTTTGATTGTTAATCGGGCCGAGCTCCAGTAGCTTGGTCTTTTCCACATATTTTATCTTTCTTTACTAGTCAATTCGAGCTCGAACCGTACTTCATACATATCGAAAACACAAAAGGTGGTTCAAGCTTGATTTGATATGTTAACGAAAAGAACTCAATCGAGCTTTTACCGAACAATCAAATAACTCGGTTCGTCTCTCAGACCTACCCTCAAATGGATAATGCAACTCCGAATTCACCTTTTAATTTCTTAAAAGGTACAATCAAAAATCAAAATGTTTCAGCTAAGTTTTTCAGTTATATCTTTCTCCATCTTGTTTGCCCTATCAAGGCACAATATATAATGCACAAGGTTCAACTCTGATACACACATTCTTTACCTAGACTTTTCGACGGTGAATTCACCGGAGGCGATACGAGCCGACAGCTCAGCCCTACGCTTCGCTTCCAGAAGACTATCAACGTCCTTTACGGCGTCGTCTTTAGGCCCTCTCTCATTACTCGAATACGAACAGCTAATCACGCAATTCCCTGCACACTCACGTTCTTAACGATTAACACAATAAAAAAATGGAGGAAAAAAAAAAAGTTGTACGTCATGCCTCATGAAATGTACCATTGGATTTCAGATTGAAATTTTTCCTGCGATATTTGGATTGGAGTGTCTGAGGTGAGAATTGAAGGAAAGAGAGAGTGGCAGCCATTAATGTTTTAGAGAGAGAAAGTGAGGAGAGATAATGATAATGTGGGAAGAAGAAAAAGAAGAATTGTCAGTCTGTCAGTGACAGATGAAAGGTTTTGCCCTTTTTAAGTCTCGAAAAATATGTACAACTATGGAAGCATGGGGTACTGTCGTTAAACGCTACGGTGATCTGCTGACATGAAAATTGGAGTGGCAATAGTAGTTTTCTGAATGTTTAATAACCGCTAACGAACAAGGGAAGGAATCTTTCTTCGGTGGCACTTTAACGATCATGAGAGATACTTTCATTGCTACAAAGAGTAATTATAAATAAAAAATATTGTGTAAATAAAGGATAAATAAAGGTTAAATTTGACTTATTATACAAAGAAAACAATTAAGTACCTATCATGCTAATATTGAAATATATATCTTGTTGATATTGAAAGTTACGACGTGAAAGTTGAAACTATGTGTTCGGGCACCAACCAAATGGAATCCACTTAGATTCACGATATATGTTGCACAGACACGGACACGAGACACGTCAATTTTTAAAAAATTAGGACACAAACATGGACACTGCACGACTCGGACACAGGACACATCAATTCTTAAAAAATTAGGACACGGACACGGCTCGGACACATCTGTCCATATTTTCTATATATATATATAATATGTTATAAACTCAAGTACATAAGCAACCTATTTTTACACAAAATAACAACTTATTAATAACAATAACTTCACCTATATATAATTACATATATATATATACACATTTATATTAAAAATATAAAAAAAATGCAAAAAATCAGCCCCGAAGTGTCCTGGCTGTGTCCATGCCGTGTCCAAATTTTATTTATTTACTTTAACTTTTGGACACACTTTTGCCGTGTCCGACACGTCCCGTAGCCGTGTCTGTGTCCGACACTGCACGGGGTGATTTTTCAGAGTGTCTGTGCATCATATATAGTTCACGATCATTCTGATATGTAATTGATAATTGGCGTAGAAAATAAAATGTGGGTGTAAATTCATAATTATTTTGTTTATTTTTAGTACAACTAGTAAAATTCAAGCACGTTGCACATGGTCTATTGCATATAATTAATTTAATTTTTAGGTAAAATTATTTTTGTTCACATAAGATAGAGAGTTATGTACTTTTAGTATCAATCTTTATGGGACTTTCAAATCGAGTATCAGGGGATGAAATTTTTAAGCACATTGAGTTCTCTCATTACAATACAGCCCTTCTTGAATTATGTAAAACTTGCAAAAAAAACCACTCCTACCTCACCTTGTCTCACCAGCTTTGCCCTACCCCACCCTAGCCTACTTCCCAGACCCAGTTCCCCATCCACCACGCTTCACCTGTACCTTCATCACTCTCCACTTGCACTGCAACCATCATATCCAGAACCATCACTAACTGCCCTCCCCTTTCTTCTCTCCCCAGTTGCGTTGCCACCACCATCTCTGACATTGCCTCTTTCATCTGGCTCAATTTTTGAATTTATGTAATACAGAACTCTCCCAATCTTATATTTCTCTTTCTTTTTAAATAATGATTTTTTTGTTTGTTTTACATTATTCAAGTGATTTCAGCAAGTTTCAGAAGTCGACTAATGACTTCATCCATTTTTTACGGAAAGAACTCATTGTGCTTAAGAATTTTATAATATGAGATTAATTGTGAAAGTCTATAATGATTGTGATTTTGTGTGCATTCCCTAACTTTCATGACCAAAGTGCATTTTTTGCTCATTTTTAGTGTATATGAAAATTAAATTTTGTATCATAGAGCAATACATCATAGTCATAGATTAATATATAGGTACTTTTTATTAAACTAGAAGTATCCAATGCCATACTTATATACATATATATGAGAAAAATATGTATACAAGTAAAAGGAAAGCCTCAAAAATTTAAATACTGCAATACTATATCAATACTCTTATTATAAAGTATGAGTAGTTTTTAGCGTTATGCAATCTCAATATTTTTGTGAAAATTAAAACGATCTTATTCAAAATAGATGAAAAATAATATTTTACATGGCAATAAAAAATTTCTTATATTCCACCACAAGGTTTCCTAAATAATGTGTTCTTAAATGCCTATTTATGAGTAGTAACATCTTAATCGAGTTGCAAGTGATAAAAATGATTAGTCAATAACTTCTACTACTATTCAACTTGAATTTCATAAGTATTTTTTCTACAAACTTTAGGAGACTGGCAACTCAAAACAAGCAGTTTGTGTCCGTTATTTTGTCATGACAGAATGAATGTGAATTATTATATATTTACATGGTATTGTTAAATAGTAGATGAAATGGGCATTATCATTTAACTTAACTTTTAAAAAGAAACACCGCAAGTTTTTTGTAGTATTCATATATATGATATTTAATAATTCCATATTAACTTAATTACAAGAATTAGTTTTTATTAATTAAAAATAAATCTACCAAATAATTTCTCACTTATACTCCTCTTAAAATTATAGACCTATAAGAAAGTTCATTCACAAATCAAAAGCAGCTAATGGCCCACATGAATATACATATACAAGGGGGAAAAGGCCCCCAAACTTCTATATTCATAAAAATTATAGGATTGTGCCATAATCCAATTTATATGACAAACTTCAACTTAAGATTGAGTTAATGAGATGATAAAAGAATTTATGAAAGCAGAAAAATGAAAACTTACAAATAGATTCAATAATTTAATATTGAAATTGCAAAACTAACAATAATAAATAAGTAGGAAGAAAATAAATTCAAAATGGAATCTGAGTAGCCATTGAAAGCATTAAAAAGAGTAAATGGTAAATTAAACATTTCTTTTTGTCCTCATTTGGATCTTTTTGTCACATATGACAAATAAGGTGGATGATATTAGCGCTACACGAAATATATAGGAGCTTCAATTTTAATTTTACTATTAGAATACGACAACAATGCTAATAGACTCTAAAAACACTATAAAATTTAAAATTGAATTCCAAAATTATCTTTATGCAATCTAACAAGTTACTATCACGTAATACATATTATCTTCACTACTTTATTTCATATCGCATAATAAATACATAAATTAAAAACTGAATAGTTATAAACTTTCATATAAAAACCTAAAACGTAACCCCATGAAATTTTTGGAGCATAAGCACAAAATAATATGTGTATATACATATCATTTGCACTGCTTGTATATGCGTATAGGTATGTCTATTCCAGTATTATGCATCTATAAACCAATTGTTTGATGGAATTAAGACAGTGAAAAAATTGAAAATGTTTTAAGAAGACAAATTTTATCTTCTAAAAGTCTTTAACAATAGACCTTTTACTAACAAAGTTTAGAGAGAGAAATAAAAGTGGAATTCTTATAGTAATATATGAAGCTCCAATATCAATTCCTGACAGATAATTGAGCTACAAAAATTTTCAAGCATAATATTATTATGTAAAAGAACATTAGATAAGTAAGTTAACTGAACTATGCAATTTTCTAATTAAATAGTATGGACCATATATTATTCGTTGATGAATGTTATGTTTTGTATATAGGATAGTGCATACTTAAGTATTATATTGAGTTGTGGATTATCATCAAGTAAAATATTTTATTAACATCATAAAATATATATATATATATATATATATATATCACAATTTTTATCTTATAACTATCAAGTTTTTTAATTTATATATGATTTCACAAATAGTTCATATGTATTATATTATGTGATACCTTTAGTAAATATGAAATCATTAAGGACTATCGAGAATACTACACAATCATTGAATCTTCTTAATGGGTTGTCATCGAGTTTTTAAGTTTACAAAACGAGTGGCTTCCAACAATAGCATTTTCCTAGTTGTGCAATTCATCAGGGCCTACTGAAGGAAGAAGAAGAGAAAGAAGCCATGTCTTTGCACCAAAATCTGAAGAGTTGAAGCTCAAGTAAAGAAAGTCCCAAAATCTAGCGTCAAAAAGCTCTAAATCTGATTTTTGGCTTTTTTTTCCCTCCAGTAAAGAAAAACTAGCTTTGGGCCACAAAATCAAATATTTAATGGACACGTGAACCTCACATGCCATCTGCCGTTAGTTGACTAAGGGTGGTACTGAAATTGAGACAAAATGAAAGTTACAATATGCAAATTGAGACTTTCCAAAAGTTTTGTATCAAAAGTGAAATCGATCTAAAATGCGGTACAAAAAATGAGATTAACCCAAATAATTAATAGCAAACAATTATTTTTTACTCCTACAGTACAAAAAGTGCAAATAATTAATATAGAGACAAGTGTTAGATAATTATATATCATAGAACTTGAAACAAAATATATAATGATCATAATTAACCTAATCCAAGTAAGGACTATTGTTATTTTGAAACAAAATTAACGGTGAAACAAAATTAACGGTGATATTTCATAATAACTCTCACAAATGTTCACATATAATAATAGTAGCAAAAATGAGAATCAAATTTTTAACCTCATTAATTATCAACTCGAACAGTGATTTGCTAGGAGTTTTCAAATTTTAGGTTCTTGTGGAAAAATCAGAGTCGTTAATTGAGTAGGATAGATCATGTGGGAATTATTGTGATTGATTCGCAACTTTGATTATAAAAAGCTCCCAAAATTAACCTAATCCCAATAAGAACAATTGTTATTTTGTTTCAAAATGTTGTTTGATAGTATCTTCTAGCGTGGATTTCATATAACATATTGATGTAACACTAATGTGCTGTACCAAAGTGTTTTAGAAAACCTGCACTGGTATCTTCTAGAAAAAAGAACAAACAGTTCAGTTATAAAGATATTTTTAGTGGAATAGATTAGGTGTTTCAGATATGGAAACTAAAGAGTTCAACTTATCGTCTGAGTTTACACTATAAAGGGTTCAAGCAATTTCAACTATGAGCATCCAAGCACAAAAATAAATTTGGAGCCCGAAAATTCCTAAAGATAATACGTGCATGGTAATCTAATTAATTACGGTACCAAACATATGAACATAAACCAACACAAGATATATGGTATAGAACAGAGATGACAATCTGATTATTCAATGGCTAGTTTGTAATTCTCGATCAGTTTTAGAATTCTAGTGTGTGTATATATACACACACGTATTTGTTGACCAAATTTAAAGAACAAACTGAAAATGCAACGAAAGGATGAGGAATTTTCGAGGTGAGAATAAACTCTATCCTTAACAAGAAATTGCCCCGTCTATAGGTGGTACAGGCTTTGACAAAACGTGTCCCAAGATACAACGAAAACTTTCTGAAGATTGAACCACTTCAATTTCAAAAAACAACGAACTTTTATTTTATGCTGAAAAACTCGAGAGAGGATGAAGAAATGAAGAACACAAGAACACTTGAGAGAATTGTGTTTGTGTTCGTGTGAAAAATCTGAATGCTGGAGGAGGCTATTTATAGCTAAAAAGATCAGACAAAATTAAAGCCCATATTAAATCTGCCATTTACAATTTCTTTAACAACAAACAATTTTAGCTGTTACAAATATTGTGACTGTTGGACTGTTGACTGCAGTCAATGGTCCTTCCAGAAAGCAGATTTAAAAATTGAATTAAAAAAAAAATATGGCCAGCATTTTTAATTCAATTGGGTTTAAACTTTTTGTTGGATTTTCTTGAGAGGCCCAATTAAACTTTGTCCAAAAAGATTATTGTGAAGCCCGAACCCACACTATACACACATCAAGCCTCAAGCCGCGAGCTCAAGTCTAAGCCCCAGGCCCGTGCTCATGACACGGCCCGAGCCAGAACCCGAACCCGGCTCGAGCCTGAGCCCGGTTCGGGCGAACTGCGGGGGCGAGCGTGCGAGCGAGTATGCGCGTGTATGGTGAAATGGACCATGGCTAGGTCCTCCCCCTTCACAAAAGACATAAAGGTGAGATGACCCAAAGGGCCAACCCTTTACCTTAAGTCAAGGACTTATAAACCCAATTAAGCTTTGGTTTATATCCAATGTGGGATACACAAGTTCAAATACCTCACTTTAGCACTTAATTTCTCATTCGTTAGTCCGATTTGAGAAATTCAAAATGCTAAACTCATCTACTCGGAATGTAGAGTAAGATTATCCAATAATCTTTAGTAACCTAGATACTTACGGTGTTCGAATTTCATACACAAAAGTGGTGGGAACCACACTTTGTAAAACCCATTTTATCCAACAATCCCCCACACGAATGAAACTAATGCAATGCATGATCTCGAGATTTCGATTGAAAGTTTATCACATCATAAGAGGTAGCTTTTGGCTTTGAACCTTTCGTAGTGAAATATCATCGGATTTACTAGGCTACACAATGAACGTGATGTCTTGAATTGGTTAGCCGTTCGTGTAAACCCAGACAACGATATTCACATAATAAACTTTTAGCAGTTTTTCAGTTCTCACGGTTGGGTCCATTTTGGTCGTGACACCCCCTCTTTGTTTCAGAAGTGTTTACATTTTACTCAATGTTGAGGTGGCCTACACCTCACACTTACATAGGTGACTTCCTAATTAAGAGTATCCTGTCATACTTCACTTCATTTAGACAGTGTAGGAATCATTAAAAGCCTAGCTTAACCTTTGCTACAACTTGCAGGTTGCACTTCTTTATCATAGGTAATGGGTTTAGAGTTTATTAATTAAACTCTTAAGTGCCTCACTGAATGTTGACAACTTAGTTGTCCCATTGAACCAAGACTATGGGATCTCAGTCAACATGGTTGGGTTACCGCTGTGTCCATTATTAATCTGTAAACTTTAAACCCATTCCTTTTGATAGGTATTCTATTTGATCTCTAGGTAATCCTTTCGTCAAAGGATTTGCAATATTCTCCTTGGATTTCACATAATCAATGGACATTATTCCGTTATAGATCAACTGTTTAATGGTATTGTGTCTGCGACGAATATGTCTAGACTTACCATTATGCATACTATTTTGTGCCCTACCAGTTACCGACTGACAGTCGCAATGAAGCACTGGTTTTTTCCAACAAAGAACATCTTCTAAGAAATTTCGTAGCCACTCAGCTTCTTCACCAGCTTTGTCTAAAGCTATGAATTCTGATTCCATTGTGGATCGGGCTATGCAAGTTTGCTTAGATGATTTCCATGACACTGCTCCACTACCGATGGAAAAAATGTACCCACTCGTGGACTTAGAGTCATTTGTGTTTGATATCCAATTAGCATCGTTGTATCCTTCTATTACAGCTGGATATCTTGAGTAGTGTAATCCAAAGCTCTTTGTGTGCTTTAAGTACTTAAGTACTCTACTTAAGGCCTTCCAATGGTCTAAACTATGATTACTCGTGAACCTAGTCAACTTACTCATAGAGTAAACTAGATTAGGGCGGGTACAGTTCATGATATACATTAAACTTCCAATGACCCTAGCATACTCTAACTGCAATACGGGTTCGCCATAGTTCTTACGTAAGTGAACGCTCATGTCTACTGGTGTCTTAACAATCGCACTATCGCTGGGAAGGAATTTTTCCAGAATTGTCTCAACATAATGAGACTGGGACAGTATGAGTCCTTCAGATGTCCTCAAGATTTTAATCCCAAGTATGACATTTGCCAATCCCATATCTTTCATGTCAAAGTTCTTCTTTAACATTCCTTTAGTATTCATAATAATTTCATGATTACTACCCATAATCTACATGTCATCGACATAGAAACACACGACAACATATGCGTTATGTGTTTGTCTAACATACACACATTTGTCACACTCGTTTATCTTGAAACTATTTGACAACATATATAGTGTTATCAAATTTTTCATGCCTTTGTTTTGGCACTTGTTTAAGTCCATACAAAGACTTTACAAGTTTACATACCTTTTTCTCCTGTTCAGGAGCAACATACCCCTCGGGTTGTTCCATATATATTTTTTCATCTAATTCTCCATTCAAAAACACAGTCTTAGCATCCATTTTATGTATCTCAAGGTTATGTAGCACAACAATAGTGATGAATAATCTTATGGATGTTATTCTCGTTACCGGAGAATAATTATCAAAGAAATGAAGACCTTCCGTTTTTCGGTATCCTTTGACTACCAGACGGACCTTATATATACTTATCAATAAATCCATTAGTCTTATACTTTCTTTTCAGAATTCATTTACAGCCTAAAGGCTTACTTCCCTTTGGAAGATCAACCAACTCCCAGGTATGGTTGTGCATAATAGACTCAATTTCACTTTTGATAACCTCTTTCCAGAGTTGAGCATCTAGAATGGAGATTGCCTCCTTAATCGTCCTTGGCTCACCTTCTAGTGTGTAAGATACAAAGTTGGGACCAAACGTTTTAGGAATTTTTGCCCTTTTGCTACTCCGTGGTTCTTCATCCCCGAGATTAAAACTACTTGTAGACGTTTCAAGTGTTCTTTTAAGAAGACCTTGTTCAGTTCTTTCCTTATTTGGAAAGATATTCTCAAAGAACGAAGTATTTCTAGATTCGATGATAGTACCTTCATGAATCTCAAAAATTTTAGATTGATGTACTAGAAACCGATAAGCACTACTATTAAGTGCATAACCAATGAATACACAATCAATAGTTTTAGGCCCTATCTTGACTTGTTTGGGTTTGGGTACTTCTACCTTAGCCAAACACCCCCACACTTTGAGGTACATATATGAAGGTTTGTGACCTTTTCAGAGTTCAGACGGAGTCTCACTCCTACTTTTGTGGGGAATTTTATTAAGTATATAATTAGCGGAGAGGATCGCCCCCCCCCTACAAATTCTGAGATAATCCAGAATTTATCAACTTCGCATTCATCATTTCTTTGAGAGTGCGATTTTTGCGTTCAGCAACACCATTTGATTGAGGTGAATATGGTGCCGTCGTTTGATGAATAATTCCAGAGTTGTTACATAATTCATCAAAAGGCGCTCCGTATTCTCCACCTCTATCACTTCGGATAGCTTTTATCCTTTTCCCAAGTTAATTCTCAACTTCAGTTTTGTAATGTGTAAACGCTTCAAGCACTTTGTCTTTACTTTTTAGTAAATACACATAACAATATTTTGTGCAATCATCTATGAATGTAATGAAATACTTTTTTCCAACTCTAGTTTGCACAAACTTTAAGTCACATATATCACTGTGAATAAGTTCTAGAGGTGCGGAGTTCCTTTCCACGGAGGGAAACGGTTGTTTGACTAGTTTCACTTCAACACATATTTCGCATTTGTATTGAGTATCAACTTTGAAGGTTGGAAATAAATTTAAATTTATTAGTCTTTGCATAGTATTATAATTCACATGTCCTAGTCTAACATGCCATAAATTAGAAAACTCAAGCAAGTAAGTAGAAGAAATAATTTTATTATCATTGTTTTCGGTTACAACAGCGCGAATCACATTCATTACATTCATTTTAAAAAGGCCCTGCTCGAGGTAACCTTTTCCTACATAAATTCCACACTTCGTAAAAGAAACCTATCTGCCTCAAACACCAGCTTGAACCTGTTCTTCACTAGGGCAGATCCTGACACCAGATTCTTTCGAATATTTGTGTAGCACCTTGGTCAGAGTCAGCTCTTTCCCGGAGGTCATCTTCAGCACCACCTTACCAATTCCTAGAACCGGAGAAGTGGCAGAGTTTCCCATAAACAGTCTTCGCCCATTAGAAGAAAGTATGATGAGAACGTCTCCTTATCAGAACAGATGTGGCGGGTAGCCCCAGTGTCAATGAACCACTCCCTTGGGTTGTCCACCAGGTTCCTCTCGAACACAACAGCGGTGAGATCGAGTTCAGACAAATCTAGTAAGACCCTAGAATTGTCAGATAAGTCATCGATCATTTCGTTGATGTCTTGTACGTCATCAACAACCAAGTAAACCTGGTTCGGAGCCTGGTTCTGAACCTGTTTGCCTTTTTTCTGGTTTTGACCAGAACCTTGCCCGTGAGACTTATTTTTATTGGGCTCTTTGCAATCTCTAGCCTAGTGACCAGGACGGCTACAATTGAAACAACCTCCATCTCCCTATTTCGACTTCGCTTTCTAGTTTGCTTTTTCTAGGAATTTTCTTTGGGCTTCCCATGGAATTTTCTCTTCCGGTTGGAGCTTTCCAGAACTTCGGCGATGTTAGCCATCGCCTGCACATGAGGCTTCTTGTTGGAGCCCCGATTGTCTTCCTCTATTCTAAGTCAGACAACCAAGTCTTCTAGAATCATCTCATTTCTCTTATGTTTCAAGTAGTTCTTGAAATCCTTCCACGAGGGTGGTAACTTCTCTATAACTGAAGCTACTTGGAAGGATTCACTTAGAGCCATATTTTCAGCGTGAACTTCATGTATTATTATCTAAAGCTCTTGGACTTGGCTCGTTACGGACTTAGAGTCCACCATTTTGAAGTCTAAGAACATCGCGACCACGAACTTCTTCAGTCCGGCGTCCTCAATTCTGTACTTCCTGTCCAGTGCCTCCTAGAGGTCTTTTGCAGTCTTCACAGACAGATATACAATGTACAGAGAATCATCTAATCCGTTGAGTACGTAATTCCTGCAAAGGAAATCACTGTTATGTCAGGCATCATATGCCATCCTCAGTTGATTATCTGTAGACTCTTCTGGGACATAGGGAACATCCTCCCTCAAGAACCTCGCCAGGTTCATTGTCGTGAGGTAGAACAACATCTTTTGTTTCCACCTTTTGAAGTCAGCCCCGCTGAACTTCGACGACCTTTCAGCCTGAGCCGGCATAACTGGATTAGCCATTGGAACAAATGGAGGGACCGGACCAGAGCCAAAACTAGAACCAGGACCTAGCCCTAAACTGGAGCCTAACCCGGAACCCCCACCAGAACCAAAACCAGATCCGAAACCAGCACCCAGCCCTAAACCGGAACCAATTCCGAGACCAAGGCCTGCTCCAGGACCAAGACCGAAGTCAAGAGTATCAGCAACTACAAGAAAATAAACCAAGACCAAGACCTTTTCAGAATTTCGAAGAAAATGAATCAACAAGAAAATTTCGTGTCAAGTTTGTTGACCAAATTTAACGAACAAACTGAAAATACAACGAAAGGATGAGGAATTTTCGAGGCGAGAATAAACTCTATCCTTTAATGTGAAATTGCCCCGGGTATAGGTGGTACCGGCTTTGACAAAACGTGTCTCAAGATACAACGAAAACTTTCTGAAGATTGAACCACTTCAATTTCAGAAAATAACGAACTTTTATTTTCTGCTAAAAAACTCGAGAGAGGATGAAGAAATGAAGAACACAAGAACACTTGAGAGAATTGTGTTTGTGTTCGTGTGAAAAATCTGAATGCTGAAGGAGGCTATTTATAGCTGAAAAAATCAGATAAAATTAAAGCCCATATTAAATCTGTCATTTACAATTTTTGTAACAACAAACAATTTCAGCTGTTACAGATATTATGACTGTTAGACTGTTGACTGCAGTTAATGGTCCTTCTAGAAGGCAGATTTAAAAATTGAATTAAAAAAAAATGTGGCCAACATTTTTAATTCAATTGGGTTTAAGCTTAATCGGATTTCTTTTTGTTGGATTTTCTCGAGAGGCCCAATTAAACTTTGACCAAAAAATTTAATTGTGAAGCCCAAGCTCACACTATACACACCTCAAGCCCCAAGCCCGAGCCCAAGCCCAATCCCCAGGCCCAAGCCCCGGTCCGGGCGGGCAGCAAAGGTGCCCGCGCACGCACGTGTGTGGTGAAATAGACCATGGCTAGGTCCTCCCTCCTCACAAAAGACACAAAGGTGAGATGACCCAGAGAGCCAACCCTTTACCTTAAGTCAAGAACTTATAAACCCAATTAAACTTTGGTTTATATCCAATGTGGGATACACAAGTTCAAACACCTCACTTTAGCACTTAATTTCTCATTCGTTACAAGTCCAATTTGAGAAGTTCGAAATGCTAAACTCATCTACTCGGAATGTAGATTAATATTATCCAATAATCTTTAGTATCCTAGATACTTACGGTGTTCGAATTTTGTACACAAAAATGGTGAGAACCCCACTTTGTAAAACCCATTTTATCCAACAATATATATATATACTCTCGGTCATCCTTCTCAACCATTCTCTTCTTCCAAGTTCCAACCATTTGCACAAAAAATTTCGAGACTGCTGATACTTTTGTGACAATCAATGAATTGTCGTGCGGGCATTGCTTTCACAAGGATTGTATTGTTGAATTGCTTCACTGGAGTAACACTTTCCCATTGTGCCGCTACAAATTCCCTACTGCGGAGGCGCAGGAGTCAATGCCAATGCCAATGCCGAGGGGGGCTAGTTGTGGGCTGAGTGCAATTGTCGCTGCCGCGATAGGATATGATCATCCATCACAATGGACGACTTAGAGTACCAATAGTACTGGTGAAAGAATTGGCTCTTTAATGGTTGTTGTCGATGAGGATGGTGATACTCTTATGGTGGACTCTTCTCAAACTTCATGATTTTACGGCATTCCTCCCCTAATTTTATTTTATCGAGTTTGCTAGCTTTTGATACCTTATAAATTAAATGGTACCTCTTTTATTTACTTGCCGCGGTGAATCGTACTAATTTACTTTTTGTGCGAAGAATGTGAAATTGTCATTAAGATTTATTTATGCAGGACTCGACGACCTTCCTTTGTATATGTGAAATATTGCATAATATAAATTGAATGAAAAGCCTATTTTGGTAAATCAGAGTACTAACTCCCTTACACTTAAAACCCACAATTTTCCAATCAGGATCCTCCATTGCAAATGGTGTTGCATCTCCTATTGCATTCACCTCTATATATAATAAGTGTACAAAATTGAAATCACTTATATATTTAAGGAAAAGATTTATACACTTGTCATACATAGTATGAATGCAATAGGAGATGTAACACCATTTTGCAATAGAGGATCTCGTGTGTTTTTCACATGCCATTCAAACTGTATAGTACTACAAGCAAATTAGTGTCATAAAAATCTAAAAGATGGCATCCCATCTTTGTCAGCACGAATGAGGCCCGTCGCTTCTCTAGGAATTTGATGAGGCTCGTATGTAAAGGATTGCCTGGATTTGCATGCTTCATGGGCAAAACAGTCCGCAACCATATTCCCTTCCGTAAGGATGTGAGAAAATTGAAGCTCCATAACTTCCATGAACTTGAAGATTCTGTTCATAAGATCATGGATCATCCAGTGTCCGTGACTCTTGGATTTGATTATGTTAAGAAGCACCATTGCATCTCTTTCAACCCACAAGTACCTAATTCCCAATTTCCATGCAATTTCCAAGCCTTTAACCAAGGAAAATACTTCTGCATAGGTATTAGAGGCAACTCCAATGAACTCCTGATTAGCTAAAATGACAGCCCCAACAATTATGAGAGCCAATTCGCAAGGTTGGGAGTGCACATATATATTCATCAACAAGAATCCAAGAATCCAAAAAGAATCAATGCATTATGAGTAACTTTTGTATAATTTTATCTATTAATATTTATTCATAATATATTCGTGTACATATACAAATAATTTTAATTTGTAATAATTATTTATCTATATACGAGCTCAATCTCATACAATCTGAGCCGACTTTAGCTCATTATGTGCTTGATCCAACTTTCTCTAGACAAAAGTAAAATTTGTAACCATACGTGGAAAAAGTATATTATATGCCAGTTTAATTTGTTATAATATGAATTCTCCTTGAGGTTTGCATTAATAAACAAAAGTATATATAGAGGTTTACAAGAGACATAATATAAAAGATAACTAACAATAAAGGTAAACCTAAACTAATAAGGAAAGTAATAATGCATCTAGAGTAATAATGCATCTAGAATAATAACTCTAACACTCCCCCGTAGTCAAAACGGCGGGCGGACGAACGTTGAGACTAGTACGAAAATCAAGAAAAAGAGACATCGGCAAGCCTTTGGTGAAAATGTCAGCAAACTGGCTAGACGAAGGAACCTCACCCAAGGCAACCTTGTCACGTATCAAATGTAAATCTAATTCTACGTGTTTAGTTCGTTGGTGTTGTACTGGATTAGGAGAAAGACAAATAGCACTAATGTTATCACAAAAGACAAGAGTGGATTTGAGATGAGGACAGTGAAGCTTAAGAAGGAGATTACGAAGCCAAGAGGCTCGGCAACGGCGTTGGCGACACCACGATATTCAGCCTCAGCACTAGAGAGAGACGACATGTTGACATTTGGAGGACCAAGAAAGAAGATTGTCGCCTAGATAAACACAGTAGCCGGAAGTTGAACGACGAGTATCAGGGCAACCAGCCTAGTCAGCATCAGAGTAAGCAATAAGTTGAGTTGAAGAGGAAGGATGAAGAGATAAACCATGAGAAATGGTACCACAAACATAGCGAAGGACGCGTTTGAGAGCAGACATGTGATGAATACGAGGATCATGTATAAACAAGCAGAGTTGCTGAACAACAAAAGAAATGTCGGGATGAGTGAAAGTAAGATACTAAAGTGCACCGGCGAGACTACGATATAGGGTAGGATCATAGAAGGGCTCAGAGGAGGAAGAAGAGAGCTTAGATTTGGGATTCGACAAGGGTAGTAGCAGGATTGCAATGAGTCATGTTGGCATGGTCGAGTATTTCAAGAGCAAACTTTTCTTGTGAGAGAAAAAGATCGGAGGAAGAGCTAGTAACAGAGATCCCTAAAAAATAATGAAGAGGGCCGAGATCAGTCATGGCGAACTCAGAGGAGAGAAGATGGGTAAGGTGAGAGAGAAGAGAAGAGAAAGACGCAGTGATGACGATATCATCGACATACAGCAAGAGATAAGAGATGGAGGAACTCTTGCGGTAGACAAAGAGAGAAGCATCAGAATTACTGCTAGTGAAACCGAGAGAGGAGAGATAGGAGGCAAAACGATGATACCAAGCACGAGGAGCTTTCTTGAGACCATAGAGCGCACGTTTCAAAAGAAAGACATGATTGGGAAAAGAAGGATTTGTGTATCCCGGCGGTTGTTTCATATAGACAGTTTCAGAAAGATGACCATTGAGGAAAGCATTTTTGACATCAAGTTGATGAAGAGGCCAGGAGAGGGAAATGGCGAGACTAAGGACAGTACGAATGGTAGCGGGCTTGATAACAGGGCTAAATGTGTCAGCATAGTCAATACCGGGTTGTTGCGTGAAACCTTGAGCCACAAGACAAGCTTTGTATCGTTCGAGAGAGCCATCGGAATGAAATTTATGGAGGAAAATCCATTTGGAGCCAACAATGTTAACATTGGAGGGAGGAAGAACAAGCTCCCAAGTTCCATTAGAGTGAAGAGCAGAGAGCTCAACATCCATGGCATCTTTCCAAAAGGGGTCCCGGAGAGCTTGAGTTTAAGTGCGAGGAAGGGGAGAAATGGTAGGGAAAGGAGAGACAGAAAGATTGAAAAGAGTGCGCGGTTGAAAAATACCGAATTTGGAGCGAGTAATCATAGGATGAGTTGAAAGAGCAGAAGGGACAGCTAGGTGGTAGGAGGACGTGGCGGCGGAAGAGGCGGAAGGTGACGTGGCGGCGGAAGAGGCGAAAGGTGATGTGGCAGATGACGTGGTGGGTGATGTGGCAGCCGACGTGGCTGCGGACGTGGTGAGTAACTTGGTAGCTGATGTGGCGGCTGACATGGCTGCAGACGAGGGGGCTGACGGGGCTGCAGAATTTGTGGGGAAAAATCTAGGTGACGGACCGAGGGGAGAGTGACGGGTCACCGTGACATAAGGAGCAATCGTAGGGGGATCATCGTCGGACGAGAGAAGTTGAGATGAAGGTAAAGAGGAATTTGGTGAAAATGAGGAAAAAGGAAAAATGGATTCATCAAAAACAACATGACGAGAAAGAATAATTTTATTCGTAGTGAGATCAAGGCACCGATAGCCTTTGTGGTTGGAAGGATAGCCAAGGAAAAGAGAAGCAGATGAATGAGGCGAGAGCTTGTGAGGAGAAGTAGCAGAGAGATTAGGATAACACAGGCAACCGAAAATGCGAAGGCGGTCATGGGTAGGGGCAACTTGAAAGAGAAGCTCAAAAGGAGTACGATAGGAGAGGGTTGTGATGGGAAGAATGTTGAGGAGATGTACAGCCATATGTAAGGCTTCAGCCCAACAGGATGGAGGTAAAGAAGCTTGAAAAAAAACAGTTCGAATAATATTGTTTCACAGTTTGAATGGCTCTCTCGGCTTTCCCATTTTGTTGTGATGTGTGGACATGAAAAACGAAATTGGACACCATTTTTGGTAAAAAAATTGTGAAACGACTTATTATCAAATTCATCACCATGGTTACATTGAAAAGATTTGATTTTAGAATTAAATTGAGTGTGAACATATGACTAAAAATTAATAAAAGTGTTACAAGTATCCGATTTGTTGCGTAACGGAAAAATCCAAAGAAAATGTGAATAATCGTCTAAAAATAAAATATAATATTTAAAACCACCAAAACTAGAAACATGAGAGGTCCAAAGATCCGAGTGAACAATATCAAACAAACTAGAGCTAACAGAAGATGAGCTAAAAAACGGTAATCGTTTTTGCTTGCCTAGTTGACAGGCATGACAAAGCAAATGAGAAATTTTTTGATTACATGAAATAAAATTCCTACTATTAAGAAAACTAAAAATAGCATCTTCGGGGTGACCGAGACGACGATGCCAGATGGATGGATCGAGTTTGGAGTGAGAGGAGACAAGGGCGGTGGAGGAGAGTCGCAGAGGATAGAGATCAGCATCACTGTCACTTCGAAGAATAAGAGAACTAGTCCTAAGATCCTTTACAGAAAAACCGAGGGGGTCAAACTTAATAAAACTATTATTGTCACGAGTAAATTGACGAACAGAAATAAGATTTTTTACTAAGGAGGGAGATACAAGGACATTTTTAAGATTGAGAGAATGAGAATTAGATAGTAAGGAAGTAGAACCAACAAGAATAAAAGGAAGTACAACACCATTACAACCAGTAATAGAATTAGAAATATTATTAGGTATGATATTAAATAATTTACCTTGGTGAGGAGTTATGTGAGAGCTAGCCCCCGTATCTAAATACCATTGGTCATTGGGCTGACGAAGGCTCATTGTCTGAAATAAAGAAGTGATGTCGGTGGGCTGTGGAGTGGGAGAAGCTGCTGAAAGAGCCTGATTAGGAGTCCAAGATGGTGTTGGGCCGAGAAGTCCAGGCCAGGTGATGGAGAGAAGGCGCTGCTGGTCTGTGGCTGGTGGTACCCCGAAGCGGGCTGCTCGGCTCCAACCCAAGTGACAGGAGACAGATTCGGGACATGCGAGTTGGGCTGCTGGGTTGAAGCCCAATTCGCCTGCTGGAATGTGGGAGGAGTTGGGCCACCTGCAAAGAAATTATGAGGGGGGCAAATTGGCCCAATACATGCTGCCCATGGGGGCTGTTTTGAACAAGCTGAAATGAAAGTCCATTAAAAAAATTATGATTAGGAGAAAAATTATTTTTGGCCCCCAGTTGGTTTTGTCCGTGATTGTGTCCACGACCATGGCTTTGAAACCGGCCTGTACCTCTACCACGACCACGACCACGACCACGACCATTATTTTGATACATGCTTCGATTATTGGGTTGGGAAGAGGTTTGAGAGAAAAGGGCTGAGGACGAGTTTGGAGAAGACGAATTTGAATTGAAGCTAGTTTCAGGAGCTTCGTGAATTAATAAAAGATTTCGAATTTCCGAGAATGAGGGGAGGGGTTTTTTTGTGCTGACAACAGTGACAAGGGAAAGGTAAGACTCGGGAAGACCTTGTAAAAGTTGTAAGATAAGATCTTGGTCTTTAATTGGACTGTCAAGATCAGCGAGATTATCGGCTAAAAATTTCATCTCTTGACAGTACTGAGAAATAGAGAGAGACCCTTTTTGAAGGTTGCGAAAATGCTCATTAATTTGAAGAGAGCGAGCAGACTTATTATTTCAAAATTTTTCTTCAATTGCAAACCATAAGTCATGAGAGGTTGCATATTCCAAATCGATATTTTTAAGAAGTTTGAGATCAACAGTTGAGTAAAACCAACGTTTTATAGTGGAGTCAATGGAAAACCATTCATCATTTGTATCGTTTAAAGGTTTTGATTGACCAGAAATATGATTAAAAACAGAATAACTGCGACATAAATCCATAAACATACCACGCCAAAGTTTGTAATTTGAATCAGACTCGGTTAATTTAAAACCAAAGGATGTTTGAACATTGTCGGCGCCAAGGGAAGGGTGAAGGGCAGATTGTTTTGTGACAGGGAGGTCGGTTTTGGTGGCGGAAGAGGAATCATCAACATTAGCCATGATGGGAAGAAAATAATCGAAACACATAATGAAACAATAATCAAGAGAAAAAAATCGGGTAGAAATAACGGCAAGAATTGTACCTTGATGATGATCCACGAATCAATTTGGAGAAACCAACAGAAAAAAAACTTCTTCAATAGCTCACGAACCGAAAGTCTTCAAATCGCTAGAGGAGGGGCCGATTGAGAAGATGTAGAAGGCTAATATAATCGAGTGATAGCGCGTTGAGGAGAAACAACGACTTAGAATGAGGGAAGAATATAGAGAGAGAAGAACGCCGGTGCCAAGAGGGGGAGGGGGGGTTTATGTAATATTTTTGGCTAGGAACGAGGTTTAGCTGATACCATGTTATAATATGAATTCCCCTTGAGGTTTGCATTAATAAACAAAGGTATATATAGAGGTTTACAAGAGACATAATATATAAGGTAACTAACAATAAAGGTAAACCTAAACTAATAAGGAAAGTAATAATGCATCTAGAATAATAACTCTAACATAAATAACTTTTTATATTTTAATAATGTAATTAGATTTAATTTCTAAAGTAAATATTTAAATATTTGATATCTTAGTAAATGTTTTTTAGTCAATCAAAGAATGTGTTAGTTGCATCCATCTCCCTGGAGTTATTATATTTTGGCAAGGATCTCCTTCATGTATTTAATATTGACATTCACCGCCTCTATGTGTAAAAAATTATATGCACTACCTTTTTTTACCCTTATTTCCTATTTTTCTCTATTTTCTAATTTCCTTTTCTTCTTATCTTTTTTCTTATTGAATAATAAATAAAAAAATAAAAATTACTCTCATGAAAGCTTTTCATTAAAAGAAATTCTAACGAATAGTTATTTTTATTTAAAAATAATTATAGCAAATATATTAAACTTAAATATGTATTTTTTTCAATTCCTTTGTGTGGTTCTCGAATTGTATTTTTAATGTCTCGAACAAGTTTTTTAATAAATTAGTAGTTCTTTAATTTCTCATAAACAACAAAAAATTTATATCTTTATAGATTTACATTATTATTTCTTATTGTAATAAATAAAATTCTGAAAATTGATAGAGTACTTCCATTTAATTTCAAACTCTCATTATGTATCTCGACTTCTTCTCTTTTACTCATCGTTTTGGTTCTAAGCAGAGAAAAAATGAATATGAAATAGAATAAATATAAAGAAAATTTAAACATTTACTAGGGAAAGAATATTATGATTATGATCATAATAATGAACAATGAGATGCCTAAATTATCAAATAATATATATGTAGGACCGCTTCTGTTTCTGCTTCAAAGTCATCTACGGGTCCTTAAGTAAAGTGATTATAACAAAATTACTCTTTGAATTTTTTTATTTTTGTTTATTGAAATAGTCAATATTACAAATCTATAAAGATACAATATTTTTATTTTTTATAAAATAAAATAAAGAAAAGAACTACTAATTTATTAAAAACTTTTTTAAATATTGACAAATGTAATTCAAGACTACAAGATAATTGCGAAATCAAATATTTAAGTTTATATATTTAAAATAAGTTTAATTGTGTACGAGAAATTACTAATAACTAATTAAAATAGACTTTTATATTCATAAACCCTTGATAATATTTAGTTTCATAAGTTGTTAATCTTAAATTTTATGTGTCCTAATGAAAAGATTTTAAAATGGGTATGTGAGATAGAAAAAAAAATACTATTATAAAAATCTATCTTTTTGGAGCAGGGGGTAATAATTTGTCATTTAATATTTTGTTTGTTAAATCTAATTTTAAATAAAAACAACTAATCACTATAAAAACCTTCACGAGCATTTTTATTCATATTTTTCTATTTAATAAAAAAATGAAGGAAGGAAAGTTCAATAGAAAATATAGAGAAAGAAAAATTAAGGATAGTACATATAATATTTTATACAAATGTATAGTGAATGTCAAAATTTAATACACAGGGAGAGGTTCTTGCCAAAGCACAATAATAATGGAAGGTGGATGCAAATAACTCGTGAAAGAATGACATGCGTCCAAATCACATATTAGGTCATTCAAACGGCATAGTTTGGTAATTCAAATAACACTTTCAAGTTAAGGTTGTGCCACTTCATTAAATATTTTGGCGAGAGCTTCAACCCTATAAGTATGATTCGCGGTCAAATTAAAGAAGCTAGACACACAAATTTACAATCATATTTGAGTAATAGAGATATTAAGAAAATTCTTGAAATTTTCTCAACTCAAATTCAATATGATCCATGGTGTTCTAGGCAAAAATCAAGGCATTTATCGTGAAGCTATTCAAATAATGACGTTTGACTCGTGATTACAGTGCTAAATCAACAGATTTAATGTTAAAATTTTAAATCAAGTCCGGATTGTTAGGTTTTTACTAATAAAATGCAGCAAAAATTTAAATATCTCAAGATGATTCATCTCGATTTCATGTATTCAAATCGGGTTTAGAAATTATGTACCTTTCTTCACGTAATTGGATTTCTGAACCAGCTTTTTTTATCCTTTTTCAAACAGCAAATCTGCTACTGTCTGTAAATCACCACGCCGGAATTGAAGCAAAAAAATTCTCCTTTTCTTCCCCTTGAAGACGGCTGGAGAGAGAGAGAGAGAGAGAGAGAGAGAGAGGTTAGAAGACTTTGACTTGGAGAGAAAGTTAATGATTGAGGCGTAGGATTATTTTCACTTAGTAGTGTATTTATACTACACTTAGAAAACAATAACCTAACTAACTAGGCCTTATGTGGACGCCCACTTGAGCGTTTTTAATTCCCTTCGGGCTTAGTCCAATTGTGTTTAAGTTTTAGTTATTTATTTAATTAATATTATTTATTCAATAAATAAATTTATCAAATAACTAATTAATTCCATGTTAATTTTATAATTAATTTCCCTAAGGAAATCAATAAACACATTAACTTAATTAATTAAAAAAATCATCTGATGATTAATTAATTAAATAATTAATTAATAGCGATATCCAATACCGAAAATTCTCTCAAGTCTAATTCAATAATTTTTTCTTTTGTAATTCCTTTAACCGCGGCTCTTTAGGTTCGTCTCAAAAGGAAATTGGAAGGAAACCAAAAGGATGTGGATAACACTTAGCCAGTCTCATGGCCAACATTGTATCCCAATTGAGAACGAATGATTACGGTCATTCCAAACCTTTCACGCTGTGAATACCGTACGAGTATAAACCCTTTATTCATATATCTCAGTCAAGTGAGAATCCTGGATCAGTCAAACTCACAGAACTTGACCATATGCTTAGTGGTGGTCTCAATTGGCATACGAAAGGGTCTAGAAGGGGGGGGGGGTTGAATAGACCCTGAAATCTTTTTCGACTTCAAAAATTTCGTATTAAAATTGATTTGGACGCTTGAAAATGTAAACGCTTAGTTGAGCGTCTACTTTGAAAACTGTTTGAAAAGATTAACTTAGACTTAAGATTTGAATACTATAACCACTCAGGTTTAAGCGTTCAGTTTTTTAATCAGGGTTAGCACAGCGGAATGATTTTATAAGTCTTCACTTTGAAAGAATCTAGCGTCACAAAGTTTTCCTTAGTTGCTTTTGGTTAAAACATTTTGAACGCTTAGAATGCTTAGCGCTTGGTCAAGCGCTTAAAACTGATTTGAAAGCTTAGCGTCTCTTTTTCCAAATATAGTTACTTAACTGTTTTAATGCCTTTTCAAAGATTAATATGCAAGAGTAAGGTAAAACAATAAAGCAGCAAGTGACACAAGATATTGTAAGGTTCACTGGGTGGTGTAATCCCAACTACGTCCTTTTTTTCCTATGGACTTGGAGGCAATCCACTAAATTGATTCTCGAAGAGTCACACAGAGACTTCTACAAAATAGGGAAACATGAAGAGATGGATATGGATGACTTGAACTCCTTGGTCACACAGATTTCTGCTGCAAGCCACTTCAATCCCCTGCTCCTGGAAAGACGATCTCGAGCTCCTTGATCACACAGATTTCAGCTCCAATAAAGACCTTCCTCAACAAGCTTCTCTTACTCAAAAATACTGCTTGTGAAGTCAACAAACTTTCTCACTTAGATGAAAGGTGTTGAGAATTTTTTGTAACAGGTTTGTTTGATGTTGGGAAGTTCAAACAACTTGGGATATCTCAATAATAGTGTAGGGTTCTTCTATGAAGATGTTTGAGATATCAATGACTGTCTTTCAAATGTATTTGAGAAGTTTGATGGATTTTGGCTGTGGAGTTTGCAAGCTTTTCTTTCGAATTATTTCAGCAAAGTTTCTCTCTCTTCACACTCTCTAAGGTTTTCCTAGAGAGTACTATTTATAGAGATTCTTGGGATTTTTCCGTTGGACACAATCAGGCGCGTGTCTCTCACGCAACGTGTCAAATTGTCCCTTTCTAACATTCCTGAAATTCTGCTGGTTCCGATTGGACAGGAGCAGACTTGAACTCTGAAAAGCTGACAGTCTAGTAAAAAAGGTGGCTTGTCCACAATTCATAATAGCTTATCACATTTAATGCACTTATCAGGCATTTAATGCATTTGAATTTATTTCCCGTTGGAAATAAATGCCCGTTGAATGATTGCATTTAAGTCCTTCATGACTTGAGAATTTATTTCAGGTGAATCTGATATTGATCGCTAGTGTGCGTTGAGCGCTTGATGCATAAATCCTGAAATAGTCTTTTAGTGTTTGACAGTCGCTAAGAACAAATCTTCATCTTCATTTGACTTCAGACGTTGATCTTCAACTTCTTCTCTAATAGACTCACCTAGAATTCTATTAGCGATTCAGTATCTAATACTTAGTCTAAAATCTACAAAGATAAAAATTACAAGCCTAACAAAATTACATACTTTCAAACGCTTATACATTGGTCTAGAAAAATATAAAGTTACATTATATTTGGGGTCTAACATAAAATCCTATCTTGTCATCATCAAAACATCTAACAAGAAATTTCCTAACAATTTCCCCCTTTTTGATGATGTCAAGACCTTTTAACTCTTGTAACTCTTTTATAGTTCAAGAGTTTAAAGAAAAACCCAAGATAATATAAGTTAGCGTTTTGAAAGTTAGATAAGTTAGCTAATGTTAGATTAGCTTCAACAAGATGTTTCAGCGATAAATCATTCATTCATATATATGGAATTGAAAGGGTATATGATTTGTACTGAAATGATGAATACCTGCCTTTTCTTTCTCTTTCCCCTTAAACTGCTTTTCTTTCTCTTCTTCCCCCTTCTTGTCCTCATCAAGGGAAGACAGCAGTTCAGGCGATACTCTGAAGCTTGAGGAGGAGGACCAGTTGGTGTGGGGAAAAACTCGGCCACTTCTATCGACCGCTCAACATCCACAGTCGCTTCCACGTCTGGAAGGACCGTGTAAACAATATCCTCTAGCGATTTCCACAGTTGCATCCACGTCTGGAAGGATAGTGAAAAATTCTCTAGCGATTTCTACCACCGTTGATACCACTTAATGGTAAATCAACATCGAACTATGTCTGCCTTCTCAAGACATTTAAAAAAGTTATGCATGATTTTATAAAATATTTTTATTAAGTGTTGACGGGAATATTCAACGCTTAACATATATCATTTGATGATACCACTCGTTGTAAAATTTATGTTGACGCTTGAAATCAAATTCTTTTTATGTTTGAGCGTCTAACATATCATGCACAAATAACTATAAGAGTTGATGATCTATGCATATGAAAGCAGTTTTTGATCATTGACGCTTACACATATGTTCAAGTACAATTTTAAGGTTCCCCCTAAATTTGACAACTTGAAACATTTTTGAAAAATGCTTTTTAGACGTTATAAGAAAGTTAATTCCCCCTAAATTATATGTCTAATGAAAATATGATGCATAATGATTAAGCATTTAAATCATTCATACCTCATTCTGGAATGAAGAACAGGAATTGCTCTTTTCATGTCTAAGAAATTTCTTGAATTTCTTGACCAATAAATCCATTTCCTTTTCCTCACTCGATCCTATCGCTCCCACCTCACTGACTGATTTTCCCTTGTTATTAGTTGTAGCGATTAAGGCTCCAGACTCAGTCGCTGAAGACGAGGTGTAGCTGACTTCTCCTAATTCGAATTCAAAAGCCTTTAGCTCCGAGAACACATGTTCTGGCGTAATAATGTCCAACATTTGTGATTCTCTCATTGCTATAGTCTTTATCAAATATTTGCTTGGAAGACTTCTAAAAATCTTCTTGACCATTTCCTTGTTGGTCAACTCTTTATCCAAAGATGCTAACTGTGTAATAAGCGACGTAAATCTCGCATCCAATTGATCTAGCGTCTCGCTTGACATCATCTTGAAATGCTCAAATCTTTGCATGGCTACGGAGAGCTTGTTCTCTCTCATCTGTGCTAAACCTTCACATATTATGGCTAACTTATCCCAAATTTCCTTAGTCGTAGAGCACGAATTGACCTTATTGAATAAGTTATCATTGTCACCAATGGCTGTATATAGAGCGTTTCATCCAACATTATCTAAATTTGCTCTTCAACGCTCATCAACTGACCACTCATGCTTTGGCTTCTCAACATAACCATCCGGAGTCGCTTCAGTCGCTCCAGGCGCTCTAGTGATGACTTTGAACATTCGAATTGGTACATCTGAAATGATATCACACATTTCATCATCACAAGCACAAATATAAGCAAAAACTTTGACCTTCCATGAGTCATAATTTGACTCGGTCAACTTAGGAACTTTTGAAAATGCCATGAAAATTTTTAAAGCAACCAATTTTTTTTTAAAATTGGATCAAAACAAGCAGTTACGCTCGAAAATTTTAAAATACCACTTGGTGGTCCCAAGTGTCATACAAAAGGGTCTAGAAGGGGGGGGGAGGGGGTTGAATAGACCCTGAAGTTTTTTTCTACTTCAAAAATTTCGTATTAAAATTGATTTGGACGCTTGAAAATGTAAACGCTTAGTTGAGCGTCTACTTTGAAAACTGTTTGAAAAGATTAACTTAGACTTAAGATTTGAATATTATAACCACTCATGTTTAAACGTTCAGTTCTTTAATCAGGGTTAGCACGGCGGAATGATTTTATAAGTCTTCACTTTGAAAGAATTTAGCGTCAAAAAGTTTTCCTTAGTTGCTTTTGGTTAAAACGTTTTGAACGCTTAGAATGCTTAGCGCTTGGTCAAGCGCTTAAGACTGATTTGAAAGCTTAGCGTCTCTTTTTCCAAATATAGTTGCTTACTGTTTTAATGCCTTTTCAAAGATTAATATGCAAGAGTAAGGTAAAGCAATAAAGCAGTAAGTGACACAAGATATTGTAAGGTTCACTGGGTGGTATAATCCCAGCTACGTCCTTCTTATCCTATGCACTTGGAGACAATCCACTAAATTGATTCTCGAAGAGTCACACAAAGACTTCTACAAAATAGGGAAACAGGAAGAGATGGATATGGATGACTTGAACTCCTTAGTCACACAGATTTCTGCTGCAAGCCACTTCAATCCTCTACTCCTGGAAAGACGATCTTGAGCTCCTTGATCACACAGATTTCAGCTCCAATAAAGACCTTCCTCAACAAGCTTCTCTTACTCAAAAATACTGCTTGTGAAGTCAACAAACTTTCTCACTCAGATGAAAGGTGTTGAGAATTTTTTGTAACAGGTTTGTTTGATGTTGGGAAGTTCAAACTACTTGGGATATCTCAATAATAGTGTAGGGTTCTTCTATGAAGAGGTTTGAGATATCGGTGACTGTCTTTCGAATGTATTTGAGAAGCTTGATGGATTTCGGCTGTGGAGTTTGCAAGCTTTTCTCTCCAATTATTTCAACAAAGTTTCTCTCTCTTCACACTCTCTAAGGTTTTTGCTGGAGAGTACTATTTATAGAGATTCTTGGGATTTGTCTGTTCGACACAATCAGGAGCGTGTCTCTCACGCAGCGCGTCAAATAGTCCCTTTCTGACATTCCTGAAATTCTGCTGGTTCCGATTGGACAGGAGCAGACTTGAACTCTGAAAAGCTGACAGTCTAGTCAAAATGGTGGCTTGTCCACAAGTCATAATAGCTTATCACATTTAATGCACTTATCAGACATTTAATGCATTTGAATTTATTTCTCGTTCGAAATAAATGTCCGTTGAATGATTGCATTTAAGTCCTTCATGACTTGAGAATTTATTTCAAGTGAATCTGATATTGATCGCTAGAGTGCTTTGAGCGCTTGATCCATAAATCCTGAAATAGTCCTTTAGCGTTTGACAGTCGCTAAGAACAAATCTTCATCTTCATTTGACTTTAGACGCTGATCTTCAACTTCTTCTCTAATAGACTCACCTAGAATTCTATTAGCGATTCAGTATTTAATACTTAGTTTAAAATCTACAAAGATAAAAATTACAAGCCTAACAAAATTACATACTTTCAAACGCTTATACATTGGTCTAGAAAAACATAAACTTATATTATATTTGGGGTCTAACATAAAATCCTATCTTGTCATCATCAAAACCTCTAACATGAAATTTCCTAACACTTAGCTAATAATGAAGCAAGGTCACTGAGTATACTTTCATGTCCAACATGAGTATCCCCAATGCTTTGGCCAAAGTCTTTTTGACCCCGTTCATTCATGACTGTATCGGATATTTAGCTCATTCACTTATGAGAGAATAAATCCCATTTTAGTAATTAGTTAAGATTGCTACTTGCCCATCAACCATCACTTCAAGGTCGACCCCACCCACTGGTGAATTGGATCTAACTGCTCTAATGATAGACTTGATGTCACAAGTACATATTCAACAAGATTCCTCAGGTCTAAGATTCACGCGTACCTATCATAACTTATTAGTTTTGTCATTGACTGTCAGTGAGTGAAAACTCATGTGACAAAACTGATGCGAGCCATGTTCGAACTCATCAGTCTAGCTGTGGTGTCTCTGACATAAGTTCCCACTACCATGCTCATAGTGTTCGACTAGTACTTCTCTGTCAAAACTCATATCATACAAGTCTTTATCTAGTAATGATGTCCAGTCAATACTCTCTTTGACTTGCGAACCATTTTAGATTTTAAGGATCAAACTCTTCTAGTGCCATTCTCCCTAATCCATAGGGAGTAGAAGGTTCGCCTTATTATCAAGGACTTTACGTTGTTTACTAAGCCTTACAAATGCCTATAAGAAAACAACATGAAATACCTTATATTAATATAATAATGTTTAGTTACAAATCAATGCCCTATAAATCTATCTTCTTTCTGGCATTTGAGGGCATACACACTAAAAATCTCCCACTTGCACTCAATGCCATTTGCTGTGGTATTTTATACCCATCCTTTCTAGATGATTTTCTAGCACCGCCTGTGCCAATGGCTTGGTCAATGGGTTAGCGACATTTAGGGCTGTAAACGAGCTGAGCTCGAGCCGAGCCTGATAAAATTTTCAGGCTCAAGCTTGAGCTCGATTATACTTTTTTGAGCTCGAACTCGACGATCCACGTTTTCTAGGGCTCGAATTCAAGCTCGAAGTAGATGAGCCGAGCTCGAGCTCGAAGTAAAAAATAGTTTAATTTTCTTTTTAGAAAATAAAATCAAATCAAATAAATTCTGCTTTTTAACTTATAACAATATGTTAATAATGTATAGTATACATTATTCACATATACAATAAGTATTATTAAGATAAATAATAATTAAATATCTTATATTCAATAAGTATTTAGAAAATAGAGGAGAGTGTTGTGAAAACATGATTTCATTAAATTATTTTATAGAAAAATATATCATATCAACTAAAATATGTAATCTTATAATTGTTGTTGTTACTGTTTTGCACGATTTAAACAAAATAGAAAAAAAAACTTAAATATTATTAAACTATGTTGTATATATAATTGCAAGTACTATTTTTATGAAATACAAGTATTTTTAGATATATATTAAAAATTAATAAAAAATAATAATAAAAGCTCACGAGCCTGCTCATGAGCATATGAACAACTATAAGTCAGCTCGAGCTCGACTCACGAAAAAGCTCAAGCTCGAGCTGAGCTCCAGTCGAGCCGACTCACCATGCTCATGAGCCGGCTCGGCTCACTTTTCACCCCTAGCTACATTGTCAGCTGAGGCTATTTTCTGAACAGATATTTCTCTTCTTGCAACGATCTCTCTTATGATGTGATATCTCCTCTCAATGTGTTTGGACTTATTGTGAGACCTTGGTTCCTTTGCCTGTGCTATTGCTAAAGTGTTGTCACAATAAAGTGGCAACAAGAGCTCCACGCTTGGAACCACTTGAAGTTCTCTAATGAACTTCCTAAGCCAAACAACCTCTTTAGCTATCTCAGATACAGCTATGTATTCAGCCTCTGTTGTGGAGTCCGCGGTTGTGCTTTGCTTGGAACTTTTTCAAGTCACCTCCCCACCGTTGAGGGTGAATATAAAACCTGAGGTGGATTTACGGTCATCGACATCTGATTGGAAATCTGAGTCGGTGTACCCATCCACTCTTAGGTCACCACTTCCATAGATGAAAATCACATCCTTAGTTCTCTTCAGATACTTTAGGATATTCTTCACAGCTATCCAATGTTCCTTGCCAGGGTCTGCTTGAAATCGACTAACAACGCTTACTGCATAAGCAATGTCAGCTCTAGTACACAACATTGCATACATCAAGCTACCCACTACAGATGCATAGGGTACAATGCTCATCTCTTTTCTATCTTCCTCACTTTGAGGACACATAGTTTTCGAGAGATGTACCCCATGTCTCATTAGCAGGAACCCTTTTTTAGAATCCTCCATCCTAAATCTCTTTAAGACCTTTTCTAAGTAAAGGGCTTAAGAGAACCCTATCATTCTATTTGTTTGATCTCTATAGATTAAAATCCCTAGAATATAAGTAGCCTCTCCCAAGTCTTTCATGGAGAAAGTACTCGAAAGCCACTTCTTAACAGTGGTGAGCATTCCAATATCATTTTCTATGAGTAATATGTCATCTACATATAACACAAGGAATGTTATCTTGCTCCCACTAATCTTCTTGTAAACACATAGCTCATCTTCATTTTTGATGAAGTCAAATCCTTTAACTGCCTCATCAAATCGTAGATTCCAGTTACGAGATGCTTGTTTGAGTCCATAAATGGATCTTTCAAGCTTACACACCTTATGGATACCATCCTCGAATACAAAATCTTTAGGCTGTTCCATAGAGATATCCTCTTCTAGGAATCCATTTAGAAAAGCAGTTTTGACATCCATTTGCCATATCTCATAGTCTAAGTGAGCTGCTATTGCAAGTAGAATTATTATACATTTGATCATAGCTACTGGCGAAAAGGTTTCTTGGTAGTCAATTCCTTCCCTTTGACTATACCCTTTCGCTACTAGCCTGCCTTTGTAGGTGTCAACCTTTCCATCAACACCAATCTTTCTCTTGTAAATACATTTGCACCCAATTGATTTTATACCATCAGGCCGATCTACAAGTTTCTAGACTTGGTTTGAATGCATTGAATTTATTTTTGTTTGCATAGCTTCACTCTATCCTGTAGCATCAACATCCACCATCGCTTGATCATATGTGAAGGGATCATCTCCATGACCTTCCTCTAATACAAAATGGAGACTTAGCTCCCTCTATAGTAGATATCCATACCTCTCGGGCAGTTGGGATACCATACTTGATCTTCACAGTTGTGGTTGTGTTAAAGAAGGTTCGGTTCTTACTTCCTGTGTAGATTTATCCACTAGAGTTTTATTTTGTTCTTCAAGAACAATGTTTCTACCTGCTTGACACGCTAGAACCTAACGTACTTTTTGTAGCAAGTATACTAGACGTGTAGTACTAAAAGTGGACAAAATAAGTCCGGGTTGTCGAACCACGGAGACTTAGATTTTAGTTTATGATTTGCAATAAGAGAAAAGACAATTAAAGTAAAGTAAGAGTAAAACAATTAAGTAAACAAAGAACAAAAGTAAGAACAACAATGGATTGAAACTCAAGTGTGAAAATAGACTAAGGCACATGCAAGACTTGATTTGATCCTTATTCGCACAAAGACTCTCGTTGAATTATTAGACCTAGTTGCTATGGTGAAAACTCCTAAGGTAAAGAATAACCGATGTCTCGTGATAGACTCCTATACTTAAATAGCGGTTTCCTAAGTATGCCTACCCGGAAATCTAACCTCTAAGTATGCATTAAAGAACTAGAGTTTACTCGATTAGAATCAAACAACTTCACCCGGGAGTCTTTACCTATGTCTAGGGAAACTCCTATTTGGTTCGGTGATGTTATAAATCCCTTGCACCCTAGTTTAAGTCTTTCTCAAAATGCTAAACTAGGCAATAAATCATACATCTGGTGATTAATCACATGTAAAAAACATAAGCACAAATTCATAACACATAGCAACATAGGAATTAATTCAACGATTATCAATAATATGAATAAGTCACAAATCAATTCTTACAAGGCCCTAGCCATATGAAATAGCCCATAACCATCAACATAGAAGAATTCAACATATTCATATACATATGTATAAACACAAAATGCAATAAATAATGAATAAACTCCCTAAAAGGTTGAATGGTGATGGATCCTCGAGTGGAGCTTCAATTCTTAGCTCTTATCTTCTTCTTGCCCTTCCAAGTGATGAAAATATGGCCCAAAACCCAGAAAAAAATGACTTCCAATCCCTAGATTTCGAACCCTTCAAATGTGCTGAAAACTCCGTTTTATACATTTGAAAAAAGGTTATCGCGGTGCCTAGGCGTGGGTAGAGCGGCGCCTAGGCGTGGGTAGAGTGGCGCCTAGGCGCCGTACTGCATAGCATGCTGTGTTCTTTTATTCAACTGGCACATGGGCACCGATCTGTGAAGCATCCATCTGGACTTCGTTTGATACGCTATCTTTTGCCCTTTTCTTCGTTTGCATCCATTTAAGGCCTGAAATCACTTAACGCATGGATTAAACGCACATGTGATAAGAATCAAGCGATCAATGAGCCTAAAACATAGTCATAACGAACTTAAAAACACGTAAAAATGACTCTTTTCACTGCTTCTCCTTATTGAATGAACTCATCTTCAAGAAAGTGGGTTTGTAAAGCTACAATGATCCTTTGATCATCGTGCAGGTAAAAGAGGTATCCCGTAGAATCCTCAGGATAACCAACGAAATGCCCTTTTAAGGATCTAGCCTCCAACTTGTCCACTTTAGTCTTTTTGACATAAGCAGGACATCCCCAAATCTTAATGTGGTTAAGACTTGGTTTCCTATTTTTCCATATTTTATATGGTGTCTTAGGAATGGACTTGGACGGACATCTATTTAAAATATATATATCTGTAAGCAGCGGATAACCCCACAGTGAAATGGGCAAGTCAGTGTAGCTGAGCATAGAGCAAACCATGTTCAACAAGGTTCGATTCCTTCGCTCTGCTACTCCATTCAACTGTGGTGTCGCTGGAGGTGTGAGCTGTAATACTATACCATTCTCTCTAATGTATTCATCAAACTCCACGCTCATATATTCTCCTCCTCGATTAGATCAAAGAGCCTTTATATGTTGCCCAGTTTGATTTTCCACTAAAGCCTTGAATTCTTTAAATCTTTCAATAGATTCAGACTTATGCTTCATCAGGTACTCTAAACCATATCTTGAATGGTCATCAGTGAATGTGATGAAGTAAAGGAAACTCCACGACCCATTTCTCCAAATGGTCCACAAACATCAGTATGCACTAAAACTAAGATTTGTGAGGCTCTTTCAAAAATCCCTGTGAAGGGGGATCTAGCCATCTTGCCCTTGAGACAAGATTCACAAGTAGGAATCCAATCCCAATGGACCTATTAGTCCATCTTTCTCTATTTTGTGAATTTTGTGTTCCCCGACATGGCCTAGTCTAAGATGCCAAATCAATCTTTTGGTTAATTCCTTGCCTACCACATTTCCTTTATATAGTATTTATAGCACACTCATTCTGGACATTAAGGTAATACAAACCATTTACTAAAGAAGCAAATCCCACTAATTTATTACCATAATAAATATTGCAATGTTCATTAATAAAACGAAAAGTATAACTATGCTTAACTAAAACGGGAATAGAAACAATGTTTTTAAGCCCATTGGGCAAAACTAAAACATTATCCAAAAAAAGTAAATGTTCAGAATTTAAAAGTAATGAGGTAGATCCAATTCCAGCTTCCTTCCTCACACCAGATCCTGATTCATACAACAAATATGAGCACTAGCTCCAGAATCAAGAATCCAAGATGTAGAGAAAATGGTCATAGAACAATAAGTTTCATGAACATAAAATTCCATACCTTGTGCGCTTGGGTCCATGTTTGGATAGTTCCTTCTCCAGTGGCCTAGCTCACCGCAGTGTAGGCATCTATCTGTCTTCTTTGGCCACTTATGCATGCGATTCACAGGAGCTTTCCCTTTTCCCTTATCGACACCACCTTGAGCTCCAATCTCACTATTCTGCTTGTTGGTTTTCTTCTTCTTATTCTTAGCCTTTTTGGGCCAGAAGAGATAACCAGTGCAGTTTTCTTTCCCTTGGGCTTCAATTGAGATTGTGCAGTAGTTAGTTTGTTCATTAGCCCATCTAAATTGCATTCAATCTTGTTTCCATTGAAGTTCATGACAAATTGGGAAAAAGAATCAGGAAGAGACTGCAAAACGAGATCTGCTTGAAGTTGTGGGTTCATTGTAAAATCGAGAGCCTCCAATCTTTCGATCCTCGCGATCATCTTGAGGACATGATCTCCAACTTTTTCACCCTCTCTCATTTTGGCTCCGAAGAGCTCTTTAGATATTTCACATCTAGCAGTGTGACTGTGCTCACCATAGAGCTCGACCAAGTGTGCCAAGATAGCCCTTGCAGTGGTCATCTTCTCGTGGGACCTCTGAAGCTCGTTTGTCATCGAACTAAGCATGTACCCACGCACTCGGACGTCGTCCTCTACCTATTTTTCATGAGCTTGGACTTCTTCCTCATTGGCACGTGTTCTGGCAGGTGGAGCAGGGATGTCCGTGTCCAACACGTACCCCAAAGACTCCATGTGAGGACAATTCTCAAGTTCCTTAGCCAGTCCACGTAGTTGGGTCCGGTAAGCATGTTCTTTTCGAGTAAAATGAAAAGTGGGTTGATAGTCATTTTTGTTTTGAGAGAGATAAATCAATAAATAACTGCAGAAAATAAACCAGACTTGATTAGACATTTGTAACTTAAACTAAAACCGAGTAAAATCTAGGACTTCGATTTATGACTTGGCTCCCACTACATTTTTTGAGATTCACACTCCCACTGTAAAAATCGGAATGATCATTGTTTATTACTTCGTAGTGGAGATTGATTTCTTTAATCAATGTAGTGGATGTCAACCCTTTAACGATATTTGGTCCACTACTTAATTAAAGTAATGTCTAACATCAATCTATCCAATAGACGGTCCAATCTTCTTTTTCCATAATTCATCAAAACCGTAACCCTTTAACGATATATAGGATTGTGGACTATCTAAGTTCATTCCCACTAACTCCTTATAATCTAACATTTGAATTTCACCTTGCAACCCTTTAACGATATTTGGGGTGAAATATGTTTCGATTAAGGCATCTAATGCACTTTATGAAATTTTTAGAATTAAGTCTTGATATATGACCCCCACTTACTAGCATGCTTCATACAACTAATGAGCATGCCTCAAAAGCAATAAAACAACACATGTATCCATGGGCTTTTCTAGAGGGCCCAAGCTAATGAGCCATCAAAAAGAAAGACTTAAACTATTCTTCTTGGGCTCCTAGCTCCTCTCCTTTTTGGATTGATCCCTCCTTCAAGGCCTATTCTAATTCTATCTATTACATATGAATATTTGACATTCTATACATAATTTTAAGAATAAAATAATGGGCTCAATTCCGGCCCTTGTAACCCATAAAAAGAAATACATCCAAAAAGAAACCTAAGCCCATGGATAATGTCACCATCACATAATACATGCTCGCGATAAATAAAGCAACGATGTTGGTGATTAAGTTAACAATTAATTAGTCCAACTAATTAATTCTCTAATAAAATTTCAAAATTTACTCACATTTATGATAATAAACCATCTAGTGAGAATTTATTATTTAAAAGAAATAAATTAATTAAAAAATCCTCCAAGAATAATTAATTAATTCTTTATTCAAATAATTAATATTCAATAAAAACTAATTGGGCTCGATTTCATCAAACATAAATTACCAATCCATTGGCATATTTAAATTTAACTAATTAAGTCCAAAACTAATTTATTGAATTGCCAATAATTTAATTAAACCAATTTGGGCTCATTTAACTAAAACCCGGTTCATCACCCTTTTGACCCACCCGGATAATTAAAATAACTCAAAACCTATTTATTTAAAATATTGGACCCGATTTTACACGACCCGACCTGCCTGGACCCGGGTCAAAAAGACCCAGGCCTAGGCACACGGCCCGTTGGCCTAGTGCCATGCGCCTAGCTCACGGCCCTGTTGTGCGTGCCAGGCGGACATTGTGCGGCCACATGTGCGCACGTCAGGTGACCTTCAGTAGCCCGTCGTGCGCGCAGGTGCGCATATCAGGTGGCTGAAGCTGTGTGTGCAGCGTGCGCACGTCGTGGGTTTTTATGTCTCGTTTTCTCACACAATTTGATTTTTCCAATTCACCATATTATCATGCACATAATATCCAAGAAAAACGCAGAAAAATCATGGCTCAAAATCATAAATTTAACATCAAATTTATCATGCTTCAAAAACACGAAAAACACATAAAATCACGTATTCGATTAAATACGAAAATCAGAGATTAGCTCTGATATTACTGTTGGATTTTTACATATAAAACACAGCGAAAATATAAATATCCCAATGTGGTTCATCTCGATTTCATGTATTTAAATCGGGTTTAGAAATTATGTACCTTTCTTCGCGTAATTGGATTTCTGAACCAGCTTTTGTGATCCTTTTTTCGAACAGCAAATCTGTTACTGTCTCTATATCACCATGCCAGAATTGAAGCAAAAAAATCCTCCTTTTCTTTCCCTTGAAGATGGCTAGAGAGAGAGAGAGAGAGAGAGGGAGGTTAGAAGACTTTGACTTGGAGAGAAAGTTAATGATTGATAGGATTATTTTCACTTAGTAGTATATTTATTCTACACTTAGAAAATATTAACCTAACTAACTAGGCCTTATGGACGCCCACTTGGGCATTTTTAAAGCCCTTCGGGCTTAGTCCAATTGTGTTTAAATTTTAATTATTTATTTAATTAATATTATTTATCCAATAAAATGATCTCACACAGTGAAATTTGAACAAGACATATACTTACTCAAATGTTCAGCAACATTTGGCTCATGACTCTGAGTAATCTGTGCCTATTGATGACATAATGAATTTCCTTCATCACTTCCGCAGATCAAGTCCACCAGAAGAGGTCTTTTCAATGGTTGAATACTCGGCCACTTTTTACCTAACGCATCCAGAAACATCTCTTTGCTTTCAACATTCTCGTGGCACCACCCGTGCCTTTTCCATCAACATTTCGCAACCCTTGCATTATCCACCGAAATGCGTACTTGGATCTTTAACTGTACCCATAATTTGTTCAAGATTAAGCAAGCACTCGCATCAATCTGTGTAACCCTTGCCTACGCTAATCCCCCCTCCCCCCCAATGAATTTGACGAGCAATGCACTCGGCCAAATTCCCAGCAACTTTCCCGCTTATGGATCCCACAGATTTCCCATGTTGAAATTCATAAAACGACTCGCCTCACGCAATCAGCACCTGTTCCTTGCACAACAACAATCTGCCACCATCAAGCCCACACGAAAATCACTGAACCCACATTTCTACGCAGACCACGCACCACATTCAACGTAATAAATCATCACTTGGTCGGTTGCCCAAACAATGGTTTGCCATAATTTAAGCACTAAAAATAACATATATCCAATCATATTACAATCTCGAACTCTCAATCATAGGGATGACAATGGGGCGGGTATAGTAGGACTCAGGACCCGCTTCGTTAAAAAATTTCCATACCAGGACCCACCTCGGACCCGGTCATTACCCGCCCCATCTCGAACTCGGCGGGTACCTGGCGAGTCCGGGTCCTACCGGCATAGACCCGGTTGATTTCTATTTTTTGACATTTTTCTTACTTTTTTTTGCCTATTTTGTTCTCACAAACGCATTCAAAACAAATAAATAAGTAAATAAGATCGAATCGATGATTCAACATAAACACATCCACTATAAGTCATCCGTTACTAGAGAATGAGAAGTGGGTTTTGAGTTTAGACTTTTGATTCTAATTAATTGACTTTTTTTTTCCCATCTAGTTAAGGTTGTAAGGTAAGTTGCTATTGCAAATAACACTTTTTTGGATACAATTTATAAATACTAATAAGTTTTAATAATAATTAGATATATAAAATTAGAAAATATTATAATTTGTTTAACCGGGGCGGGTCCAGGTCCGGGTCTTAAATTTCAATAGCCGGACCTTGTCCCATTTTTTTGTTTGGGGCGGGTACTTGTTGGACCTGGATTCATTGTCATCCCTACTCACTGAATACCTAAAACCAAGGTTTGAGGAACCTATCCCGGTATAGCTTAGGCACTAGCCTAAGCTTTAATACCATCTGTCACGCCCCAAAGTAGCCCTAAAAGAACCCAGCCTAAAAGCGTGAACCTATCCTTACAGTAGTACAGTTTAAAATCCAAAAACAATTAAATAATTTATCTTATAGGGTCACAACCTTAATACGTCAACCAAATAGCTAAGTAAACTTAATATCCATGACTTAATCTACAATGTTCACCTCTAGGATTGTCCTGGGTTACAATCTGATCCTTCAAGCTAGTCTCACTACTCGACTCACCTATAACTGGAAGGAAGAAAGTAAAGTACGTAAGCAAAGGCTTAATGAGTGCCAGTGTTAGTGTGAAATTGCTTAAAATAATTTTTAGACCCAAAATGATAAATTAATGAGGTGAACACAATAAAAATTTTGTTTTTCCAAAGGATCATTGAAGACATGAGTTAAAATGACATTCATGTTCACAATAACAATTATGCAATAAGTGGTATGACACCAAAACCTTAGTTTTATGCATGATGAAGTTTTGTTAAAAGATCACTGTAAGCATGAGTGAAAATATGATGTACGTGCACAATAACAGTTGAACAATGACGGACGTGATACTCAAGTTTCATTAAATGCATTTAACAGTATGCAATTCAATACAAGTAACATGTACATGACACTTTTAAGCAGGGGGGCCATGATAGCAATACTATTGCGCCCAATGACTTCGCTAATGGCTCTTTGGGTCCCGCTGCTTTTTCCTTATCACCCTTGTACACGCGGCTTAAAAGCCAACACCTTAAGCCTCCCCACGCAGGCTCAAGATGACTGTTTAGTCATATCCTGGGAATATGCCACACATCCTACGACCCACTCACCCTCAAAACACTCCGTCTTTAGGTGTTAGAATTTGGCCATGGATAGCGGGAACCGTTTAAGACCTCAAGCCCATGCTTGACTGTCCGAACACTGCCCTATCCACGCCCGACACTTGGGCCAAACACTTAACCACGTAAAATATGCAATCATGTATACCACAATTGATGCAATTTGGCTCACAATAGAATATTCATTCAATCAAATAATTTTCATGATATTTAGTAAAGAAATGTTTTCACTGAAATCATTTTCACAAAACATGCCTTGAAAGTTATGTCTTTGAAAACATACATGCAGTTAACATTCGGCGCCATGAAATGGTTAATGCAAATGAGTTCATGATTTGCTTTTGAAAGTGTTGAAACTCATTTTCATGTGAAGTATTGAAAGGATGATGAATGTATATATATATATATATATACACACACACACACACACACACAACATGAATAAAGTTCCTTCCAGTTTTGAAAGACATATAGCTATAATTTTGAGAGGCAGCTCATTGTACACTTCCGAGCTACTTAGGATCGTCGTCAGGCAAATCTCCAACACTACCTGCTAATCTAAAAATCATATTAGAATCTTATGAACAATATGATTAAGCCTAAAGTGTAATACATTCCTAAAAATTAGGCTACAACCAATTTAAATTCAAAAATTCACAAGATCCTCAAGAAAACAATTTTGCCCTGTTGTAGTTAAAAAATTGTTAAAATTCATTGGATACGAGTTTAAGTCTGAAACTTTCCAGAAATATCAAATACACATTGGAGAAGATTGAGTAAAAATTTCAGAATCAATATACATTTCTTAGCAGGTTTTTGGATCATCAAACTCAGGCTGTACCGAAATCATTTTGAACCCAGACAGGTTGCATTACATAATTTTTATAAAATGCCCTGTTTAACAAAAAATTATAAATATTGTATGTAATATTTCAAAAGATCCAAAATAGTCCTGAAAAAGTTTGGGAATAAATTAATATCTGTAACTATAACATTTGAAGCCCCAAACATAACCTTTCCCGAAAACAAGTAAGACTCTGGCAGTCTCCATTTGACAATTTTATAAAATTTATCAAAGTTTCAAAAATCATAAAATTTTACAGAAACATACGAAACATTTTCAAAACTTTACAGAAAAAGTTTGGAAAAACGTTTGTCTATATTGGCCCTTAAAATAATTTAGGAACTGAAGCAGGTGAGCAAGTTCGAATTTACAACCCAGTTTCTTGAACATGTTTGTCATCAACATGCATGCAAATTTTCTTCCATTAGACATCAAAACCAACATCTAAGAACTACAATCAGAGCTAAAATTCAAGAATCTAACTAATTATATGCACATGCAACAATATACAATATTCCAAAACTTAGATTTCTTGGTAATATTTGAGTATCTACCTTTGATTGACCTTCCAAGACGAAAATGGTGGAAAGAATGCCTAAGGTTGAAGGATGATGTTTGTAATTATATACAATTACTGCGTGGAGTTAGAGAGACTCATTTTCTCCTTCATTTTTTTTTCTTCTTTTGTCTTGATTTTGAATAGAGTAACTAAAAGCAGAGAGATAACTAAGGGCCTTTATATAGACCTATCATGAGGGGTTTTGTGCAGTTTCCTCTTTCCTTTCTTTCTTCTTCTCTTTTTTTTTAATCCTTAAACTCAATCATTTTACCATTCAAGTCCATCATTGATATGGTCTAATAGGTAAGGTCTTCTTGTCAATATTAACTATTGGCATATTACAACTGTTACATAATAAATCAAGTAATCTAATAAAATTAATCGTCAAACATGTAAGAATAGCAATTGTGAAAAAGGCAAATGTTACACTCACCAAATTTTATAACAATACCATACGGTAAATCATTCAAATCCTACATTCACAAGACATATAAAGAGAAAATAGCAGATACCCCCAAAACTATGAGGTGATGTGCGCTTTGCCCCCCAAACTATTAAAAGTTGCACTTAACACCCTAAACTATCATATATGTGCACTTTGCCCCCTCGGTCAGCTTCGGGCAGCACACAGGGGGAAATTTTTTACCCATTCATCATTCAATTTAAATCATGCATATTGGGATTTATTTCGATTTTTCTTGAAATATTATTTCTAAGTTTGAAATAAATAATTGTCAAATATGAAAATAAGAAAAATATAAATAAAATATGAAAATAAATAAGAAAACAATGAAAAGAAGTATAAATTCAAATATTCATAATTTTCTAAAAATAAAAAAAACAATTCAAACATCCGGAAACATGAAAATAAATTAAAAAAAATTAAAAAAAAAGTATAAAAATAAAAAATTTCAAAAATAAAAAAATTATGATAATTTAGGTTGTTAACTGCGCTTTGCCCCCTCACCTATGCGGTTTGTAGCACTTTGCCCCCTGTGTGCTGCCCGAAGCTGACCGAGGGGGCAAAGTACACATATATGATAGTTTAGGGTGTTAACTGCAACTTTTAATAGTTTGGGGGGCAAAGTGCACATCACCTAATAGTTTGGGGGGGTATCTGCTATTTTCTCACATGTAAATGATAACATATTGCACAAGAAAATAAAATGAGGGGTATCACACTCTCCCCTCCTCAAAAGAATTCGGTCCACAAATTCACAATTGAGTTGAAGTTACAGAAAAGAATAAGGAAAAAAAAAATTATTCGACAGCTTTGAAGGGAGCGTAACATGAGTAATTTCTCAAGAATGTAAAAAGTTCTAAAAGTAGGATAACTTAACCTGGTATTTTGAATTCTTTGGTTATGTGAGTTGTAATGAGGAAAGAAGGAATATCATAACTAAATATGAGTGAACAAGTTTAAATAATATCAAATAACAATTCAGGAAGTTGTGTGAAAAGATGCTTTAGTGACACATGGGTGGGAAGCTAGTAACAGTTATGGATCACATTTGGGAGAAAATATACAATTTAATTCCCAAACTAAATTTTCAATGAGTTAACATTTCATGTGAAAAACAGTGAGTTGCTGAACACCATTATGACGATGGAAAAGTTGATCTAGAGTTAAAAGCATTTGTTAGTTATTAAGTACTTACTGATATACCAAGTTTCCAATGGTTCAGATGAGTGTTTAGAACAACTTTAAGGACCAAATGTTTAATAGAACAGGACAACTTATACTATAATAACTTCAATTGGGACCAAACGAGAGATCTAAGTTTATCAATTAATTCATGAAAACAATTATTTTGGAGCTTATATGTCGGTCACTGCTACAAATATTGTGAAGGACTCGTAGTATTTGAGTAACCAACTTATGAGAATAGGTAAGAAATAAGGAAAATAATTTATTGTAGCTATTCAATATTTCGCAAGTAACTCATCAAAAGTCCAAGATAGCAGTTTATCAAAATTACTGGAGTAAGAACGGATTTAAGAAAAATAATATAGGATTTGTTAAAATTTTCAGAAAAGCAAAACTTTCAAATGATAATAAATAGGATATTATGAATGTAGTTTGTTACAGATACAGAAAAATCTAGCAATTATCTCAAGACTTAAATTATAGATTCCATCCAAGTCCATAGATTATCGAAAGTTGAACAAGAGTTCATTTGTTTTCTAAGGAAAAGTAGAGGCAGGTCTTGCTATTGCGACACTAGGATTTAGATTATGTGAGTAAATGTAAATCAAAGGAAACATGAATATAGTACAATAGTTTAAATCTTAATTTAAACTCTAATAATGTTCAAATGAGAGTGTATTTATGGTTAGCTATCAAAGATCAAATTAAAACCATCCAAAACTTAAATCTATGATTTAGATGTCGGTCTAAGTTCAGTTAATGGAATGAAATGGCCATGTAAGATATAAGTTATTGGATATACTCAAAAGCGCACTCGCTGTCCTATACCAATGAGCCTTCAACTAATTTCGTGCCACCAAGCACACAAAATCTTCACGATCCACGCCTCCCACAAGGATCTAGACATGCGCAATGTATTTTATGTCTTCTTCGACCTAATCAAAGCTAAGTTCAACCAACAATTTCATCGAAATGAGGCTCTGATACCAATTGTCACGAGGACATTTTTTGAACTTCAATTTTTGCCCAAAACACCACCGTGTGGCCTGATTCATATCACACTAACTAGTCAGCCTTCCCCAAACACGCTCACAACTCTCATGTTTTCCCATTGTATGAGTATCCCGCCGATCCATTCACACAACACATGCACACGTTGCATAAATATAAAGGAACACATGTACGGCCTAAAACGGCCAACCTTATATTTCATTGCACATGAAGTAAAACACAAGGAACCCAACTCGTACAATTCACACAATGAATGCCCAAAAACGTATAAGAGGACATATTAAATATACACTATCTAATCTAGTGTGATGGACATCCCCCATCACTAGGAAATCCGATCCAATCGCATGGCTCCAAATGTCATCTGTTTTAAAATTGACTCCCACGTTTGTGTGCAAGCATCCCCATGTTCCAGCAGCTATGTGGCGAGCTGTTGCCTTGGTCAATGATCAAAACCACCCGCACATGTCCCACACATACCCGAGTAACCGTCATTAACTGCCTTCCCCGCATATGCCTTGCACCGGGTGCCTGAACACACCACTGCCTTCAAGTTTCTCGGCCAGCCTACCTAGACTCGCCTAACTATGCAACTCTCGGCCACCCTGCCTTGATCTCACCCAGTTGTGTGTGCAACTCACAATCTGCACACATCATGCGCCTCGCACTAGGCCAATACTCGGCCAAACCCCACAAAACTCGCCAGCACTCAACCAGTTGTTCATTTCAAGCACGCCCATCGCACGCCGGGTGCTCAACTCAAACACCCATTGAGCTTTCCCGCACAATTGTCCACAACTTGCCACAACCGTGCACTTCCTCGACCAAACCCACTTTGTCTTGAGTCATTGGCCACTATTGCCCACAACTTGTACAATCTGTGCTCGTAACCCGTCTAATACAGCCTACTCTCGGCACTTGTCGGCCCTCTTGGCATGCTAATTCATCGTGCCAAGCATCCGACTATGGGGGGTGTAACAATAATATAATAGGAATTATATTTTAGACAACAACAAATTGTGCAATTAATTAAACGTGACCACTAGTATGATCAAACCTTAATAATATAGTGAGTACAATCACACATTTTTTCACGTATATAAAAATATATTCTCTTTTGACAAAAAATGTCCGAGTTTCTATTTTAATTTGCTAGAAAACATTTGTCCTATGTTACATAATTAATATATTTTATGTGCGTTCAAATGACTTTTATTCTCTTAAAGTTAAAGTTGATAGGTGGTACCAAAATTGAAGCATCTTTACACATTATTAGAAATATCCAGTGCGCTTCAGTTAAAGGCTTAATTATATATGTTGTTATGATATCTTCTCAAACTAAACACATTGTAATTTTTCTTAAATGAAAAGTCTCATTAGTGTATATTTTAGTCTTTATTAATTTAACAAAACATGGAAAATTTTGGAAGAAAATGTTACAATTTGAACTCTTCTTGTTTCCTATAGAAAGTCTAACACAACATCCTTTGCAGGAATGGGGAGTATAATATGTAAATTTATAATTAAATCTCTAGATAACATAAAAATAGCAAAGTGTATGTCACTGACTAATGCTTCACTATTTTATCCCTGACCCTTGATCTTTTAAGGTACTAAATTTTTATGTGATCACAATTACATAGACATACGTACGTACATGCATGCATGCATATAAGAATAAACTACGGTTCAAGTCAGGTCAATCGTATTTTTTCATTCGGGTCGGCCGTTTTGACAAGTGACTCAATGATTCAATAAGTTGATTGGTAGCATCATGTGTCCGTATTTCAAAATATTGCCTCTTAGCTCTCTTTCGGAAGGATGAGGATTGTGTACAAGTTTCCCTAATTTTCCTTTTGATCTCCCTTCGAGTGTTCAAATTATATGAACCCCCAAGAATTTCAACGATTGACCGTTTTGACAAGTGACCCAATGATCCAATAAGTTGATTTTGGATTTCAAAACGTTGCCTCTTAGCTCTCTTTCGAGAGGAAGAGGATTGTATACAAGTTTCTCAAGATTTTCTTTTGATCTCACTTCGAGTGTTCAAAGTTTTTGATTCTCCAGGAGATCCATTTTAGGAGCTCCAAAAATTTTGTCCATGATCAACTTTGCGCCCTAAAATTCATCCATGGTCAACTTTTTCCATTTTCATTTAGCTTTTGTTCTTCATTTGGTTGTCGATTTTCATTCTCCAGATTATTTTACTTCTGAGTCATGTTCTCCTATATATTTCTTCCTATAGGTTTAGAATGAAAATAAGTTTTATCCATTCTTATTATCAGAACAAAAATACAAGACTTTTGAGGTTCTGAACATTCATCATATCCATCTATCAAAAAGGCATGTTACATGTATGTTGCATTTTTCGTTCTTAAAATTAAACATATATATACAATACAATCTAGTACTAAAATGACACTTCTTTAAATGAAATTTGTTTTCATTTTTTATATTCTATAAGTGATGACGTGAGTTGTAAATATAGCATGATATATGCAAACATTTGTAGCTTTTAATACTATACGCATAAATCAAACAAAAAGAAACAATATAAAGGAAAAACATTACTAATACAATATTTCTTTCTAAATGTTCATTTTATAAATCTACTAAATATTAAAAGGATAACGAAAAATGGCATCAAACCATTTTTCAAAGAAGTATTATATCACATTTTCATAAACGACTAATCTATACTCATCTTATGTTGGTATACTTTCATGTTAATCGTAGTCGCATTTCTCATGTGACTAGTGAGGTTTGCCTATACTGAATTTAATATACATCACATCAAAATGCAAAGCTGTCATTTTTTAAACACTAACGGTAGAATTAAAAATTAAAAATTTACATTTAATTACTATAGACCGTTTATCTTCAAAGTATATATCTAAGGTAAGTAGCTAAAGCAATTAACATTTTACTTTTGTGGTCTTGTAAATTAAATTGGAAATCCAACATTAAGTATTTTTGTATTTTAGCACAGATTCGTGTAGGACAGAACGGATTACATCAATTGACAATATGAAAAGATAAATTTTAATTGCAAATCTTTCAATTTTCTTTTACCTAATTTGCTTGTGGCTTGGATCTCTATAAATGACTAAGAAAATGTTGTTTCACTGAGTGCAAATATATTTCATTGAGAAAGCCTTTAGAAAGGTATTCATTGGGATCCATTATTTATAAATTTTGCATAGTTATAGTTTATAGAGAAAATTCTGATACTCATTTGTCAACCTATATATTCATTTCAACCATTGGCACAATCCTTTTTACTTTATGTATCTTATCTGTATTCAAGTATTATTCCTAACAAATTTCGTAATTGTTGGCAGTTTCAAGACTTCTGAGCAATTTAGGGCTACAACTTCAGGTATAGAATGATTCGATAGACTATGATATCTCTAATATCTGATGCTCTTGTACGCATTTTTCACTAGTCAGTGTTAGCCATGATGTATATCATCAGAATTTAGCCGAATTTCAACTTTTATGTTTGGGAAATTTTAAAGTGTTTCCATTATGTCTTGTTAGATCTCATCGCTGATTAGTAAAATTTGGATTTCTGGCTAATTAATTGTTAATTGTTGTTGCGACAAAAAATAATTGAATTATTGTTATTTCTATTAATAAGTTTGTCCAACTTATTATCACATGAATGGAAATAGATGTTTAATCGTGATAAGAGTCAAATCCAAAACGCAAAATCATAAGTAGTTCAAAGTAAACTTGTTTCAATATATACATCAAATTTTTTTTGTCATATTTGGTGCATATATACATTTGTTTGTTTTGAATTGAAGGAAATTGCATTCTGCACATGAACAGTGTGTTTTAAATATTGAAGTGTTTATAAAACTTGGTTAATTATTTGCACTAAAAGTAATTATATATAAATATATCATTTTATATCTTAGCTACGTAAAGACTTGTAAAATTAATATCTCATAACAATGAAGTTCCTAGAAAAAAATCAATATGAATGAAGTTATAAATTCATAATGTTACTACTAATAATATTGAGGTTGTAATTGTTATTGTTGTCAACATCTTTGTTGTATTTAACAAATATAAAATAGAGGTCATTGATTTAAGTACATAGTTCTTATAGTGTCCTTCATAATGCTTAGTCTCGATCTGGACTATCCTTTTGTTAATATGTCACTATACTCTAAGTGACGTAGAAACAATCTTTTGTTAAGAAGAGAACTGAACATACTATCTGCGAAAAGAAAAAAATATTAAGAAGTCTCACAAGCTCAAGATTGTAATTTTCTTTTAAAGGTTTAATACACTAGGAAAATATCGATGGTCAATTCTTTTGTTATGTCATTGAAGTATGATGTATTATTTGGATTAACAAAATTAGAAACTTTTGCACTAATAAAAATCTTATAATTGAATGGAAATTTAATCTTTAATATTTATTATCATGAATGTTTAAAATTCTCAGCAACCAATGGAGCAAGGATCGCCCGAGAAATCCCCATCAACTTCATCAGGACAGAGGAGGCAACTCCATAACGAGATGCGCTTGACCAGTGAATTGGATCCCATATCGCCTTCTTCTCCTCAAGAATGCCTAGTTGAGAAAGAATTGAGCTACGGGTTAGATGACGATGAACAAAAATTCAATTTTCTTCTTTATAACATAAATCTTCCAATTTTCGTCATTGATCGAATCATATAATTACACATTTTTTTAATTACGCTTAATTACATTTGATGTCATAGTCAATTGTGAAAAAGCAATGACTCGGAGTTAATGAACCATGATTTTCTCCTTATTGTAATTCATATTTTATGTATCAAGCCTAACTATGTAAAATGATCCAGAATCACAAAGACAAGCGAATTTCAACCATCAAATCTCGAGCTGCTGAGTGCTTTACAAAGTAAGCAGGCACAACAAACGGGGACATCCTTTTCAAGAACTCCATTAACAGTAATTTCTTTAGTCCCTTCATCTAAGAGAATATTCTATGATTGAACTATATGGTTACTAAAGATGTGTTCATGCTCATGGATAGATGATTGTCTACGAATGTGCTTGAATTTGGTATAAACTTGTGAATGTTTGCTTTTATGCTTTTGATTTGAATATAAAGGGAAAATTGCATATAACCCCCCTGTGTTATCACTTTTTTGCTGAAAACCACCTTGTGTTAATTTTTTTGCATGAAACCCCCTTGTGTCAGCCTAAACCCTGCAAAAAACCCCCAATTCGTGTTAAATCCGCGGAGAATAGCATACACGCGCAGTGTATTTGATGTAGGGTTGGGGGTTTCGTGCAGGGTTTAGACTAACACAAGGGGGTTTTGTGCAAAAAAAATTAACACAAGGGGGCTTTCAGCAATAAAGTGATAACACAGGGGGTTATATGCAATTTTCCCGAATATAAATAAAATACTAAGGGGCATATGTATAACTAGGGAAAGTTACTAGCACAATTTTATGGAGCAAATGAAGATCTTTCAACAGATTATCTCCGAGCCAATTCTCATTCACATGATCAACATTTGTAAGCGATCTTTTCCTCTTAAATGATATTAGTTTTATATTATGTTTCTTTCACTTGATAATTGTTAACTATACAAAGTAATTGACATATCATACATCCTTAATATAGGTTTTGGACAACTCAACTGTCTAACAATCACAATACATTGATTCCGATTGATCAAACAACACAAGGTGGTTGCTACAATGAGATCATCAACCAATATAATCTACCATTGTCAAATCTGCCTATTGAATTTCGTTTATCAACACCACCGCCTTCCAGATTTCAAGAGCAGCATATTGGATTGTCTCAAGCTTTAGTAAGATATATGATATCCCCTCTATGTTTAGTTTGAATAATAAAAGTTAGACAAAAATGCATATTTGAATAATTAGGTGAAAAGTTATATAAAATTAGATAAAATTGCATATGTGAAGGAGATAATATAGGGGATAAGAAGAAATTCACAATTTTTTTTCCAATAATCCTCACTCAATTTACTATAATAAAAATGCTTTCGTTTTATTCTAAAAACTAACTTTTCATAATTTTATATTGTTTATGAAAGGCATCATTCGGGAACTCATTGATTGATCTCAACGTGAAACAAATCTATTCGGCATCACATGCACGAAAGAATGCAGTGATGCTTGAAACTCCAGTTCCATCAAGGTAATAGATCTTCATTAAACACGAAAGTACTACTATAACAAGCAATTGACATGAACAAATTTCTTAAATTTGTGTGCCTATTGCGCATGGTCCATAAAATGTAAATGAAATCTAATCTAACAATCTTTAATAGGACTGCAGAGGCTACCCACTTAGTTAAGATTGTGATTCATTATTTTTACATAGTGATGTCAGTATTTTACTTTATGACATCATTATAATTTTATTCAACAACTCATAGTATTGTTCATATTAACTTATTAAAAATACTAAAATCTTTATTAATAACTTATTTTGCAACTTATTTTAGATCAATGAGAATGCAAGACATCCCAAAACCAATGAATGCATCAAGTGGCTATGATTTAACCAGTGGTAGCTCAAGCTATGGTAAAGGCCCTGCAATATCAACACTGAAGGTATGCATAATACTTTTTTCCTCAATTTCCTAGTGTAACAATTTAATTGAAGAAAAAAAAGTATATTAGGAGCTAGTAAATGTACCAAAATCAAGTTGTACTGTTTTAAAAAAAAATTATTTTTTTGCATTGGTTAACATTTTTGTGAGATTCAAAATGGTTAGTCGATATTCACCAAAAAAAAAAAGGTTTGCGTAGAAATCAAGTGATATATTCTGAACTATGACAGCAAGTGCACATTGCATTTATTTACTTTTTGGTTAACATTTGCGTGCATTTACTTTATATGCCCCCCGCCCTTAGTTTCACATGATATATATAGTCTCATATTTTTGTTTATTGATCAACTATACCACTATGGTTTTAGAGTTGAATAACCTATTAGGAAACCAAATTTAAATAGTTTGTTGATGACTTGATTAGCCAAAAAATGTCATTTGGGCAAGGAATGTGTTTCCTCCTTTAATATGTCTTCATATGATGAAATGACTTGACCTACAACATAATAAGCGTTAGGGTTTTCGAGAGGTTGCCTATTTGTAAAACTTTAACGTTCACGCCAGTCCAATATTAAGAGAAAATAAAAAAATCACAGAAAGAGCGATTTTGGAATAGTTATAGAAAATGTATTTTCACTATTTGTGTTGGGGCATATAGCATTTTCCTATATTTAAACTCTTGTACATTAGGGTTGTATTGTATTACACCAATGATGATGGTGTTTATTGGACACTGCTAGGGTGGTGGTGTAAATAGATGAATTTCCATATATGCAATGTCCAAAATAATTATTTGAATTAATTTAGTTCGGATAAATTAAATGAGTATTAAAGAATAAATTAAATGACTATTTGTTTTATGATAGTCAACGTAAAGTATCTATGCAAAAGGGCATGATTATGACTTTCTTATGCATAACAGAATTATTAGGTACTTATCTTTTATAGTCAAACGACATTACCTGCTTGATAATTTATAGAAATCACAATTTTTCATGTTATTTAATTGTATGTATTTTTTATTTCCAAGGTAAGTATTTATTTTCTCGACTGTGATTCATTATGCAGAGGAAAATGACATGGAAAGACGACGGATCTCCAAGTTATCAAAGGTGGAACTCTTCTGTTCGAGGTTATCAAAGATATGGCTCGAGCAACTTCGAAAGGTAACATTGCATTATAAATTTTACATCAATTTCAATTTAGAATTTTATTATGATAAGATTTTATTATTTCAATAACTCGTGGTTTTCAATTAAAGGTACACATTGTATGATAAAAGATATGAAGCCATGGGTGTTCCTGTGGATCCACATTTACGCATCTTCAATGAAATAACTGGAAATGGTAAATTTTCTTCCAATTTTTCTTTCACATAATAGTAATATTTATTTTTCTAAAATGCTTGTTGAATCAAAATGATATTTCTTTCATGCTATTTTACTTTATAGTAATTTGTATTATTTTTCCAGCTAATAATGGAGAATCGTCGAAGAAAATCAATTGATCGCTTGGTATGAATGGGCTCCCAAGAGGAATTGTGATGATTGAGGATCAAATAATCTATTTATGATCTAGTTGTCGAGTTTTCCTTTAGCAGTTATTATTAGGAAGTTTCGGACCTGAAGCCCTGGTATACTTGTAGCTATCCGTTTAATGGTCCTCGAATGGGTCCCATTGGATGGTTGCGATTCTCCCGGACTTTGGTCCTGGAGAATTCTTAATAATAAATGCTTTTACATCTAATTTGAATTATATTAAGATGTTATTTCTGTAGTAGTACTTCATTTCTTTTTGCTTGTCTCGAAACTTTGAGCTAGAATTTCATTATCAATGCATTTTTCAATCTTTTAATATAGCATTCACTTCGCAACCTCGATGACCTTGTTCGGTTGTGGCCCTATTCTGGCCAGTGGCCTGCTTGTGACGCCCCACACATGTTTAGATGGTAACTTAAGTCAAATATATTTTCAGTTATTTTAATCCGAAGGATTTCAAGTTTAAATTGAAAAGGGAATTGTATTAAACTTATAATCTGTTTGAATCGACATAGGCTCGTCTCGACTGTCGAACTCGTGCTTTTGAAAAGGGGCTCTTTGATTGTATTGAAGCTAGAATGCACTTGATTGAAAACAATGTAATGTAGTGGGTCCATTGAAGCATACTTACTATTTTTATTTGGATTTAATTGTATGTATCAAGGTATTCAGGGGCTAAATTGATTATGTGACCTTCATTTGGGGTGTAATTGAAACAACTATAAAGTTAGATTAAATTCTAAGAATATAATAAAATAAAATAAACAAAAAGAAAAAAGGAATAAGGCCTAAGAACCATATCTAAATTCAAATTCAAATTTAGTAGAAAAAGGAAAAAAGAATTAGGGTCTCATTTAGGGCTGTAAACGAGCCGAGCTCGAGCTTGAAGTAAAAAATAATTTAATTTTTTTTAGAAAATAAAATAAAATATATTCTGCTTTTTAGCTTATAACAATACGTTAATAATGTATAGTATACATTATTCACATATACAATAAGTATTAAGATAAATAATAATTAAATATCTTATATTCAATAAGTATTTAGAAAATAGAGGAGGGTGTCGTGAAAACATGATTTCATTATATTATTTATAGAAAAGTATATCATATCAACTAAAATATATAATCTTATAATTGTTGTTGTTATTGTTTTGCACGATTTAAACAAAATAGGGAAAAAAAAACTTAAATATTATTAAACTATGTTGTATATAAAATTGCAAGCATTATTTTTATGAAATACGAGTATTTTTAGACATATATTAAAAATTAATAAAAATTAATATTAAAAGCTCACGAGCCTGCTCACGAGCATATGAACAACTATAAGTGAGCTCGAGCTCGACTCACGAAAAAGCTCGACTCTAGCTCGAAAAGCTCGACTCGAGCTCGAAATAGCTCGAGCTGAGCTCTAGTCGAACCGGCTCACCATGCTCATGAGCCGGCTCGACTTACCTTACACCCCTAGTCTCATTGTTGTATTATTCACCTAACAAGCTTAGTTAATGTAAGCCACCTGATTACTTGATTATTGTCTTCTTCTTGATTAAATACAAGTACCTAGTAAATTGTTTTTGTTAACTATATATGGACTAAAATACTAATTAATAAACTAGATAGTAAATTGTTAAGTATTGGATTAGTTCATAAGAGAATATTTATTTCATTGTGTCTAACATAAAGAGACATAAACTCTTTATAGTTAGCTGGTAATTATTTGTCGGGAAAAAATTTGCTTTTGGTCTCATAGGAGTCGACCCAAAACAATTTTAGTCTGTAGGTTTTTTTTTGACACTTTTAGTCCCATAGGAGTGAAAAGTGACACTTTTGGCCTCAAACGTGAAAAAATGGACGGAAAATGGCGATTGAGACATATGCGCCGTTAGTTTTAAGGATAAAAAAAATCAAAAAAAAATTCAAATATTAATTAAATAAAAAAAAAAGAAGGAAGTTGACCAGTAATGGTCGTCTTCTTCGCAAACACCACCCCCGCCATCACCACCCCCCCCCCCCTCCCGCCAAGTTGTCGCCACCACCATCGCCGGCACCCCTTCAAAGCTCGACCCACTTTCCATCGCTCAACCATCATCTTCTTTGTTTTTTGTTTTTTGTTTTTTATTCTTTTATTAATATTTTGAATTTATTTTAATTTCTTTTTGAATTTCTTCCCCCCCCCCCTCCTTAAAACTAACGGCGCGTGTGTCTCAATCGCCATTTTCCATCCATTTTTTCACGTTTGGGACCAAAAGTGTCACTTTTTCACTCCTATGAGACTAAAAGTGTCAAAAAAAGTTCTACGAGACTAAAAGTATTTTAGGCCGACTCCTACGGGACCAAAAGTGAATTTTTCTCTTATTTGTCGTTTAATTATGAGTGACCATTTTTCTCTTATTTGTCGTTTAATTATGAGTGACCATTTCATTTTTTTATAAGCAATCAAGTGATAACTGGATATCCTACACTACATGCGTCAACGGTTAATTTGGTGTTCCTAAATGACTTATTAGTAGGCATTAGCTATATAAGTATATTGACTATTTCAGTGGTGATTAGAATAAAAAAACTCGATTAGACAAATTAACACTGAGAAATTAAATTAATTAAATTAAATTAAATACAATGATAAAAGTGTGGATAACTTAATTGTTTCTTCCAATTGTAATTTTACTTCTTTACCCTTACTAATTATAATTACAATGATAATTGAGAATAAATAAAATCTATTACATAAAAAATTCTCCATTTCCCTACAAAACTAATGAATAAATGTCGGGTCATCACATCTTCATGCAAGTTAATGTAAAATGAATGTCATTAACCTCATGTACCTTTCAACTTCCAAATATCCGAGAATAATACATAACCTTTCTCTCTCCACTGTGAGAGTTTTTCTCTCACTCCACTGTGAGAGCATCTTCTCCATTTTTCCCCTTTTCAAGCTTTTCTCTCCCTCTGTCATTTTCTCTTTTGTAGAGAAAGTGGCGTGAGGGTTCCTTTGTTCTTCCTCCACCTCACCTTAGATGGAGGATTTCATCACTTTTCTCACAAAAGCATCACCTCCGCCGACCTTCCTTGGCACCACAGCCTTCGGATGCCACTTTGTCGTCGCCGTCTTCATCCCCACCGCCGCCAGATCTGGCGTCTCTGTGCAGCAGCCTCGTCTCCTCTGCCTGGAGGCCTCCCTTTTCCCGCCCTTCCGCCTGGCCATGGCCTTTTTCAGCGGGCCAAGGGTCAGATCTGCCATCTTTAAGGCTAGATCTGAGCTTTCCCCACCAAAGCCTCCTCTTGACCCGGGCTGAAAATGTCATCCCTGACCGAAGGCTTGGTCAACTCTTGGGTCGGATTTTGAACTCACCATATCTTTTTGTTATGATTCTATTGTGGTGTTCTTTGCGTCTTTCTAATTTCTGCATTTTATATGTTTGTGTCCTTTTTTTTCTTTTTGTTAGTTTGAGGCGTTTGGGTTTTGCCAAAGGTGCTTCCTCGTAGGTGCCAAGTTTTTGGTCGTTCCAAGAATACATATTACTGATACAACTTGCAGGCATTGGTCTCCGCCAGCAATTAGGTGGGTGAAAATTATCTTTGATGGAGCCCTTTTTCCTGACCCGAAAGGTGTAGGAGTGGGGATTGTTGCCCAGGCATTGGCGTGTGTAGATGGGCTTACTACGTTGAATCTGCAAGGTTGGAGTTTTGTGGTTCTCGAGGGGGATTGTCTATCCCTCTTTCAAAAAATTATTTCACCATCGGAAGACACGTCTTCTATGGGTCTTTTCGTTTCTGATTTTCGGTTGTTGTCTGTTTTGCTTTCTTCTATTCGTTTTCCTTTCTTTCGTAGATCTGGTATTTGTGTTGTTCGTTGGTTAGCACGTGGTGCTCGTTTGTTTGTATCTGGAGTTGTTTTGGGTTTGATTGTGGCAGATTTAGCCTAATATATATTTTACCGTTTCTCCTCAAAAAAAAAAAAACTTCCAAATATCCTAATATATAGTATGCAATTAATATACAAGTCCTACTAAATCCCACTACACCACTTCTTCACCCGAGTTAGTCTTTCCATCTCCAACGCTACAATTAATTGTAAGAAATATTATGGCTCATATATTAAATTACATATTATTATTTTGTCAATATTAAAGTCTATTTGACAAAATAATTAATTGTCTAATATTATGTGATTACATCCTAATTAGTTATTAGAGAAAAGACATGACTTTACGTAAAGAAAAGTCATGACTCTAAGTGAAAAAGTGTCATGATAGAAGACAACTCTTAGAGTTTGAATATAAAAAGGATTGGTCCTCTTTCTACCCCTATACATCTCTACACACAATAACAAACAACATGAAAGGCAGAAAACTATTCTGATAAAAGTATACGTATATTTCCATCACTGAAAGAGGGGTCAACAGAGAGAATCGATCTTCCTCAAGAGACTTTGCACCAAATCAATGATAAAAGACTACCAATGAAGGCTATGGACAAGGGTTAGTCTTATTTGATAAAATTATGTGAAAATCATAAAGTTCACGATTTAAGGGAATCATGCGATTTATGAAATTTAACTTACATGTGGTATCAGAGCATGTTTACGAACTCGTGATTTTTCAATTTATGAATCCTTATGTTGCAAGTTAATGATAACATTTCTGCTGAATGTGATAATTAATGCAACTTAAGAATTTTCGGTCCTCGTTGAAAGTTTATGAAATCTGATATATTGCAAATTAAGAATTTAGGTTTCCGCTGCAAATTTGTGATATTTAAATTTTAAGTTTCTACTGTTTTGTGAATTGTTGTTTTGTCTGAACCAATAGAAGGCACGATATAATCAAAAGCCCATGTGGAAATATGATTAAGGTTTCATGATTAGTGTTTAATTTAAGAATATGCACATGGGGAAAATCTGTATTTTGAAGATGTATAGTTCTACTTTCGTTCAACGAGTATATATATTAATACGTTAGGCTCGAAAATATTCGGATTGGTTGGCCTAAGATTGGAGGACAGTAGTATGGAAATATACACGGATGCTAGTATATGTATCTAATTAATTGCATGAAATCAGGTGTAATGGAAGAATGATTAATGCTTCATGTTTCATGCATAATAGATAGATGGATGTATAGAATTAATGCTGCGATCCATGGTTTTGTCTATGCGAATTTGAAATTGTTGAAAATATGTTTATTAGATTACTGTGAAACTTCATGGATGAAATGTGAAGTGTCCCTCTATATGTACACGTGTGTGGCACTATGTGTATATACATATGTGTGTGATATGGATGAAGAGTAATTTATCATACTATGTGGGACTTGGTACTTTTGTATGATTCAAGTACTATGACAGTAATAAATATGGAATGTATTGTCTAAGTTTTCAATGATAAAGTGTTTCAGAATAGGCATGAAATTTCCGTTATGGAATGTGAAGCATGAGATATATAAATTTTATTAGCACATTTCCAGAATGAATTTCTTAGCCTGATAACATTTCAGAATGAATTCGTTTGGATTAGATATTGTTCATTTTCACTTGGCAATAATCCACTGCTTCATATACATATAACATTTTACAATGTATGAATGTGAAAAACAATTGTACAATTATGAAATAACATGAAATTTGCATTTGTGAAATGTATTTAATAGATGATCTGTTAGTCACCAAAGTAGCCTGATCATTAGAGTTTATAAATTTCAATGCATATTAAAGTTTGCATATAAAATCTATTTGATGATGATTTGTTAGTCATCAAAGTGACCTGATCATTAAAGTTATAGATTTTAATGCATATTAAAGTATTTCAATTACCCATAAACTTTATATTCTCATAAATGACATAGAGATATACGGGTAATTGAAATTTATTATTATAAGGCATTCGAGAATCGCCCAAAGGTTGATTTATTGTTCTTATAATATATAAATATAATTGTTATTTTGTATTTTTTTGGTAGATTTATTTTGTATATCCAAAGATAACAAATAAATCTAATATCTACATATATTTATGATTTATATATCTTAGTATATCCCAAAGGAGAACTTTGATATATAGTTAATAGTTTATCCATGAAAGGTGGCATTGATTAGAAAGTGATTTTTCATGTATATCTAAGTGTTTACACTTAAAAAATAAATGGGCTTTTCGAATTAAAAAGCCCAAGCAGCCCAGTATTAGTAAGTACAAAATAATAGGTTTAAAAATTGTAGGATTCTCTTCTAAATTTAGAATATTTCAAAACAAGAAAGATTTTGACTGACTTCTTAAATTGTGGAATTTGTCTTGTATAATTGGGCTAATTTCTTGGGATTGAGTAGCCGTTTAAATCCTTGATTAGTATTTCTTCCATAATATTCCAAATCCTCACGTATGGACTTTATGTATAAATAGCCCAGCCAATATCATTCACAAACAGGAAAAAAGAAGAAAAATGAAAGACATTGGTTGTTTCCTATACCTCTCTCCACTATTCCGTGAACTTTTGTTTTCATCCAAACTTAGTAATCAACTAAAATCCTCATACCTCCAGTACTATACTTTCTGCCCCTATAAACATTTTGCTTCCAGTTCATTTGAGATTGTTTTATATCTTTAGTCGAGCGTATTGTTGAGTATTGGAGAGAACATAGTAGAAGATGTTCTATTGAGATTTCACCAACTCGTGTGCACGTGTGGTGAAATAAGACTGTTGAATCCTGGGGGTAGACCGTCAGTGACCTGTTGCACCGAGCCATTGACTCCGAGGGGGGAAATCTACCTTTTAGGATAGTGCTTTGCACGCCTCAGTCCTAATTCGATAAGCTTTCTAAATCCCTCTAATTCATTACTTTGACTCTCGTTGTTTTTAACCATTTAATTTAATTACCTTTGTGAGCTAAATTAATTGCAAATTTGATTTACATATAAATTGTCTAACAATCTAAAAGGTAGATTAATTCCATACGTCTTATTTTATTGAAATAATGGAAAATAACAATGTGTCAGTCGCCTCTGATAATAATTGCATGTTTACAGGAAAATGGGTGTTGGGCTCGGGTGTTTCAAAACATGTATGTGGTAATAGAGATTTATTTTCCTCATATGTTCCAATCGATGATGGAGATGAATTAATTTACAAGCTTAATTCCAAACCTTTAAATGTTGTTGGCAAAGGTAATATAGATTTAATATTATCCTCTGAAAAAATTATATCTGTTAATAATGTGCTTCATGTGTCTGATATAAAACTGAATTTGATATCTGTAGTCTTACTTGTCAACGTGGGGGTCAAGTTTATCTTTGATTGTGATCTTGTTATGTTAACAAAGAATGATATGCTTATTGGAAATGGTAATCTTGAAAATGGTCTATACATTTTAAATGTCTCCAATTCTGTGAATGAAAATATTACTACTTCTTCGGCATGTTTAGTTAATGGAATTTATTTATGGCATGATAGATTAGGGCACGTTAACTTTTCTTATATCAAGAAAATGAAAGAATTGAACATTTTAAAAGATGTCTCTATAACTGATTATGAAAAATGTGAAATCTGTGCTGAAGCGAAAACGGCTAAGAAACCATGTAAAGCTATTTTTGAAAGGCAAAGTGAACTATTGAGCTTAATTCACTCTGATTTGGGTGACTTGAAATCCAGTCCTTCTAGGGGTGGCAAATGTTATTATGTGACTTTTATTGATGATTTTTCTCGATATTGCTACGTGTTTTTGCTAAGAAATAAAAATGAAACTGAGGAAAAATTTATGAAATACAAAGCCGAAGTAGAAAATAAATTAGATAGAAAAATTAAGAAACTTCGGTCTGATAGAGGAGGTGAATATGATTCTGGGCCTCTTAGTGTTTTTTGCGAAAATAATGATATTGTACACGAAGTCACACCACCTTACTCACCTCAATCAAATGGGATAGCGGAAAGGAAAAATAGAACCCTTAAGGAAATGATGAATGCAATGATGATAAATGCTAGTGCACCACCTAACTTGTGGGGGGAAGCGATTCTTACTGCTTGTCATATTCAAAATCGGATTGTATTTAAGAAAATTGGGAAGACACCTTATGAACTTTGGGAAAATCATTTACCAAACCTTAATTACCTTAAAGTGTAGAGGTGTCTTGCTAAAGTTTTATTGCCTGAACCTAAAAAGAGAAAAATAGGTTCTAGAACGTGTGATTGTTTATTTGTTGGATATGCTGAGAATAGTGTTGCGTATAGATTTTTAATTCTTAAAAGTGATGTTTTAGATGTTAATACCATAATAGAATCTAAAAATGCTGAATTTTTTGAGAATGTATTTCCTTTGAGGGCCTCTATTGAAAGACCTGTCTTTTCTTCTCATGCTGAATCTGATATTTCTGAGAATATAGATGTTGAACTTAGAAGAAGCAAAAGAACTCGAACACCCACAAACTTAGGTGATGATTTTTATACATTTTTACTGGATAATGATCCTTTAACTTATAATAAAGCAATAAAATCTCCTGATGCTCCATTTTGGAGAGAAGCCATTAATAGTGAAATTGAATTAATTATGGCAAATCATACTTGAGAATTAGTTGACTTACCTCCTGGGGCTAAACCCATAGGCTGTAAATGGATATTTCAAAGGAAACTTAAACCTGATGGCTCAATTGATAAATTCAAAGCGAGATTGGTGGCAAAGGGATATACACAAAAGAAAGATATAGATTATTTTGACACATATTCTCCTATGGCTAGAACTTCTTCAATTAGAGTTTTGATTGCCCTAGCTTCCATTTATAAATTAGTGATTCACCAAATGGATGTTAAAACGACTTTCTTAAATGGTGATTGAGAAGAAGAAATATATATGAATCAACCTGAGGGTTTTATAGCACTTGGAAATGAGAAAAAAGTTTGTAGGCTTGTTAAATCCTTATATGGTCTTAAACAAGCTCTCAAACAATGACATGATAAATTTGACTATGTGATGACATCTCATGGATATCATGTTAATGATGTTGATAAGTGTGTTTATACTAAATTTGATGACCTTCTTGTTGGCGTGATTGTGTGTGTTACAGTGTATGCCCTCGAATGTCATAAAGAAGATAGATTTATAGGGCATAAACATTGTAACTAAACTATGGTTTTTCTATTAATATAAGGCAGTTGATTGTTGTTTTCTTATAGGCATTTATAAGGTGTGAATAAACAACGTAAAGTCCTTGATGACAAGGTAAACCTTCTACCTCCTATGGGATAGGAGGAAAGGCACTAGAATGGTTTGACCCTTGACATCTAAAAGGGTTCGCAAGTATAAGAAATATTGATTGGGCATCAATAGTGAATAAAGACTTGTATGATGTAAGTTTCGACAGAGAAAGTGTCAATCGTACACTATGGAAATGGTAGTGGAAACTTATATCATAGACGTGTCAGTTGGACTGATATGTTCGAACACGGCTCGCATCAGTACATCACATGGGTATACACTCATTGACAGTCAATGATGAAACTGATAAATAGTGATAGGTATGTGTGAACCTCTGACTTGAGAAATCGAGTTGAAGATATACTTGTGACATCAAGTCTGTCATAAGAGTAGTTAGATTCAAATCACCTTTTGGTGGAATCGACCTCGAAGTGCGACTTGATAGGCAAGTAGCATTGTTAACTGATTTGCAATATAGAATTTATTCTCTCATAAGTGAAGGAGTAAAATATCCTATGCAGTCATGAATAAGTGAGGATGAAAGTCTTTGGCCAAAGCATTTAAATACCTCGACTTATTATGAGCTTAGGCATATGGTCAAGTTATATGAGTTTGACTTTAAACCATGACTCTTAATTGACTGGGATATAAGAATAAAAGATTTATACACGTATGGTATTCACGGCGTAAAGGTTTGGAATGATCTTATTCATTCGTTCTCAATTGGGTTACGGTGTGAGCCACGAGACTGGCTAGGTGTCACTCACACCCCTTTGGATTCCCCCCAATTGCCTTTTGAGACGAATTTAAAGAGTCGCGCTTAAAGGAAGTGCAAAAGGAAAAACATGGGAAAAAGACTTGAGAGAAATTCACGGCATTGGATGCCGTAATTAATTAATTAATTATTGGATAATTTAATTAATTAATTAAATTAATGAGTCAATTAATTTCTTGAAAAAATTGAATTATAAATTAATTAGGAATTGAATTAATTGGATTATCAATTTATTTATTTATCCGATTAATTAATTAGCAAGAAAGACAAAAGCTCGAAGGCTTCTGAGCCCACTAAGTGGCGGCCAAATAAACACCCAAATAGGGCTCTTGCATGCTAGTGTTACTGTTTCATAATGATATAAATATATCACAAGGTGAAAAATAACACAAGGCAACTTACATAACTTTCTCTCCAAGAAAAAGTCTCCCACCTCTCTCTCTCTCTCTAGCCGTCTTTGACAAGGAAGAAAGGAGGAGTTTTTCATTTTTTATTCCGACATGACGAATTAGAGACATTGGCAAATTCGGCGTTAGAGAAAAGGATCACGTTCAGAAATCAACATACGCGAGAACGGTAATTTTTCTATACACAATTAAACACAAGGATTAGAGATGATTCGGGCTTTGGGAATTAAATTTGCTTTCCGCTGTGTTTTATTCGTATAATTTCCAACAGTGGTATCAGAGCCAATCTCTGAATTCTGTGTTTAATTGCTTATGTGAATTGACTGTTTTTTCGCGTTTTTGAGGCATGCTTTGAACGTGTTTTTCATATGCAAATATTCTGAATCTCGCTGCAGTTTCTTCATAAAAGTTGTAGTTTAATGAGTTGAGAATCTCGGAATATAAATTTTATGAGAATCGGAGAAGTATAACTCCGAGACGACCGCGACGCAAAAAGCGTGCGCAGTCTGCGTGCTGGGCGCGCAATAGGAAACGGCCTCCCGTTGCGCACACAGGGTGGGCCCCAACGCCATGCCATTTCATGGCGCCGGTAGGAGGGGCTGGCCGGATGCCAAGCACGATTAAACCGTGCGCTGGGGGCACTGCATACACCGTGCCATGCGCCCAGCGCACGGACCTATTTCGGGGCCCAGGTTTTTGTGACTCGAGCCCTAATGGGTCGGGTTATATTTTCCTAAGGTCCAAATTTTAAGTGAATAGGTGTTTGGGCTATTTTAGTTATCCGGGTGGGTCAAAAGGATGATGACCCGGATTTAATTAAAAAGGGGCCTAAATTATTTTGATTAAAATTGTGGATAATTCAATAAATTAATTATTGGGCCTAATTAATTAATTTTTGAATATGACAATGGTTGGTAATTTAATTTTGATAAAATTAAGCCCAATATAGTTTTTATTGATCTTTATTTGAATGAAATAATTAATTAATAAACTCTTGAAGAATTTTATTTATTAAGTTATTTATTTAAATAAAGAATTCTCATAAGTAGGATTATTTTCATATGAATCTATAAAATTTGGAATTTTATTGTGGAAATTAATTAAGTTGGACTAATTAATTTTTATTAATCACCAACATAAGTGCTTTATTTATCGCGAACATGTATTATGTGATGGTGACATATGTCTATGGGCTTAGGTTGCTTCTTTTGATTATGTATTTATTTTGATGGGTTGTAAGAGCCGGTTTGAGCCCATTTTATTTTATTTCTAGATTTATGTATAGGTTTTAAATTACCTCTTGTAATAAATAGAAATAGAATAGGCCTTTCAAGATGGAGATCATGCAAAAGAAGAGGAGCTTGGAGCCCATGAAGATTAGCTAGGCTTTTCTTTTTCAATTTTATGATGGCCCATTGGCTTGGGGCCTCTAGATAAAAGCCCATAGACATGTGTGTTGTATTATTGCTTTCGATGCATGTTCATTAGTTGTATGAACCATGTGTGTTATCAATATGCGCTATATAAATTTGGTAAATGTGCAAAGTGAGACGAATTAAATGTTTAGAACATGAATTCTCCCAAATAAAAATTATACTAAGTTAGTAAGGGGTGCTAGGCATCCTTTCCCTCCACTAAACTTGATAAGATCAAGGATTAAATCCATATGTGGCATCTTCCCAGTAAGTGGGGGTCATGTATCAAGATTTAGTTCTAGAATTTTATTAAGTGCATTAGATGCCTTAATCGAGACATATTTTACCCCAAATATCGTTAAAGGGTTGCATGGTGAAATTCAAATGTTAGATTATGAGGAGTTAGTGGGAATGAACTTAGATAGTCCACATTACCAATAAATCGTTAAAGGGTTGCGGTTTTTGTGGATTATGGGATAAATATGATTGAACCGTCTATTTGATAGATTGATGTTTAACATCACTTTAATTAAGTAATGGACCAAATATCGTTAAAAGGTTGCCATCCATTATATTAATTAAAGAACTCAATCCCCACCACGAAGTTTTCATCAACGATTGCTTCCGTCTTTTCACAGTGGGAGTGTGAAATTTCAAAAAATGTACTGGGAGCCAAGTTATAAGTCGAAGTCCTTGATTTTAAACTTGGTTTTAGTTTCGTTCAATAATCTAATTAAGTCTGGCTTATTTTCTGCAGTCATTTTGTCTTACCTCTCTCAATCAAAAATCATGTCTCCCAAACCACTGTCGAAGTTAATGGAAAATACGATTCTCACCGGTCCAAATTACATAGAATGACTCACTATGCTTAGGATGGTCCTTAGCAGTGAATCCATTGACTATGTATTGGAAATTGGTCGTCCTCCCATTCCTAGACCAGATGAGGGTGATGAAGTTCGCCTAGCTCGTTAGGATTGGTGCTGTGACAACCATAGAGCAAGAGTGTACATATTGAGCTCAATGTGCATAGAGCTGCAAAGGTCTCATGATAAGATGGATAATGCAAGAGACATTATCCTTCATCTGGATGAATTATTCGGAGAACGCTGTAGGACCGCCAGATACTTTATTTCAAGGGATCTATTCCGAACTAAAATGACTGAAGGAGAAGATGTTGGAGAACACGTTTTCAAAATGATGACCTTGATAGAAAAACTAAAATCTTTAAACTTCTACATGGACCTGCATCTCCAAGTCGATCTTATTCTACAGTCACTCCCAGATTTGTTCTATTATTTCGTCATAAATTTTGATATGAATGACATTGAGGGATCTTTAGTTGGGCTATTGGAAAAACTCAAGGTTGCTCAGAAACAAATAAAGACGAACAAATGGAACAATCCGATGGCTATTACATTTCCTAAAACATTTGATGGAAAATGGAATAATGCCCATTTAGAGGAGGGAGCATCCAGTACGACTTGCAACAAGGCACAACGAAGGAGAAATAAGAGGGCTAGAAAACAGGACACATGTTTATGCTGCGGTGAGCTGGGCCACTGGAAAAGAGACTGTCCTAATATACAAGCAAAAGGTGAATAACTTTATAGTTGAAACTAATTGCTTTATAATATTCCCTCTTCATCGATTATAATTCAGAAGTTAATACCTTTTGTATAATTGTGTGAATCAGAATCTGGGAAAAAGAAAGGAGTTGAGCCCTAATGAGGAGAAGATCAAAGTAGGCAGCGGGCAAAGCGTCGCGGCTACTAAAACAAGATCTGCCTCATTATTTTTTATTCTAGACATATGCTATTTCTGGATATTGTTAAACATTGGTTCAATTTCCGTTTTAGTTAAATAAGGTTACACTTTCGTTTTATTAATGAACAATGCAAGATTCACTACTACAGAAATGACCTATGACAACGGTTTTTTTTAGCCTATTACAGCGGTTTTAACCGCTGTTAAATGGTGTGGACCTATTACAGCGGTTAAAAACCGCTGTAATAGGTCACCATATGACAATGGTTCCCTGAAAACCGTTGTTATAGGTTTAAAAGAAAAAAAATCGAACCCTATGACAGCGGTTCCGGCCGGGACCGCTGTCATAGGGTGATACCTATGACAGAACCTATGACAGCGGTTCCCTAAAAACCGCTGTCATAGAGTTTTTTCGTGACAGCGGTTCGGTAGATCAATTTTTTTTTCTTTTTTCTTTTGTATATTAATCACCCTATTATGATAATATTCCTATACAGTAATATTCAATAAACCAACCAACAAATTTCAACTAACAGCAAAACATAAACAACCACCACCCCAAACTTCAATATTACCATCTCTTTCCTCCAACAATAAAATGTTATAATCTCCAACAAAATGTACAATCAACTAATTAAATTACTAATGACAATTTAAATACAATAAATCAAATCACAATTTACAACAAGTCACAATGTACAAAAACTACATTACCTAATTTCTAAGGAGCTGCTAAGAAAATGTAACGTGCCACTTCGCAGCGTACTTCATCAATTTGCTCTTGAGTATAGAAGGATTGAGAATCATGAAAGTACTGCAAGATATATATAGAGATTAATTGCAAACTGAAATGACGTTTCAATTACCTATCAAAGGTTTAATAATTTCAAAAGGAATAGAATTAAGTATATATTAGGATTATGCATACCGTTGTTGGGATTATAGATTGTCCGTGGCTAATAATCTCTTTCATGAATCTCATAACGAAGTAGCTACAATCCACATCGTTGGTCTGCCGGGGGCACTACAAAAGTAATCAAAGTTACGTTGTATTAGAACACTAACTTCTATACGAATATATAATCTCATGAAACTAGAAAACGCTAGCCTTTATGTTAAACCATTTACAGGCCGAGGTTTTGGATTTCTTGGATTGGTTGTTGCGATCTGCATGAAATATCTTCACAACCCTATAAAAAAAATATAAAAAACAAGAAAATATGTTAAAAACAAGCAATTATGTGAAATAAATACAGTTTAAAAAAATATTAAATATAATAGATGCATTGATTGAATGAAAAACTTATTGAATAATTTTTTGTACCATATCATCTCGGTATTGTGGCTCACCATGCACAGAATCCAAATAGTAAACGATCTCTTTAAATGGATCAATTGCAAGCAACAACCAATGTCCCCTACAAAACATTCAAAAGATAAGTTCAAAATTTGTTTTGCGTAGCTAGTTTTACAAATTAAAGTTGAGTCTTTAGTAGCTCACCTGGTGTTGTAAGGTGCAAGAAATAACTTATTCGTTTGTGCACGCTGTATCATAGCACGTGCTATGTACTGCACTTGTTTCTCTTGCGGGCTTGTTCTCGCAGATATGGAATGTGGGTTAAGGAACCCGAAACTTGCTTCTTTCCCTTCGGGGATTACGTAGTTATCCCACAAACACCACAATTGAGCATAAAAAATGAATTTCGAGTAATGAAAATAATAGTAGTTCAGATGCAATAAAATAATTAAAAAACTTACTTTATGTACGCTGTAATGATAAAGACTCCTATCTCTTTTTGACACAGAAGGTGACAGATCTCCTCCTTTCCAATATACTCTGGGAATGCAAGATTTATAATGGGTTCCTCAATGTCTATAGTGATCTGGGCACCAATAGACATCATCTTCGTGTACTTTCCCAGAAATACTAGGTCATGAGGGAGTCCATCTAGTTGAAGGTCTGCACATCTATCACATTCACGTGCAAACTTGGTCATTGGCCTTTTTCCTTTGACAGCTGACTGCTTCGACGTCCCTGATTTCTGGTTTCCAGATGATTTGAATGGTCCTAGAGACTATTTAAGCAAAGAAAATAAAACATGAATCTTACACACCAAAGTATATTTAGTAACCTCAAACAAATTGTTATAATTTATTAATGACTAGCTATTAATTACACACCGGTGCATCAGTGACAATGACAAGACTCGCTGGCCAAGCAACAAAGGTACCCAGAACACTAGAAATGGTGAGCATTTCATCATTGAGAGGGACGGGTAGGGGTGTATTCGCCTCAACTGCAGTGTCAATGCGCACCTTCACATGGTTGGTGGCTAATGGACAGCTGTGAATTATTTTATCAGTCTCAGGTCGATTGTACATCTGTCCTTTAGCCACCACATGATATGACGGTGATGAAAGTGCTAATTGACATGGAGCGATAACCTACACACACACACACACACACACACATATATATATATATATATACAACATTATGTGATTTACAGAAATAGAGAGTTGCAAGTTATGTGACCAATAAACAAGTTCAAAGAATTACCTCAGGAAGCATCTTATAACCTGGTTCTGGGCTGCTATCTTTCAAAGAAATCACGTCATCTTTATGTGGCTGACGCGAGTTAGGGGCTTCCAAAACATCAATTCGTTGTTGCATGGCAACCATAGTTTCGGAGAGGTTTTTCACCATGTTTCTCAAGCTTTCCATCTCCATTTCTGTAGCAGGCTTTGGATCCTTAAAATAGTCTCTTTGTGAGACCCCAAAGCCAACACCCTAACGCAACCCGGATGCTCCTTCTTTTTAAGAGCTTTATCCAATAGGTCATCTTGACTCTTCTCATTTCCACTATGGCTAGTACTCTCTTGTGAAATGCTCTCCTGTAATAATACATTTTAAAAAATAAAAAAAAATTAGTTAACTTTGTTCTTTCAATAGTATTTCAAAACAAACATACAACACATTATAGAGCTAAAATTGCAAATAACTCACCATTTCATTCACTACTCTTCTAACATTGTCGTTATCACTTTGATTTGTTTTATCGGAACGCGCAATCCTCCACACGAGTGCTCGTGTCACCTCTGTGCAATCGGATCCCGCATCCCTTCTTCTATTTATCTATATTTTCATTAAAAAATATATATATGCATTAACATAGAATTTTTATTAAAAAGTTGTAAGGATTCACTGCTAAATGAACTACATACCTCCATTTGCTCCACAAGAGCATGTCCAAGACTCGCTTTCCGGTAAGGATATTCAAGTTCCTTTGCTCTTTCCTGATTTTCCCTACTTATTTTCTGTTTATTACATTATCAAATTATTAGCTAAATATAAACGCAATAACCAACAAATGAAACCGTAAATTAAAATGACTAGCTACCTGAAAACCTTCATCTAAGCGAACAGCTAAAAATGTCGTCCAATCGGCTTGGGATATCTCATATTGTGGGGGTGGGTTGTCATTACTGTTTCCAGCATCATCTCGCACCCACTTTCTACTTAAGTAGCTCCTGAAGTTACGTGCTAGCCTCCCAGCTTCTGCTAGTACGAACTTTCGTCTACTTTCGTCAATATCAAATGCCAACTACAAAAAACAAACAACAAAGTATATATAAAATTATAATTTAGAGAATATGATAATACATTAACACTTACAAATATGATAATTTCCAAATTACCTTTATCTCATCCCAAATGTTTTTTTTATTGGTGACGGGACTTTTCGCCAATCACTCATGGTAATCGACACCTTCTGCCGAACCTGCACGCCTATATAACCAACAAATATTGATTTGTTTGGATTAACTGCCTGGCCTCTGTCATTCCACCCGACAGGTAGCTTTATACCTTTACTTCTGGCATTGATAACTTTTTTCATAGCCGTGACACCTCTCCGTATCTCCGCCTCATGACGGCTATCTGATCCATATACATCATCCTCGGGAAAACTACCAGCAGGATCTGAAGCCATCGACCTACAAAAGCCAAAAAATATAGAAGTTAGATACATATAAATTTGGCAGATTCAGTTGACAATAATAATTTTAAAATAGAAGTAATAAATACAGAAGTTAGGTTCATATCCATTATTCTAGAACATAATTATCCTAAACCACAAAATAAATAAAATTTAATCCCCAATTAAACATAATTAACACCCAGCTAAACCAAATTAACTTAAATTCACTCAAGCACCTATTTCCCTTAAATTTTCCACAAAAATAGGCAAACCTCAAGAATATAAATTTTCTAGCAACTAAGTATAAATATTGATCAAAAAATAAGTCTATCATACAATTATGAAATAAGTTCAAATACCTTTCATCATTTTCTTTTTGTCGTTGGCTTAGCAGTCTTTTGCTTCCCATAGGTACGACCATTTTTTTTAGTACGCCGACGAACTGATCGATTAATCCATATCCCCTCTTGGTGATCTTGTCGCATATACAATTCATCATCACTTATATCCAAGTCATCGTCACTATCAGTTGATTGTGAATCACCTAATGAGATAGGATTTTCTCCATCATCTTCACTTTCTTCATAATCATCATCAATACAAGTATTTTTGTTTGCCGATAAAAAAATGGACCACCTGTTATCAATAGGATCGGTGACAAAAAACACTTGCTTAGCTTGTGATGCTAAAATGAAAGGTTCATCTTTGTATCCCACCCTTTCAAGGTCTACTCGAGTAAAGCCTAATTCACAATTATCGACACCATGTTTATTGTCAACGTACCTACACCCAAATACAGGCACCCGAAACCAACTATAATCAAGTTCTCATATACGTTCAATCACCCCATAATATGATAAATCGGCATAGATACGATTATTATCTTTCGCACTTGAGATATGCATTGCTTGAGCTACAAGACTCACACCACTATTCTGTATTGTACTTCATTCATCTTGGTCTTTTGTATAGAATGTGCGACCATTTATACGATAACCTGAATAACAAAATACTAGTCTGTTCGGACCCATCGACAATCGTGTCAATTTATCTGAAATTGAAAGCTGTGGATTCTCTTTCTGTTTCTCTTCAAAATAATTTCGGAACCAATCGATGAAACTCTTATTATGCTCTCTTGAAATCCAGCTCTCATTTTTAATTGGATTGAATCTCCTAAGTTGGTTCTTATGCTCTTCAACATATGGGTCAACCTCATCGGTGTTGTGGAGCACATATAGGTGCGCCTGATCCCTTTGTGTAATATGAACACTAACTAATTGCTTTCCAATTAATTTGTTTCCTTCTGTTCCCCTTCCCACAACATGAGACTTTGGAAGCTCTTCAACATTAGAATCTGCCAGATACTCTGTGCAAAATGTAATGGCTTCATCAACTATGTACCGTTCAACAATGCAACCTTCCGGTCGACTACGATTTTTCACGTAGCCTTTCAATACCTTCATATAACGCTCAGCCAGATACATAGATCTCATAAAAGCCGGTCCACATAGTTGAGTCTCTCTAACCAAGTGAATGGGTAGGTGAGTCATTATATCAAAAAAAACATGTGGAAAATACATCTCAAGCTCACACAAAGTGATGACAATTTGTTTCTGAAGTGCAGGAAATTGCTCAGGATCAAACACCTTGCTCCACATTGCTTTGAAGAAGAAACACAATCTAGTTATCGTGTCTCTCACCTTTTTTGGCAAAATGGCCCGTATAGCAATTGGTAGCAAATGATCCATGATTACATGACAATCGTGAGTCTTCAAGTGCTTTAGCTTCAAATCTTTCATTGATACAAGACTGCTAATGTTTGAAGAATACCCTTCTGGAACTTTCACTCCATTAAGAAACTCACAGAATGCAATTTTTTCTTTCCTGGCTAGAGTGTGAGCTGCTGGAGGCAAATAAATACGTTTCCCCTTATTTGTTGGTGCCAATTTTCCTCTTATTTTCATTTCAACCAAGTCTAACCGTGCCTTTACGTCATCTTTTGTCTTTTCGGGCACATTTAGAAGTGTACCAATGACACTATCAAATACATTTTTCTCAATATGCATAATATCAAGAAAATGTCTAACATGTAAAGACGTCCAATACGGCAACTCAAAGAAAATTGACCTTTTTTTCCACCCAGTTTTTGCAAGGTCACCTGCAAAAGTCTTTCCAACTTTAACCTCCAAGTCTGTTACATTCCCAAACACTTCTTCACCAGTTAAGCACTTAGGAGCTCGGCTTTCTTCTATATTCCCATTGAAAGCTTTCTTCCACCGACGATATCGATGGTTCCGATTTAGCCATCTCCTATGCCCTTGGAATGCATATTTCTGAGAGTGTGTCAATCGATATTGATCTGTACTCTTGACACATATGGGGCATCCACATTGGCCATGTACACCATTTCCCTCGAGGTTTGCTCTTGTCGGAAAATTATTGATTGTTCCAAATAACATGACTCTGAGATTAAAATTTTCTTCTTTGAACCCGTCATATACTTGAACACCGGTGTCCCACAACACCTTCAAATCCTCAATTAAAGGAGCCAAGTAAACATCTTTATCATTTCCAGATTGTTTTGGCCCAGAAATGAGTATAGGCATCATTATATGCTCTCGCTTCATGCGTCGCGATGGGGGAAGGTTGTAGATCATCAAAATCACCGGTCATGTACTATGTGAGCTACTTTGCAAGTCATGAGGGTTCATGCCATCTGTAGCCAATACAAGGCGCAAGTTTCTTGATTCTTCACCAAATTCAGGAAAATCATCATCAATCTTTTTCCATTGAGGAGAATCTGAGGGGTGTCGAATCTTGTCATCTTCAATCCTTTCTTCAAGACTTCTTTCAGCATGATATGTCAAGTCCTTGGCTAACTCTTTACTACTGTACATGTGCTTAAATCGTGGTATTATAGGCAAATACCACATGGTTTGACAGGCGCATATCCATTCTTCTTGTACCGTGAGGCGCCACATTTCGGACAGGCCTTCAATGATGCATAGTCAATTCTAAATAATACGTAATCATTGAGACAGGCATGTATCCTCTCATGTCCCATGCCAATTGAGGTGAACATCCGTTTAGCCTCATAAGTACGATTAGGTAACAAATTATCCTCAGGTAGCATGCTTTTTAATAAACCAAGTAAGTCTGTGAAACTCTTATCACTCCACCCATTGTTGGTTTTTAACTTGTATAGGTTCAGAACTGCTTTCAATCTTGTGAATTTACTATCACTATACAGTGGTGTCTTTGAATCACTTGTCAAATTGTCAAACATTTTAGGACAATTTCGCAAATCCTCCTCAATCACATTTGTCATCTCCTCCAAACGATCAGGCTCATAATCATTCATGTTGAAATCCTGTGATGGATATGATGTACCACCCAAATCATCCGACGTGACACTGCTTTCACCGTGTCTTGTCCAACGTGTGTAGCTTTTATCAATTCCACTACACACCAAATGATCTTCCAACTCACGTGGACTAATTCTTTTTCCAAAACAACAACGTAAACACGGGCAAGTGATCCTAGTTCGATCTGGTGCATGCTCAACCGCAAACTTTATGAACTCTTTCACCCCTTTCTCATACTATTCCGACATACGATCCGCTAAAATCCAACTTCGATCCATTTTGATTCTGAATTAATTAAATTAAACAATTTTATTATCAGTTGATAGTTGAATTAATTAAATAATTTTCATTTTAATTTATTTCCCATTATTCTAGAAAAAATTCAGCAGACTAACAACGCAAAAATTTCTACCAAGTTCTCGACTTAATCTTTACCCGGGTAGGTTGCAACCAACAAAATTTGGATCTTACGATCCGCTAAAATCAAATTTTGATCTTAATTAATTAAATTAAATAATTTTAACATCAGTTGAGTTATATTAATTAAATTATTTTAATTTTAATTTATTTCCCGTTATCCTAGAAAAAATTCGGCAGAGTATCGACGCAAAAATTTCTACCAAGTTCTCGACTTAATCTTCCCCCAAACTTGCAGCCAACAAAATTCGTATCTTTCAACCACAACAAACCCAATATTCTAATCTTTCACCCATAACAAACCCAAAATGTCGATCTTACTATACGAAAATATTGATCACTAGTTGGATCACATAAAACATCATATTTCAATCAACTACAAATATTGATCACCAGTTGGATCATATAAATCACATAAAACTAAAAATAAAGCATCATTTTATAAATATATATTGATCACCAGTTGGATCACATAAAGCATCATATTTCCAACAACTACAAATATTGATCACCAGTCGGATCACATAAATCACATAAAACTACAAATAAAACATCATATTTTCAACAACTAAATATAAATATAGATCACCAGTTGGATCAATGTACCCTAAACCACAAAATAACCACAATTTAATCCCAAATCAAACGTAATTAACACCCGACTAACCCAAATTAATACTAAATTCAGTCAAATCCCTATTTCCCTTAAATTTCTCAATAAATAGGCAAATCTCAAGAATATACACAAATATACATGCACCCATACATACACAAATATATATACATACACTCACATATACACAAATATACATACACCCACACATACACAAATATATACATACACCTACATATACACAAATATACATACACCCACACATACACAAATATATATATATATATATATACATACACTCACACATACACAAATATATATACATACACCCACATATACACAAATATACATACACCCACACATACACAAATATACATACACCCACACATACACAAATATATATACATACACCCACACATACACAAATATACATACACAAATATTTAACTCTATACTCTATGTGTGTGTGTATATATATATATATATATATTTATCTAAAAAAATGTACCCACTAAATGGCGGTGGTCGGCTGCGGCGGCGGCGGAGGTGGGCGGCTGCGGCGGTGGCGGCAGCGGAGGTGGGCGGCGGCAGCGGTCCTTATGTTTATATATATATATATATATATATATATATATATATAAAGAGTTAAATATATATATATATATCTAGAAAGATATATATATATATATAGAGAGAGAGAGAGAGAGAGATACCGAAAGAGGGTAGGAGCGGACGGCGGCGGATGTCGACGGCGAGAGGTCGAGTAGAGAGAGAGAAATAGATCGAGAGAGAGAGACCGAGAGAGAGTGCGAGAGAGACCGAGAAAGAGCGAGAGAGAGCGCGAGAGAGAGAGGTGGTGGTGGTGGTGGTGGTGGGGGTGTAATAGTGAGAGAGTTGAGAGAGAGAGAGAGAGAGTGAGTGAATGTGAGGGAAGAAGGGGGCGGCCGGGTTAAGAAAACCCGCCCCCCTATGACAACGGTTCGGCCACGAACCGTTTTCATATGTAACTTTGTGACAGCGGTTCGGCCCGAACCGCTGTCACATGTAATTTTAATTTTTTTTGTGACAGCGGTTCAGTGAAACCGCTGTCATAGACGGGTTTATGATAGCGGTTCGATTGAACCGCTGTCATAGTTATGGTCTATGATAGCGGTTCGACTGAACCGCTGTCGTATCCAATTTTTTTAAAAAAAATAAATTTCTGACATCATATGACAGCGGTTCGGGTCCAACCGCTGTCATAGGTGCAAATCGAGTACCCCTATTACAGCAGTTTTTCAAAACCGCTGTAATAGGGCTTTTTTGTGGTAGTGATTTATTATGGTAATAAATTAGTAGGCTTTGTTTCTTTGATAAATGCATTGTGTTACCTTAATGTCAAGAATAAGTGTGTTGTGAATACAATACAAAGGAAATATAGTAGGCTTGAAATAAACCAACGACTGATATGGCACCTTTGACTAGGCCATGCTGGCGAACAAAAGATTCGCAAAATGGAAAAAGATGGGCTAATTGGCCCACTGGGATTGGATCCCTATTCTACTTGTGAATCTTGTCTCAAAGGCAAGATGGCTAGATCGCCCTTCATAGGGAGCTTTGAAAGGGCCTCACAAATCTTAGGTGTAGTGCTACTGACGTTTGTGGTCCATTTGGAGAAATGGCCAGAGGAGGTTTCCTTTACTTTATCACCTTCACTGACGACCATTCTCGATATGGTCTAGTGTACCTGATGAAGCATAAGTCTGAATCCATTGACAAGTTCAAGGAATTTAAGGCTTTAGTGGAAAATCAAACAAGTCAACATATAAAAACTCTTCGATCTGATCGAGGAGGAGAATATATGAGCGACGAGTTTGACTTATACCTCAGAGAGAATGGTATTGTATTGCAACTCACACCTTCAGTGACTCCACAGTTGAATGGAGTAGCAGAGCGAAGGAATCGAACCTTGTTGGACATGGTTCGCTCCATGCTTAGCTACACTGATTTACCCATTTCACTGTGGGGTCACGCGATGCTTACAGCTGCACACATTTTAAATAGATGTCCATCCAAGTCCGTTCCTCTGACTCCCTATGAAATTTAGAGAAATAGGAAACCAAGTCTTAACCACATAAAGATTTGGGGATGTCCGGCTTATGTCAAAAAGACTAAAGTGGACAAGTTGGAGGCTAGGTCCTTAAAAGGATGTTTCATTGGATATACTGAAGATTCTATGGGATACCTCTTTTACCTGCACAATGATCAAAGGATCATTGTAGCCTTACAAGCCCATTTTCTTGAAGATGAGTTCATTCAAGAAGCAGGAGCGGGTAGAAAGATTGTTCTAAAAGAACAAAATGAAACCCCACTGGATACATCTACACAGGGAGTGAGAACCGAACCTTCTGTAACACAACCACAACCATGACAATCGAATAAAGTATCTCAACCGCCTGAGAGGTACGGATATCTAATGTAGAGGGAGTTAGATCTCCATTCTGTGTTAGAGGAGGATCATGGAGATGATCCCTCCACTTTTGATCAAGCGATGGTGGATGTGGATGCTGCTAGATGGCGTGAAGCTATGCAAACTGAGATCGATTTGATGCATGCAAACCAAGTTTGGAAACTTGTAGACCAACCTGAAGGGGTAAAACCAATCGAGGGTAAATGGATCTACAAGAGAAAGATTGGTGTTGATGGCAAAGTAGACACGTACAACGCCAGACTAGTGGCAAAAGGGTATAATCAAAAGGAAGGAATTGACTACCAAGAAATTTTCTCGCCAGTGGCTATGATCAAATCAATAAGGATTCTACTTGCAATAGCAGCACACCTAGATTATGAAATATGGCAAATGGATGTCAAAACTGCTTTCCTAAATGGATTCCTAGAAGAGGATATCTATATGGAACAGCCTAAAGGTTTTGAATCCGAGGAGCATATTCATAAGGTGTGTAAACTTGAGAGATCCATTTATGGACTCAAACAAGCGTCTCGTAGCTAGAATCTACGTTTTGATGAGGTTGTCAAAGGATTTAACTTCATCAAAAATGAAGACGAGCCCTGTGTTTACAAGAAGGTCAGTGGGAGCAAGTTGACATTCCTAGTGTTATATGTATATGACATATTACTCATTGGGAATGACATAGGAATGCTCACCACAACCAAGAAGTGGCTTTCGAGTACATTCTCCATGAAAGACTTGGGAGAAGCGACCTATATTCTAGGGATTCGGATCTATAGAGATCGAACCAAAAGAATAATAGGACTTTCTCAAGCCTTTTACTTAGAAAAGGTCCTAAAAGGGTATAGGATGAAAGATTCTAAGAAAGGGTTCCTACCAATGAGACATGGGATACATCTTTCGAAATCTATGTGTCCTCAAAGTGAGGAAGATAGAAAAGAAATGAACATTATACCCTATGCGTCTGCTGTGGGAAGCTTGATGTACGCGATGCTCTGTACTAGACCCGACATTGCTTATGTTGTGAGCGTTTTTAGTCGATTTCAAGCAAACCCTGGTAAGGAACTTGGATAGCTGTGAAGAATATCCTAAAGTATTTGAAAAGAACTAAGGATATGATTCTCACCTATGGAAGTGGTGACCTGAGGGTGGATGGGTACATTGATTCGGATTTCCAATCTGATGTTGATGGCTGGAAATCCACCTCGGGATTTGTATTTACTCTAAATGGTGGAGCGGTGACTTGGAAAAGTTCCAAGCAAAGCACAACCGCAGACTCCACCACAGAGGCTTAATACATAGCTGCTAAGCTATTTGGATTAGGAAGTTCATTGAGGAACTTCAAGTGGTTCCTAGCATAAAGCTGTCGTTGCCACTTTATTGTGACAACACCGGAGCTATAGCGCTAGCGAAGGAACCTAGGTCTCACAATAAATCCAAACACATAGAGAGGAGATATCACATCATAAGAGAGATCGCTGCACGAGGTGAAATAGTTGTTCAAAAAATAGCCTCAGCTGATAATGTCGCTGATCCATTGACCAAGCCATTGGCACAGGCGGTGCTGGAAAAACATCTCGAAGGGATGGGTATTAAATACCACAGCAAATGACATTGAGTGCAAGTGGGAGATTGCTAGAGTGTATGCCCTCGAATGCCATAAAGAGCATAGATTTATAGGGCATAAACATTGTAACTAAACTATGGTTTTTCTATTAATATAAGGCAGTTGATTGTTGTTTTCGTATAGGCATTTATAAGGTGTGAATAAACAACGTAAAGTCCTTGATGACAAGGAAAACCTTCTACCTCCTATGGGATAGGAAGAAAGGCACTAGAATGGTTTGACCCTTGACATCTAAAAGGGTTCCCAAGTCTAAGAAATATTGATTGGGCATCAATAGTGAATAAAGACTTGTATGATGTAAGTTTCGACAGAGAAAGTGTCAATCGTACACTATGGAAATGGTAGTGGAAACTTATATCATAGACGTGTCAGTTGGACTGATATGTTCGAACACGGCTCGCATCAGTACATCACATGGGTATACACTCATTGACAGTCAATGATGAAACTGATAAGTAGTGATAGGTACGTGTGAACCTCTGGCCTGAGAAATCGAGTTGAAGATGTACTTGTGACATCAAGTCTGTCATTAGAGTAGTTAGATTCAAATCAACTGTTGGAGGAATCGACCTCGAAGTGCGACTTGATGGGCAAGTAGCGTTGTTAACTGATTTGCAATATGGAATTTATTCTCTCATAAGTGAATGAGTAAAATATCATATGCGGTCATGAATAAGTGAGGATGAAAGTCTTTGGCCAAAGCATTTAAATACCTCGACTTATTATGAGCTTAGGCACATCGTCAAGTTATATGAGTTTGACTTTAAACCATGACTCTTACTTGACTGGGATATAAGAATAAAAGGTTTATACACGTACGGTATTCACTGCGTATAGGTTTGGAATGATCCTATTCATCCGTTCTCAATTCGGTTACGGTGTGAGCCACGAGACTGGCTAGGTGTCACTCGCACCCCTTTGGATTCCTCCCAATTGCCTTTTGAGACGAACCTAAAGAGTCGCGCTTAAAGAAAGTGCAAAAGGAAAAACATGGAAAAAAGACTTGAGAGAAATTCACGGCATTGGATGTCGTAATTAATTAATTAATTATTGGATAATTTAATTAATTAATTAAATTAAGGAGTTAATTAATTTCTTGGAGAAATTGAATTATAAATTAATTAGGAATTGAATTAATTGGATTATCAATTTATTTATTGGATAAATAAATTATCCGGTTAATTAATTAGCAAGCAAGACGAAAGCCCGAAGGCTTCCGAGCCCACTAAGGGACGGCCAAATAGACGCTCAAATAGGGCTCTTGCATGCTAGTGTTATTGTTTCATAATGATATAAATATATCACAAGGTGAAAAATAACACAAGGCAACTTACATAACTTTCTCTCCAAGAAAAAGTCTCCCACCTCTCTCTCTCTCTAGCCGTCTTTGACAAGGAAGTAAGGAGGAGTTTTTCGTTTTTGATTCCGGCGTGACGAATTAGAGACGTTGGCAAATTCGGCGTTAGAGAAAAGGATCACGTTCAGAAATCAACATACGCGAGAACGGTAATTTTTCTATACACAATTAAACACGAGGATTAGAGATGATTCGGGCTTTGGCAATTAAATTTACTTTCCATTGCGTTTTATTCGTATAATTCCCAACAGTGTGTGTATATGTGGATGACATGTTGATATTAGGAACTAATCTTGAGGTCATAAATTAGACTAAGTCATTCTTATCATCCCAACTTGATATGAAAGATTTAGGTGAAGCTAATGTTATCTTGGGAATAAAATTGAAGAAAATTAATAATGGGTATAGAATGTCCCAAGAACACTTCACCGAGAAAATTTCGAGAAAATTTGGTCATTTTGATTCCAAACCTGTGAGTACACCTTATGATCCTAGCCTGCACTTAAAGAAAAATTTGGGTGATAATGTGTCACAAACTGAGTATGCACAAATAATTGGGACTTATGTATTTGATGAATTGTACTAGACCTGACATCGCATATACAGTGCATAGACTCAGTAGATACACTCAAAACCCGAATAAGGATCACTGGACTGCACTTTATAGAGTTCTTAAGTATCCCAAGGGTACTCTAGATTATGGTTTATTCTATAGTGGATTTCCTGCTGTACTAGAGGGGTATAGCGACGCAAATTGGATCCCTGATTCTGATGAGACAAAGTCCACCAGTGGATATGTGTTCTCTCTTGGAGGAGGTGCAGTATCTTGGAAATCATCCAAGCAAACCTGTACTGCTCGGTCCACTATGGAATCCGAGTTTATTGCCTTAGAGAAGGCTGGTGCTGAGGCCGAATGGCTCAGAAATCTATTGATTGATGTCCCTTTGTGGGTGAGACCAGTTCCACCTGTGTCTCTACATTGTGATTGCCAAGCCGCAATAGCAAAGGCAAGAAGTAAGACCTACAATGGCAAAAGTAGGCATATTCGTTTGAGATATAACATTGTGAAGCAACTGCTGTGTGATGGGATAATATCCCTAGACTTTGTGAGGTCAGAGATGAATTTGGCCGATCCTCTGACTAAGCCACTGAATAGAAAAATAGTGGCAAGCACATCGAGGGGGATGGGTTTGATGCCTATTGTGAAAGTTAACGGTGATGGTAACCCAACCTATGTGATTGGTGATCCCATGAAGTAGGTTCATATGGGTAATAACAAGTCATCGATTAACTTGTTGAGACACTATCCATTACTAAAGAGTCCATCCCTATAGTGTGGAATAATGTATTATGTAACTACAGCTAGTGAGGTTGAACATTTGTTCTTAATGAATTCATAGCCTATATTGGGTGGTGTGTTTTACTGTAGTACACACTTGATGAATTCACCTATATGAGCGTAGAGGTGGGGCCGCCTCTCATGAGAACTTGGGCATATTCTCTAGAGCACTCATGAAACCGGGAACGGCGCACGGACAAAAATTGTGCCAAACCGCGTTTGAACAAACCTACTTTGAATGTGATGTGAGTGATAAGTAAATTGATTCACATAAAAGGATGAGGTTCATAGAAATATTGCATTTCACCAAGTCCTTGTGGATTAACACTTATTTGCTCTATGTATTGGTTCATAGCCCAAAATGCACCAATACTTATGCATTACATTCATATGTTCTCTCCATACTCTTCATCTAGCCTACATCTTGGTTTTGAAATATGTGGGGCATTGTAGGATTCTCTTCTAAATTTGGGATATTTCAAAACAAAAAAGATTTTGACTGACTTCTTAAATTGTGGAATTTGTCTTGTATAATTAGGCTAATTTCTTGGGATTGAGTATCCGTTTAAATCCTTGATTAGCATTTCTTCCATAATATTCCAAATCCTCACGTGTGGATTTTATGTATAAATAGCCCAGCCAATATCATTCACAAACAAGAAAAAGAAGAAAAAGAAAAGACATTGGTTGTTTCCTATACCTCTCTCCACTATTCTGTGAACTTTTGTTTTCATCCAAACTTAGTAATCAACTAAAATCCTCATACCTCCAGTATTATACTTTCTGCCCCTATAAACATTTTGCTTCCAGTTCATTTGGGATTGTTTTATATCTTTAGTCGAGTGTATTGTTGAGTATTGGAGAGAACATAGTAGAAGATGTTCTATTGAGATTTCACCAACTCGTGTGCACGTGTGGTGAAATAAGACTGTTGAATCCTGGGGGTAGACCGTCAGTGACCTGTTGCACCGAGCCATTGACTCCGAGGGGCGGAAATCTACCTTTTAGGACAGTGCTTTGCACGCCTCAGTCCTAATTCGATAAGCTTTCTAAATCCCTCTAATTCATTACTTTTACTCTAGTTGTTTTTAACCATTTAATTTAATTACCTTTGTGAGCTAAATTAATTGCAAATTTGATTTACATATAAATTGTCTAACAAAAATAAAAGAAGTGAACCCATTAAAGCTCAGGCTTTATGAAACAGGGATTCGGGCCCAAAGAAGTCAATTGGAAGACCTGGAAACAAGCCCAAAGAATGAGAACTCCGCCCAAAAACAAAATATTTCGAAAGTGCAGTTGTGAGCAATTCCCAAAGACAAGGAACGTGGGTTCATGAAGTAGGAATATATACAAGCCAAGGAGAGGAGAAAAAAAGAAACACAGAATCAGAATCACAACTTTACGTTTTCATTTTCTTAGAACTAGCTCTAGCCTTAGGAGTAGTTTGTAGCGTAATTTAGGAGTAATTTAGCGTAGCAAAGAGTTGGCAGATTTCTCTTCCGAAAGCCTAAATTGGTAAACATCCGATCGAAAGATTCTCATGGAGGTATAAAATTATCTTTTTTCAGATTTAAGAATTTGATAGATGGTTTTTATCTTGACTTGAGTTTTTCTTTCATCTTATTCTTGCATTCGAAGACAATAATCAACATTTAATTTAAGACTTGAGCCACCAAATAGCGTATCGAACGCAGGGGTTGAAAGATAATCTCAAATTATAGATTATCACGGGGTCGGAATGAATAATCGGATCCACCTCATTCGTATTCGTTTTATCACGAAACACTAAGAAAGTCTTTATTATGGTTTTGGTGACTCGTTATGACTTAGAGTTACACCAAATGAATGTCAAATTATCTTTCTTAACGAAGAATAGATGAAGAAGTTTATCGATTAGCCTAAAGTGTGTGTAAGCTTAAAAGCTCAATATACAAATTAAAACATGCTTTCCGTGTATATACATGAAGGTCACTGGGAGCATGTTTATTTTCTTAGTGTTGTATATTGATGTCATCTTACTTGCCATGATAATCTTGGTTTATTACATGAAACCAAAATATCTTTCTAAAAACTATAAAAGATATGAGAGAGGCAATATGTGATAGGAATTCATATATTCCATAATGAATCACAATGATTGTTTGGATTGTCTCATAAAATTTACATAGATAGAGTTTTAGAAAGACGTAAGATGGAAATATTATGTAAAGATAGTTCCAATTCAGAAGGGAGATGTGTTTGGCATTGTGAAATGTCCAACAAATGCATTGGAACGAGAACAAATAAAAAAATTCATTATGTATGTGATGTTGAGAGTTTAATAAAATTCAAACTTGTATTGGATCACAATCTTCTTTAATAAGAATGACAAGTATTTTTAAAGGTGCTATGCATATAAAAATTATGTATTTTGTCGCTGAAGAAGAATTCAGAAACATAGAGTATTAATCAAACATACTAGCACCGTTTGCCCAAGATATTAATGAGCATATCGAAAGAATGGGCATTATAGATTACCGCCCAAGATATTAAAGAGTATATCGAAAGAATGGGCATTATAGGATGTCATAGTTGAATTATGTTATGTGCATATTAAGTTATCATGTGATACTCTTGAGCTCAATTAAATATTTCTGAAATCTCCTAATTTTCTATATTGTATACATTATGGAATAGAATTATGATAACGAGAGTTGTCTTTGATAAAGACATTAAAGCTGGACCTTTATGTTCTCTTCATTAAGGGTCATGAATAATTAGAAATTAGTGTTATAGTACATGGAAGGGACTATGTCGAGCTAAATGACGTACAACCACCATGACTCACATTAATTTTGACTTAATAATGATATAATAGTTTAGCCAATTTTATGAAAGATTTAGAATAATGTTAATGTGCACATTATGTTTATCCTAAATCATAAAAGCAAATATATGAGCCAAGTGGGAGAATGTAAGAAATATTATGGCTCATATATTAAATTACATATTATTATTTTGTCAATATTAAAGTCTATTTCACAAAATAATTAATTGTCTAATATTATGTGATTAAATCCTAATTGGTTAGAGAAAAGACATGACTTTACGTAAAGAAAAATCATGACTCTAAGTGAAGAAGTGTTTTGATGGAAAGCAACTCTTAGAGTTTGAATATAAACAGAATTGGTCCTCTCTCTACCCTGGCACATCTCTACACACAATAACAAACAACATGAAAACCAGAGAACTGATAAAAGTATATGTATATTTCCATCACTGAAAGAGGGGTCAAGAGAAAAAAATCGATCTTCCTCAAGAGACTTTGCACCAAATCAATGATAAAATACTACCAATGATCGATCTTCCTCAAGAGACTTTGCACCAAATCAATGATAAAATACTACCAATGATCGATCTTCCTCAAGAGACTTTGCACCAAATCAATGATAAAAGACTACCAGTGAAGGCTATGGACAAAGGTTAGTCTTATTTGATACAATTATGTGAAAATCATAGGCTCTGTTTGGATGTGTTTTCATTTCATTTTCAATCGTCATTTTCTAAAATGTATGGGGGAATGAGTTTTTTTATTTTTGTGTAAGAAAAGTGAAAAAAGTATGTGTGTTTGGTTGTGTTTTTTAAAATAGTTGAAATTGGTGATTGTGACGTGTGAAATGATTGAAAAGTAATGATTAGGTGAATAGTGGTGGATTTAAAAAATTTAAAAAGAGGAGAGAGAAAGGTTTAAAAAATTGAAAGGAAATGAAAGAGAAAAGTGATAAAAAGAAATTGTGAGATAAGTGATGTGAAATGTAATTTTAAAAAAATGATTGAAATTTATTAGGAACGTAAAAACGAGAATGAAAATGAGAATATTTTCAGTTAGAAACAGTGTAAAGTGTGCATTTTCATTTTCAGGTAAAAATGAAAATGAAAAAAGTAAATTAAAAACACAAACAAACAGGCCCATAAAGTTCACGATTTAAGTGAATCATGCAATTTATGAAATTTAACTTACATTAATATACAATTCTTGTGCTTCAATTATGTAACAAAGGCCAACTCTAGCACTTACTCATCCAACCAAAGCATAAATATGTGTTTACTTCCACTGCCCTTCACAATCTTCCCTACACATTATTTTCATGAGATTAACCTAAATATGTTTCTCAACTTTGTAAATATTGGATGAAGTATTATCTTAGAAATGAATCTGTGGTCATTGGATTAGAACCCAATATTTAGAATTTGACTATTTAAATTAAAGCTTTGAAACTGTAAGGATTTATTACCACTTTGCTTGATTATGTTGGGCTTGCTTTGAAACACTCTATTTGCTTTGCATCTCCTCCTTGATGCTCATCATCTTATCATTTTCTTCCAGCTACCTTGCTTTTTGTAAGAACCCCTGCTATTTCTCGCTCTAGATGGGAAATTTTGCGCTTGTTATGTCATCATCTTTGCATTCAGAAGCATGAGGTCTGAAGAACTCACGTTGCTCCATTGATTTTTTAGCGCAACATGATAATTCAGAAACAACAGTATGTCTTGACGGCGACCATCAACACCAAGTGATCACCAAAACTTCTGATGATGATCCAATGAGGAACATTTAAGAGTATGTTTATGGATTCTTCATTGATTAATATTCCCTTAAATTTGCTTACTCGACTAACTTCTCTCGGCAGATTCCATCATGTAAAAGTAATTAATTCTTTAGATGAGAACTAAATTGATAGATTAGATTTAATTATTGTTTACTTATTCTAATTGAAATTTATATTTTATTCCTAACTGTGTAATATTTATTACTTAAATAATCAAATATTACAACTATTTTCTCTAGATTTTCTCAACATAAACATATATTTCATTATTTAAGTAAATATTAGATTAATATATCAGATTTAATTAAAACTTGCTTATACTAAATATTATTATTATGTTTACTGTGAAATAATATAAGAAAATGTAGATATCTTTACCTCTTCCTTATACATATATCCTGATAGTATAAATATGTTTGAATGGAAGGATGAAATAAGAATTTTATGCTATTTCAACACAAAATAGCTGAAAGTGGCTAAATATGAGCGGGTGTCATTGTGGGAAAAATATAGCAAGATTTGTTAAGGGTTAAAAATGGGGAACATATATATCTACATTTCTAAAAGAAGTTACCGGTTAATAAAGTAAGATAAAATTGATTTACCTCAAACTAATTTTTGAACAAAAACTTAGCATCATTACAATTTAAAATTATTGAATTGAAGTATTATTATTTGCATAAAATACTATAGTTGAATACACTCTACATCAAATTTTTCATACGAATCAGTACAAGTTTGTATTAGATTTTTTTATTATTATTTCCAAATATAGTACTTTAATATAGAAATTCTTTATTATATAAATATGTGTTTTACGTGCAACACACATACACTCTACTAGTTCAAGTAAAAGTGTGTGTTCCCTCTTAGGTACCAGCTGCTACAAAACTAATACCATTAAAGAGACCTGAACTCACATTATTAATCTAGATGATGGACCATATTGAAGAACGACCTCTTATTTGTGAGTGCTTTATTTATTAGTTTATTTTATTTCACAATATTTAGTATCTTTGTCATTTTATGTAGATAAGATCATATCATAAATGTGTTTTATATGACTATTGAACACTGAAACATGTGAAGTCTTCTGCTGGTATGGGGCAGTGGGGAGACGGACCGCGATCATTGTGGCATGATTGATATCGGCATGGCGCAGTACATTATCTCTCCTGTGCAAGAAATGTGATATTATATTGACTATATGAATCCTTTATGTGGATCACTGATTGTTATCATCTGGCCCAAATTGCAGCATGGATGTTGTGACCCTTGCGGGCAGCATCGGGCTTGTTGTAATGGTTGGTCACAGCCCCATGTTTACCGATTCCCCTCACGTGCATGGAGAGAGCGTATCATGGCGATGTGGTCGTAGATTTAGACATGTACCCGGGCATATCAATTTGTTAGCAAGGTCCCTCCTTGCATTTGGCGGATAAGGTAGTTATTTTGAAGTGGAGGTCATAATGAGGTTGTCAACAGAACCGTATCTTTTATTATTTGATAAACCTCAATTGGAAGTGTCGGATCTAAGTGCCACACCACGAAACAATCTCAGGAACCATTATGAGTCACTCTAGTGCTTTGCTGAGGCAAATCCGATGGTTGCCACCTCTAGAATCCCTCACTAACAATTATATGGTATGTGTTACCAGCTTTCCTTATGTATTAATGATTGTTGTATTATTTGACTATTGTCATATTATTATGATCATATATCGTGAGATTCATATGTTGTTATTGTTCATGTAAAACCCCGCACTTGCACACACTGCATTCACTGGGCTTAGCATCTCACCACTCATGTCTCCCCTTCCCAGGGTAAAGATGAAGATTGATGAAGAATAGGTGCAACTTATTTAAGGTTACACATTCAATTAGGTGTCGTAAATGGATTGAATGAAACGTCATGTCTTATTTCACTAAAGGTTTTGTAATTTTGGGTTTTTGTAGAGCTCTGAACCACATTATTTGATTATGGGTTGGTTTCGAAAATTCAATACCTGGCAAGTAAAGTAGGGCGTGACACTGCCGATCAGATAATACAGATGATGTTTTTCTTATATGAGTTTATATGTTTCGATCATAATATGTGATAATATAGGATGATAACATTGGCATAATGAATATATTAATAATAATATTTGATATCTATCAAATCTTTGGGTGTTGGTCATTCTTATTTGAATATAAGCTTTATAATTCTATATACCATGAATATTTGTTGGTATAATCAATACTTATTTACGAACATTTTTCTATTACAACTTAAATTCAACCATAAGTAGTAACTTATTCTATTTATTTTAACATAATTTTAGTAATTCTTTAGAAGTTTCTAAGTATTCTATAATGCATTTGTTTTATCAGATATGTCATGCGATGGATGTGAAGCAATACCTAAAATACTGATATTATCACCGATACCAATAATTTTTAAACATGTCACCATGCTAGAGCTTCATAAATGGAAAATTCCTATAGAAGTTCACATTCACAACATCCTTTGAAAAGTAAGTAGTTGTGTGTGAGAAATCGTTGTAAATGTGCCCGTTGGTAATAAAGTCTTAACTTTACACCAAAACGACATCCTTTGAAAATGTTATTTCATTGCTTGCTCTAGAAATGCCCCAAAACATTTACCTAAAAAAAAGCACAAAAGCTACAACAAATTATGTAGTACAAAGATGAGAACCAAAACATTTTTCAAATGAACTTAAAGATCTCATCAATGAACATCTACTATTTACACTCTGGTTCCCGTTTCTACGCTCCGGTTTCGTAGCCTTTGGATCATCATCCCCATATTCTGAATCCACATTGCCACTACATCTTGAATTGGGGACGGTAAATGGGTGAGGCAGTTCACATCGAAATGGGTCGGGTCCAGATCTGGTCCAAGACTTGAATGTACAATCTTAGATCCATCTTTTGTTAGAATTTTAGCCGATAGTTTTACTGTGTAGTCCGTGTCTTAAATTTACGTTAACATCCCTATCACGGGATATCTGTCGTGAACTAGAACGGATACTATTATTAACAGACCTTTCACGAGGCTCATGAATTATATCTTGCTCTGAATTCGTATCCACATCTGAATCTTCTTCCGGATCATTTTCTGGGGTATCATCCTCACCTTCTGAACTATATTCCTCCTCACTATCTTCTTGTCTTTCTCCATAACTTCCTTGACTTGTTATTTCCACTCTTGATGACAACATAGGAACTAGACGGGTCGGGATGGGTGCTTCTGGTGGAGCCATTGCAAGGAAACTAAGGGCGGCCACAACATCGGTGATCAAGGGACGAACGGATGGTTCCTCCTGCAGACACATGGATGCAACTCCAACTGCTTGATTTAGGCTTGTTACCAAAAATTTCCTTTCTAGAAGTGGATCCGCCATATCTGGAAACGTCTTTGGGTCTCGAAAAAATGGTTGTGCCTATTTCATCATATCAAACAATGCTTAACAAGTTCGATTCTTTCATTAGGGCGAAACAGGACACTCGATAATGAAAAGAACAAAACTTTATTTTGTACTTGAATACTTATCTTTGGGGGAAGTTTTCCTACGTCAACGTCGATCAGTCAAAAGGTCCAAGGTTGGATAGATATCAAGGATCATAAAAGTCCATTATAGTGGTAGGGGAACCGGAAAATTTTTGGTGTCTCATACACCAAAGGGTGTAGATTATGCCGCACCAATATACGGCTCATGTTACTGCTAATGTGACATAATCTACATTTGGTGTCAACACCGTCAACACCAGCACCATGTATATAGAAGAATTTCCCTAGGCGAACCTCTTCGACAATCAAGTCAGAATAATGTGTTCAGCTCAGAGCAATCCAGGACAAATGCACTATTCTGACTTGATCGTCAAAGAGTTTTTGAAGGGGATGAATCTTAATGACCCTAGCGGACTTTTGTGATCTCAGTTTAGTTCCTACTTCATATTGGATCGGGATCATACCAACCTCAGACTTAGATGGATCAGGTTGAACGGGACTTTTCCTACCAAGATCAAATAGATTGAATATATGAATGAACATACTCACCCAACTAGCTAAATTTTGTTCCATCGTGGGTCGTGCATTGTCAAAGGCTCTACGACCCGTGATAAGCTCTAGTAGGACTACACCGAAACTATATACATCTGATTTAAGTGTTAATTCACCATTTCTTTCGTATTCCGGGGCACAATAACCATATGACGATACGTGCATCTTATTGCCACTCTGAAAAAGCTTGGCAAGCCCGTATTCCGAGAGTCTCGGATTGTTTGTTTCGTCCAACATGATATTGGAGGATTTCAAGTCACGGTATATGATTGCGGGATTGGCTTTCTCATGTAAATACTCGAGTCCTTGTGCAACACCCGCTGCTATTTTCATTCTTGTTGTCCAATCTAATGGTCTTTTATCTCCTGAAACGTCTGCAAACATAAAAAAACAACATGATTCTAAGTTAGCTAGACTGGATGAAGCAGAACCTTGTGTTTTTTATTAGTTATAGCGAATAGCAACTACGAAACTTAAATAACAGAGTAACATCTGAAGCGCCCCATTTCAACTGAGTCGCAAAAAGAAGAAAAAAATTGTGGTAATCAAATGAGTAGGTTTTGTAATCTTGAGTGATTGCTAGATATGAGACGAATTTGCCTTAAGACATTTTGATTAAAGTTACCAAACTACAACTCAAGCGCGTCGTTCCAAATGAGGCCCCATCACGAAAACAATCGTTGGCACACAGACTAAACAGACGACAAATCTCATCCAGGAGACACAAAAATGAATAAACTTACAGTAATCATATTAAGTAGTTCTCGTTGTTTATGGAATGAAATTGGAAAGAGAGCAATGCAAAATGAAACGTACCAAATAAACGGTTTTTCAGAGAACCCGATGGGATGTATTCGTACACCAAAAGCCTTTGATCTCCATCAGCACAATATCCAATTATTTTGACAATATTCGGGTGGCTAAGAAGACTCAACATCAGAACTTCAACTTGAAACTCCTTGCCCCCTTGTGTTCCACTCCTGTCTAGTTGTCTAACAGCTACAATCTATCAAGAAAGAAAAGAAACAATTCAATTACCGATACTCGTTCAATTTTCTTAATTTCTCTCAAGAAGAAGATAAGAAAGAAACTAAACATTCGCTCGTTTAAAACATCTTATAACATGCTCTTTGATATATGTTGGATCTTATTTTTAAAAATAAGTCCTCTAAGTGTTTGGATAAAATAAGATAATAGAGTTTATAAGGTGTATGTAATAACAACTTTGTTATTAAGATGGAAAGCTTGAAGAGGTTTGCTAATATCATACAACATAAGTTATAAGGATTCCTAACTTATTTCTAATGAGCTCTTAACATCTTATGAGCTTCTTTCGGAAAAATATCCGAACACATTGGTGGAGCTTATAAGCTCCTAAAGATCTTATAAGATATTTTAGGAGCGTATAAGCTCACGTAAGCAGTGTCGTAGTGTAAATATATTACCTGCCCACTTGATTGAAGTGTCCCTTTAAATACTCTTCCAACCCCGCCTTCACCTATTAGGCATTCTTGACGGAAATTCTTAGTTGCAACAGCAAGTTCCCGAAAAGCGAAGGCTATTGCCGTGTTATTTCCATCTTCTGCATTGTTATTGGTATAGGATAATGGAGTTTGATGACTACCATAACATACTGAAAGATGAAATACAATATGGGTGAGTTATACTAGAAAATTCTTGAAAATGAAAATTCAATGTATTCTCTTTTCGAGTCATATATATACCAAGAGAAAGGTGGATAATTTGCTCAAACTTGGCCTAGCGAGTGCATAAAATGTTGAACATACTAGGTTAAATAAAATGCCAAAACTCAACTTTCTTGTATATGTGAGTAAGATTTTTTAGAGAAATATTTCTGCCAATATGCGCATATATATTTTGCTTATCTTTCGTATACGAGTATTATTTTGATATGTACCATATGGATTGTGGGAAAGAATATTGACTCATTTGTAACTCAGGGTAATTGACTTATCTAGAAGTGGTTTTTAGGAAGTTTCAGTATAACCACATTCATCTTTGTGTGCAAGTTCTGGACGATTGTTATTGTCTCGTAACTTTGAGTCCCCATAACTCCTAAGAATTGCCCTGTACCTAGCAAAAGCAAGCTAGTTGATAGCAAAGCCTAGTGGCTGGAGACTTTCTTGCACTTTGGTGTATTATAAGGCAACCTACTAGTATTATATGCGTAACATTAATACTCATCGTAAAGTGAAAATGGTAAATTTCATATTACCCCCTGGAACTCTTAACTAGTAGGCTACCTTGAATTCTCAACTGCATCACTTTAACCCTCAACTCTTTGAGGGGGTAAAATGTGTTGGATTATTTGATTATTATATTAAAATATATATATATATATATTATTAATTAAAAGACATGTCTATTAGGGAGTGAACATATCTAATAGTCATTTCTTTTAGGATGAGTGTTATCTTAAAGTTGCAACTCTTTTGAATCAAGAGTTGTGTCCTTCTATGATACGTGTCTCAAACTCTATATAAACACTCTTCAATGCCAACAAACTGTGATAACAAACGTAATAAATATATACACAATTCTCCTACGTTTTCTCTTACGCCACTTTCAATGAGTTCTTGAAGGGAGACTTCCGAAATTGCTATTCGTAAGTTTCGATGGTTTTGTCGTATCCTAGAAGTGATTTGTCATAAAAACCCGGTAGCAAACGAGTAGTGGGGGCAAATATCACTTTAAGGAAAGTGATTCGTACACGCTTCGAAACCATGTTTAAATTATATTTTCTTCATTCGTTTGTATTCCCCAATATATAGAAAAATCCCCAACAATCTTAAAGTGATATTTCATTCATAAAAGTAGTACAGTGGGAATGGAATTCGGGTTCAACTTTTATCTCTTCTTACGTGAAGAAAATTGATTATGCTCCTGCTGTATTGCAAAATATGTGGCCATGAATTTTGATGAAACAAAGTGGACTTCTGGCTTGTGGAGGCAACAAATCAGAGAACCACCCCAGAATTAATGCTTTATTCTTCAAGCTAAGTATTTCTGTTTAAATTTAAGACTTTATGATGTTTGCTTCTACATAATTAATGAAAATATAGGAAATAAGTGGCCAACATATATACATGTATACTAAAGAATGATTTTTATTCACATGTAATATGAGTATGTTCTGCTTATGTCATAATATGTGATAGTATAATAATGATATTGTTTAATATTGATAAAACATGCATACATAAATCTAAATAATAGGTTTTCATTTGAAAACATTGTCACTTATTATCCAGAAACTATGTGAAATGCTTTTATAGTTTCAAATTGGTAATGATTTAATTTGTATTGGACATTATTTTTAGAAGATTCCTGAACCAATACAAATGCATAATCTGAAATTCTAATATTTGTAGTGAAATAGCCTCTAGGAAATGAATTTGCAAATGGTGAATCAAACTAGATTAATAGGATAATAGCCATGAGTTGTAATCTAATTTAATTAGATCATGGAAAATGTGTTGGCATTTTTTGAACCAAAAGTTGCAATTGTTGTGTGGATATCACAACAGTGCCCTGTTATGGACGCAATGTTTGGTTGGTGTATTGTCATTGAATTCAATGGATGTGCAGATCTTTGGTACATCTGCTGCCGGGAATTCTTTCATGCATGTTAAGAATTTTAATCCTATTGCCATTGGTTGATTAAAAAAAAATGAATATAGAACTTCATTATCGTGCGAGAATTTATAAGTGTTATATGAAGGGCCATGATATGTTAATTTATTGAATTGGGGTGAAGTTTGTTAATCAAGTGACAGAAAAACCGCAAAGATTGATGATGTTCAAAGATTTTAGACTTCACTGGGAAAAGAATAAATTGAAATTCTTTAAACACAATGACTAGAAACCAGTCCAATACTGATTTGCTAGTGGTTGGAAGAACAAGGAACAAAATCTCAAATTAGTGCATGGGACATGTTAGATTGTCCATTAATGCCAAAATACAATGCTTTCTGATTTGATGATTACAATTCAAATTGAAAGGTGAAGAGAATAATTTCTCGATCACTAGTATCTTAATTAATCATTAGGATAATTGATGATTAATTGGAACAAGATATTTTGTTTTGTACATTTGAATGTTATGATAGTGCGTGGCATGACATTAATCATGTATGATTAACTTTATATGGAAGAATCTGTGACAATGTAATTTTTAGTCTATAAATTGTTTTAAGGAATAAAAGACATGTGAATTTCTTTTAAGGGTAATGCGGCTGTTATGGTATTATTATCTCAAGAGATAATAAATCTTGTTATTATTTTATTGGAATTGAATCATAATACTTATGATGCATTGTACCATGGTATATTGTGAAAATAAAGAATGTGTATTCGTGAATGTAGTTAAACTACATTATTGGTACAATAGTATATGAAAATTTACCCCATGATCATATATGAGGATAGATGGGATTATCCTATGAAAGTTTTACAATGAAATATGTTATGTAGGGGCAAATAACTTAGTATAAGTTATGTTTTCCTAGAATCTTTTTTAATGCACTTAAATGTGGGGGTAAAGGAGAAACACAACTTCAAAGTTGAGACCGGTCAAACATAATGAAGTTGTGGAGCAAATTTGTTTAAATTGCTCACCATATAAAATCACCAATAGTGGGAACCCAACCTTTTTTCTAGCACTACCACTAGTTAAAAGGTTTAAAGGGAAATAACAAGCTATTGATAAGTGATTAAATTAACTCTAGATATATTGAATATTTCTAAGAGTTGTATATAAGGAGGATGAGTTGAAAACTCTTAATGAAGTAAAATTTGATACCTATTAAGGAATGAAAGGACTTCACCTAAGTGAACACAAGAGGTGGTGCCGCTTCTAATAAAAGTGTGGGAAACTTTTATAAGTGTTCATGATACTATGATGAAGCACAAGGCCATGTATGTGCTTAAATTTTCGGTGAACTTCTTGAAAATTAAAAGGTTCATGTGTGCGATATCTCCGGTTTAACTTATGGAATCTTGGTTTAAGCGACTAGCCACCATTGATTTCGTTAAACTTTGAGTAATTTGCACTATGTGAAAGTTTAATTCGAAAGACACTTTCATTTATGCATGTACCTTTTGAGTAAGTGAAATTCAATGTTACATGTTAAGTGGTGGGTTTTTAATATGATAATCAAAGTGGGGGATTGTTGGGATATTTTATTATTATATTAAAAAAAATTATTAATTAAAAGACATGTCTATTAGCGAGTGACCATATCTAATAGTCATCTCTTTTAGGATGAGTGTTATCTTAAAGTTGCAACTCTTTTGAATCAAGAGTTGTGTCCTTCTATGATACGTGTCTCAAACTCTACATAAACACTCTTTAATGCCACCAAACTGTGATAACAAACGTAATAAATATATACACAACTCTCCCACGTTTTCTCTTACGCCACCTTCAATGAGTTCTTGAAGGGAGACTTCCGAAATTGTTATTCGTAAGTCTCGATGGTTTTGTCGTATCCTATAAGTGATTTGCCATAAAAATCCGGTAGCAAACGAGTGTGGGGGCAAATATCACTTTAAGGAAAGTGATTCGTACACGCTTCGAAACCATGTTTAAATTATATTTTCTTCATTCGTTTGTATTCCCCAATATATAGAAAAATTCCCAACAAAATGTAATTTATCCATGTTTCATTTCTTATTTACGATTATAAAATGATGTATATATTATCTTGTATTTCACTTCAGTTATGCATGACTAAGTGTAAATAATTCGTGTCAATTTTTATATTTTTAGAGATTCTTTATACACATGTAAAGCCAAATGGAATACAAGGTGAAACACCATTTGGAACAGGGAACCAAAGTGATAAAATATTGCATAATGCTTTAAAAAATTATTCATAATCGAATAATTATTTTCTAGTCATTTGAGAGCATTGATTAACCATCAAGACATGCAATGCTCATGCAATAACAATAATAATAATAATAATAATAATAATAATAATAATAATAATAATTGTAAAAATAGTATTAATTTTAAAAAATAGTATTATATTAAAAAAAATGTGCGAGTTAGAACAATGTCATATAATTTTGTAAAAAAATCTTTCTTACTCAACCTAAATTTCACATGACAATTAACAAATGCAATTATAAAAAAATTCTTTTAATACAATGAAAGATAAATAACTTCTATTTCAGTTATATAATAATAATATTTAAAAAAAAAAATGGAAATACCAGGAGCATCATGAGATTGTGAAATGGCGATTTTGGCCTGAGCTGTAGGCAAATGATCTCCCTTGAGGCTTCCTTTCTTACGTCGACAACATGGGAAACAACCCATATTTTCAGTATCCGCAAAACACGAAAACTACGTACGATGTTATAATAATGCATGTAATAAGGGTTCATCACAGAATATAAAAAAATAAAAATTATCAGGTTAGGTGTTTATGGACGGTCCTTCTGGTAAATGAAGGACCCCTGATAATGATGATGACGATGAATTGTGTTGAAATGTTGAAGGAAGAAGAATAAGAAAATCATTTGCAGGAGAGGAGAAAAAAAGGAGTAATGTTTATGGGACAAATATTTTGTTGGGAGAAATTTTGCTTGATGATTTTTTCATTGATTCCGGAGAAAAAAAGGGGAGATTTGGATGGACATTTTTGAGGTTGTCCCCTCTCTCCAAAAAAAAGTCCAAAATTGCACACATATATGGCAGAACAAAGAATCGAGTTACTCGATACTTCACTTGATATTAATTATTCAAAATTAATTTGAACATAATTAAGTGGAAAAAATTGCACTTTCAATCCCACAAAATAGCTACGTGCGCACTATTGGTCTCAAACTTTATGGGACTTGCACATTTAGTTCCACAAGATGAAATTTTATTACACATTTAGTCTTAGTCGTTAAAAAACTGACGGAAACCGTTAGTCAACTTCTAAAAATTACATAAGACCCCCCAAAATTATATAAAACTTGCAAATTCCCCTGATTTTAAATTTGTTTTTTCCTATATTTTTTTCTTTTTTCTTTCATCTTTCCCCTTTTCCCTCTTCTTCCCCTAGGCTTCAACATAATAACCCACCTCCACCAATGCTACTCTACTGCCACCGTCCCGCCCCTACCACCAATGCCCGTCACACATATAACTTCACTCGAACCCAACATCGCCATCACAAAATTCTACTCAAATCTCTCCACACCCAAATTGCAACAAACCATCACGTGCCCACCCCATTTGCAACAAACTGTTGCGTGCCCACCCCAAATTGAGATGCCATTGTTGCGTCTCTACCTTCTAGGCACCAACTGTTCGCCTAGATCGCGTCGCCACACTTCCACATTTTTGGTGTATTTTCTTTGAGTTTTGTTGGATTTTTTCTATTTTCAAATTTATTTTTTATTTTTTCATATTTTTCTGAACTCTTCTGGCTTTTCAAACTTTTTGTCCTATTTTCATGATTTGTTTTACGATTGTGTTTCCGATCATTTCTTATTTCTCTGAATTTTTCTTATTGTTTAATATCTTTTTATCAATTTCTAAAAAAATTCTAGGTTTTATTATTTTAAAATATTTCTAAAAAAAAAGAATAAAAGAAGAAAAAATTTGGAATTTCAAAAAAATCAAAAGACTCTATCAAAAATAAGAAAAAGTCAGATCTTTTTTAGAAAAAATAATAAAAAGAAATTTTAAAAAAAACTCCATCAAAACTAAGAACAATAGCAAAAAGCCAGATTCTTTTAAAAAAAATCATAAAGAATCTTAAGAAAAAAAAAAGTAAAATAAATCATTTTTTTAAATATAAAAAAAACTGAAAGAAAGGTGAAGATGGGTTAGTGGTCAAGAAGTTGGTCTGTTGAAGCTTAGAGGAAAGAAAAAAGGAAAAACGTAGGAAAAAACATATTTAAAATCAAGGTGGGGGGCAGAGTTTGCAAGTTTTACATAATTTTTTTCTTTTTGGGGGTTGGGGGGAGGGGGTGGGGGAGATTATGTGTGTAAATGTGTAAATGCAAAAAAATGTAGATGTCGAGAATGATGAAACATTAGCAAATTTATTTGCCAAAAGAAAGGAACAAAAATGTACATGGGCAAGCAAGTAGCAGAAACAACATTAAAGTAGATCAAAACAGAGAAAGATGTGAGATATTTTTTGTTTAGACATCTGACGCCATAGATTAGAAAAATATTAAATAATTTTAGAGAGTTATGTGCTCATTAAACATGCTCACAAGTGATTTTGTATCCATTTTTTTCAAATGCATATTATTTAATTTTTTTGTGAAAATGACTAATATATATATATATTCGCATAGTAGTAAGTAAATTTTTATATATTCCAATCTCTAGCACACATTTTTATAATAAATAATTTGTTTTTCTAATGAGCAACATAAGCTTTTTACCTATTTTTCTCAAAGAACTTTCATTTAAAGTGGAGCCTCAATAGTATATTTGGAGTGCTAATATCTTTTTCCATTGTTTGATTATTACATTATTCAATTGCTATGGTTCTTAAAAAATTAGCTACAATATATCGTTTATTACAACATTAGATTATTTTTAGTTCATAAACACAAAGCTATATATTATTATAAAATAATAAACGGGCATCCATGTGCAATGCACGTGCTTTATACTAGTTAATAAAAATGGTAAATTATATGCAAAAGATATGGCTATTCAAGCAGAGCTCGACTTAATCAACAATTAAAACTAGCTCAAGCATATTTTTCAAGCTCAATAAAAATTCAAAACAAACTTAAAGAATACTTTATACTACTCGACTCGATTTGTTTACGTCCCTATTAACACATTGATCATTGGTATTCTTGTTTTGTTTTTTGGTTTTGCTAAGAAAAATTTCCAACACATTATATGCCTATCATTGGTAGGCAAAATTGCATTTTTCGTCTTACGGGATTACCTTGTTTTATCTTTAGTACCATGTTTTATGCCAAATAAAAATTGTGCTTCATTTGACTTCTAAAATTGGATAATTACTTTATAAAATGTGTTACAAAATTGAGGGGTAATTGACATATTGCACCCTCAAATCGCCACCTTTTGGTACTTTGCACACTTGAACTGCAGTTCTGGCATTTTGCACACTAAAGTTACATATAACTTGGCCTTTTGCACCTTGGAGCAAGTTTAAACCATTTTACTTGCTAATTCAAAGATTTAACTCAATTTTAGGAGGAGTAAAAATTTAATTTTCTTCTCTTTCCGATCTTCAAGTGTGTTTGGAGCGATTTTGAAGGGCAAAAGGAAAATAATTTTGTCTAGAATTTTGCACAATGCACATAATGAATTTTTGGTTCATTAAATGCACAATTCTGCGTCACAAATAATTTAATTATCAAAATATAGAAAAATAAAAAGGCTCAACGCTTAATTTCAAGCAAATTTGCAATTCTTAAAACATAACTTCAACCAATCACATGTTTACGACTTAAGAAATAACTAATAATATAATTTAAACAAACCAAAGGTTGATTAATTCATCACTTCCTACTATTCGGAATTTTGCATTTCAAATCTTGCTCCAACCACACGATGAAGCTGGGAAAGATAGAGAGGAGAAATTTAACGCTTTTACCCTCTAAAAACTAAGTTAACTCGTTGAATTAGCAAGTAAAATGGCTTAAACTTGCTCTTGGGTGCAACATGTCAAGCTTCATCTAATTCATATGGTGCAAAGTGCCAAAAGTGCAATTTAAAGGTGCATAGTGCCACAGAAGAGCAATTGGTGGGTGCATTATGCCAATTACCCAAAATTGAGAAAAACCAAAGAAAGTTGGCTGAGTTGGTACATGTCTCATTTTCCTTAATCAGATGTCTCGAATTCGAGTACGTGGTATGAAAAATGCAATTTAAAGGTGCATAGTGCCACAACAAATGGGCAATTGGAGAGCTCTAGCTCCAAGCATTATGTTCTCAGCTTGAGCAACATTAGACCAGCCAATCAGCCATGGGTCAGAATAGGGCTGTCCAAAAAAACCGAAAATTCGGTTAACCGCCCGAACCGGACCGAAAACCGAAAATTCGGTTCGAACCGAAACCGAACCGAAAATTTCGGTTCAGTTTTCAGTTTTTTTTTTTTTACAGAAATTCGGTTCGGTTCGGTTCGGTTAACCGAAAACCGAAATTTTTTTATTATTTAATTTTTTTATTTTTTATTTTATTTTTATATAGTATAATATAGATAAAAAATTATAAAAAGTGTGTTTTCTAATGTCAACTTATAGGAAAAAGAAAGAAAGTGACCAAATTTTTTTATTTTTATTTTTTTATATTATTTTTTACATTATTTTTATTTTTTATTTATTTTTTTATTTTTTTACGGAAATTCGGTTTAACCGAAAACCGAACCGAACCGAATTTTTTCGGTTCGGTTTTGGACCGGACCGAACCGAACCGATGAACACCCCTAGGTCAGGACACCGTGGGAAATCATGAGAGAAACAAAATGCCAAAGAATAAAGGGCTTTTGGCACATTGCACCCTTCAATTACCACATTTTGGCACAATGCACCCTTAAATTTATTTTTGGCCCTTTGAACCATTAAATTGCATGTAACTTGACATTTTGCACCCCCAAGCATCTAACTCACCTATAAAAACGGGTTCACTCATTTTTGGGAGGTAAAAATGTCAATCTCTGAATATTTGGGAGATTGCACCCTCAAATTGCCACCTTTTGGCACATTCCACCTTTAAATTGCATTTGTGGCACTTTGCACCCTTAAATTGCCATCTTTTTTGCGTAATGCACCCTTATTAAAAAAAAATTGGCTCTTTGCTAAAACACATTCAATTTAGAAACCTTTTTCTCAACTATGCTCCAATGAACAATAATTCTCTCATAAGGCATTAGCACTGTAGTTTTTTTTTTTAAGCTGGAATGAGTATCCATGAAAAACAAGGGTAGTGACGGAAAGAATGCTCAAGAAGATTTGGGAAATTATGTCTTTACCGGGGGTTAGGAGTGAGCGTAGAGTCGAGCTCGATTTGGGCTCAAGTTTTTTCCCTCTCGAGCCGAGCCTAAAGAGCCAAACTTTTTAACGAGCTGAGCTCGAACCAATTATACCTTTTTGGGGGCTCGCGAGACTATATAGAAAAATATTTACTTATTTAGTAATATTATATAAATATTAATATATATTTAATATTTAATAACATATATATTAATACAAATTAATGATATGTATTAAAAAAATCAATAATATTTATGTATTTGTTATTTTTCTCTTGAGTCGAGCTCGATCTACTCGTGTTCGAGCTGGATCTCAAAAACTTTGGCTCAACTCGAGCTCGGCTTGTGTTCACCCTAAGCCAAGGCTCTGAAGGAGAATAGTGAATTTGAAACACCTACCCCATAGGAATTTCCTTACGAATGTCTAAATGGAAAAATTATCCATGAACTATCGTCTTTAGCCAATGAGCATCTCACTAATGCGTCAGCAAAATGCATATATAAGCTATCTCTAGTTCAACTTTAAGTGGAAAACAAAACATTTGATGAACAACACATCAACTGCTAGCTATTAATAAAGTGAGCACACTGATCCTCTAAAAATGTTGGAATTTTATGCCAATCCAAAATATCAATCTCACATACCAGCATTATTACAAAGTAAAAGGAGATGAAAATGAGAATAACAAAGTAACATGCAATTCAAGGGGAAAAAACATTGACTCAAATAGCGTAGTTATCAAAACTTAAAAATATTAAAAAAGGTGCGGAGCTTAATCCATAAATAAATTTGCAATCTTTAAACATAATCTCGACCAATCACATGTTTACAACTCAAATCAAGATACCACTATATCATTTCAATAAATCAAGATTAATAAATATATCACTTGACCAACCAGTAATACCCAGAAATATAATCAATCTAGCATAATAAATCAATTATTCAATCTTGTGATTGTAGAATTTCCTTGATTGTGCAATGCTTGGAACTTGCACTCCAACATGTGTGTTCTCCTTGATTGTGCAATCAAGTACAATTATTGTTCATTGAAGCATAGAGAGTTGAGAAAAAAGTTTTTTAATTGAGTGTGTTCAACAAAGAGCCAAAAAATATCAATAAGGGTGCATTGCACCAAAAGGTTGCAATTTGAGGGTGCAATCCGCGGAATATTCAGAGATTGATGTCTTTACCTTCCAAAAAATGAGTGAACTCGCTTTTATAGGTGAGTTAGATGCTAAGGGTGCAAAGTGCCAAACTACATGCAATTTAATGGTGCAAAGTGCCAAAGATTGAATTTAAAGGTGCATTGTGCCAAAAGGTGATAATTAAAGGGTGCAATGTGCCAAAAGCCAAAGAATAAAATATGAAATTACCCGTGCAATCAAACGCTTCGTGCAGCAAAATTAGTTCCTTTTCTACTCCCATTTCACTCCTCGACTGTGTTCCCAAAGCATCCACCCCCACCTCCCCGGCGACTCGGTCAGTAATGAAACCTCCCGGCGGCCTACTCACCGCCGCTTCTCCGCCTATTCCAATCCCCAAAACGGCAGCGTATTTAACACGCTCGCACGGAGTTTTCAGCTTCACAGTCAGGCTCAAACCGCGGGAACGACGCCGTTTCCGCCTCAGAGTACGGTGCTCGTCGGAGAATTCCGATGCTAAGACGGCGTCGTCTCAACATTTGTCCCAAAACGGCGCCGTGTTATCGGACTCGCAGCCGGAAAATGAATTGTTGAATGTTGAAGTGACAAGTCCTTTAATTCCAGCTAATTTCATTCCGGCCCCTAAATTGAGCTTGAGCGATCAAGCTTTCTTGCTCCTCGCCTTCATTGCTTGCACGGTAATTTAATCCCCAAATGTTTGCTATTGGATTTATTGTATTGTGTTTTAATTTGTGGAGATTTTATTTGTGGCTATATTCTGATTCTATGCTATTTAATTTACTGTTTATTCAGTTCAGTGATGAATGATGGCACATTTTTGATATGCAGACTTCTGTTGCGTTCACAAGCCTTGTTGTTGCAGCTGTGCCAACACTATTTGTAAGTGTAGTTTTTCGATTTTTCCAATTCGTGGGCTTAGTTATGCCGTATATTATGATTTTGAACTTCAGAGCATTGCGGGAATTTGTATATTCTGGATAACGAATTAAATGGTGTGCTTGTGGCCGTGGGCTCTGTTTTAAGTGCTGGGATCACTACATTCGAATTGCTTTCATGAGAATCGGATATTCATCCAATGAAACTGCTTATTAATGAATATCGGCAGAAACAGTTGCATAATCTTACCGTTCTCCTATAAATGTTGTGCTTCTAGTCATTGGAGTCTTCTAAAGTTTGATATATGTGCTTGTTTTGGATGTATTATGAAGCTTGAAGTGCAATGCTGTAGCTTATATCCTACTATTATGCTCTGGTTATTTAGTTTACTGTATTTGGAATTTCTAGCAGCCCAAAATTACCCTAAACAATGCCTATCTGTTAGAGAAAAAATTATTGTTCGTTGTCCAAACTATGAATACAGAGTCCCATACTCCAAGCCAGCGCTTGGAGTTGCTGTTTGCATGAATCTGAATATATATAGAAAATTTCATTTTCGGTGCAGCCTTGGAGCAGCATCCATAGTTCTAAATATTAGAGAGCTTATACAATGACCCCTCATATTATTTGGAGAAACTAGAATATAATTCACCAATTCTTTTTACTCTTTATATAATCATCGAACTTGAAACTGGTCTTCCTCGACTATTGCTAACACATACCTATGAATTTTGAACTTTGGCTTATTTTTGGCTTATTCAGACGTTTGAAATAAAGAATTGTGAGTGAACTTGAGCCTTAGAACACTCCCGATTCTACTACAAAAACTTAGTGTTTATGTCAAGCAAACTTACAGTTAAACATAATTAGTATTTTGTATCACTTGCATGCTTAATTAAAGGTTTTCTCACGTGATTCAACCCTCTCAATTGCTTCCTTCTGCTTGGCCAAGGAATTCAATGTAATAGCACATTGAACAAACTTTTCATTGTTATTAGTTTTATCATCATGACATTGAGGCCATGGAGATGGATGAACTGGTAATGCAAATAACCTATACGTGGACATGCTTATGTCTAAAATCGAGAATTTATTTCACTCTCAATCTGCCAGGAAATGTCTGACAGTTATGGCTTTCTTCTTTACTGCGCTCTCTCAACCACCTCCAACCCATCTCTTTTGCATACTTAAGACTTCAATAGAGAAATTTTCACTACCTACCTTACCATTACATTCTCATATAGTTATCGCTCTCCTCTTTTTTCTTTTTCTTTTTCTTTTTCTTTTCTTTTTCTTTTCATTTTTTTTTTTGTGTGTGTGTTTTTGGGAGGGGTAAGGGGGGAAGTTCACATTGAGGGACATGGAGAAAGTGGTATTTGAAAGAAAAGAGAGAGAAAAAAATTGCACAGAAGGAATTCCCAAAGAAAGGAAAAGAACCAACATGCCGTTTTGTTTTCTTTCAGGTTTAAAATAGGGGGCTGGTTTATAAATGCTTTTCTCTTCCTTTTGTTTTAGGCAATGCGAAAGGCGGCAATATCTCTTTCAAAATTAGCAGATACTGCTCGTGAGGAGCTTCCCAGTACAATGGCTGCAATAAGGCTGTCCGGCATGGAAATCAGTGATCTTACTCTTGAATTAAGTGATTTGAGGTATTCAAACTTTTCTCCCTTCTTTACATCAAGCCACTTGTTTTCTACTTTATTCTTTTCTTATTACATTTTTTTCGTATCTTTATTTGTGTATCGAATTCAAAATTGACTGAACTTAATTGAAAAGGCTAATGCAAATTTCTCCTAGTAATCACAATTTGCCCCCTCAAGACTTCAGTTCTGGTTCCGTCCCTGCCTTGGTCTCAAAATTTAAAATTTCAGTTTCACATTCAAATATATAGCTTCAACGGATACACAAGTCTGAGCAATTCACGAGCACACACACACACACATATATGTATATGTATCTGTTAGGGTATAAAGAGATATAAAGAATAATTGCACTTCTTGAATCTGGGGAACACTTGTTTCTCCTCATTGAGTATATTCCTAATCTTTTCAAAAGCTATAATATTGGTATTTGTAGAACTTAATATGTTTTGTTGCATCTGCTTCTCAGCCAAGAAATAGCAGATGGGGTAAACAAATCTGCTCAAGCGGTGCAAGCAGCAGAAGCTGGAATCCGACAGATAGGTTCTCTTGCTCGCCAACAAACAATGTGTAAGATATATGTTCTTCTGCTTCATAATATCCCAAAGATATTTCTGGTTTTTCATACACCTATAACAAAATGACGACACCCTTTGCTACGCTCCAAAGATTAGAACTCAATTTTTTGCCTAACTTATCATATGGATTATTTTGATAATTTTGACAGGCAAAATTGCAATATTGTCCCGTAGGATAGGGATTATTGCAATTTGATCCCATTCGCTTAAAAACGGGTGGAATTTCACACACGTCATTAAAGGTCTAATAACTGCCACGTGCAAGACATGTGACCAAACTAACGTTTCCTTCCTTTTTTTGATGGCTGGCTAAAAATACAAAAAATATGTTCGATGAGATTAATTCTGCAAGGTTATAAAAAATGGGACTGAAATTGTGAGAGACCTATAATACGGGACTAATACTGCAATTTTCCTAATTTTGGCATCACTAAACTTTCAAATCCTAACATTAATTATGTTATTTAATATTATTCATTTAGTTTTTAAGAAATTTTATTGTTATTGCACTAAAAAGTAGTTAAATTGAGTACTAAACCATACTAGGGGGTCATTTGTTGGGGAATGGGGGAGTGCTTTCTTTTTTCTCAAGTTAAATCATAATAGTTGCGTTTTTATATGAATAGCCATGATTGAGGAAAGGGCTAGCCTGCCAATCATCTCAATACAACCAGTAGTTACTGGAGCTGCAAAAAAGACTTCTCGGGCAGTTGGTCAAGCGGCTAAAACTTTGTTGAATATCATCTCACAACGTGAGCTTAACTCAGATGATGAAAATGATGATTCCGTGGACAGAATAGAAAGCTAAGCAATTCAGTCAAAAAGTAAGTTTACTCGACGAGTGAATATGTCGTGGTCCACCGATGCTCTATGGAAATGCACTTGATGTTCTCCTCAACATACAGAAATAACTCCACAGATTGTTGTAGCGTCTTTGTCATGTATATATGCCCATTGTTTTTCCACAATACGGAAAAATGAGCTAAGTTGAACACTTGTAGTTCTTGATCAGTTGAAAATTGTTCTGAACTGATGATTGTAGAATGCTTTGTTGATGGAACTAGAATAGGTTTGGATTGAAGGTGAATGGGGATCGGTTTATTGGATTAATAGTGGCATTTGGTTGAGAATTAATGGCATCGATTGTTCATTAGCTGGATAAGATTTATTAAATATATAAGAATAATTAGCATGAGGTTACATTAACCTCGTCGGTGTCGGTATCTAGAGTATCGGCAGGCCATGAAACTGAAGCCAAGAAATGATAGTTGATTGTTGGATTCTAATAGAGGTCCATATAATGTAATTATACGATGAATATTTCTTACGAGCTCCTGCAACTGCCAATTTCGACATAATTATAATCATTATGTAATGGGATTAAAGTGGGTCCATTATTTACTGATGATTGTGATTATAAAAAAACTTGAAATCTAGCATTGAAAGTAATGTAATAATTCAGCATATGTAGAATGGTAAATGATAATCTATGATACAAGGGCACAAACACGAAAATCTTATAACACGGCACTGCTCAGACAGGAGTGTCGTCTAACATAAAATTTATGTATAAACATATAATCATATACAAATACATGTTTGATGTGATCGGGATCAGATTTTTTACAGATATCGGTGCTCGCATAAAAAGAAAGGCGTACATATTGGTGATGATATCGAACATCTATATGATTTATGGACTGTTATGCTTTGAGAAGCTACCTCCCCCCTCCCTCCCTTCCTAATCTTTGGTCCTGGATCCCTCCTAACACTCGAGATTTCTTAAGAATATCTCATGCCATTTACATAATAGCTTTCCTTATATCATGATCTTTGATCCCACATTTTACTACACTCTTGACTATTTGTACAAAAGCATAGGAAAAAGGAAAGCTTCCGAATAATATCACACTTGAATCAGTTCTTGTGATTTCGAGGGTGTCGTCGCTAATAAGCTCTTCTCCATCCTTGCTCTCTGCAAATAGAACCACCTGTCAGATCACTTAACATGCATCTTCACATATCGTTCTTAGGAGTTTTCAGAACTCAGAGTACAAGAATAATTACAATTTTTGGCTGATGTAAATTTTAAAACTTGAAAAATCGAAAAATATATATATATACCATCTCAAACTGTGTGTTTTTCCAAGCTTTCTCGAGCTCGTCATAAACCAAATCTATGGTAGGACGGCCTGTGCTTGAGTTGGCTACACAAAGAACTGCTATTTGCAAAATGGACTCAAAATCTACAGTGATAACATTTCCTTGCATCCTTGGGTCTTGGAAATCTGTCAATGGTCTTTTCCCCATGTTCACATCCTTTGCCTGCAACATTTTCAAGAATCAAATACCTTTTTTCTAGCACACATATATTGTGTGAGAAAACTAAAGATCAGTGTGTGTGAGCGCTTGTGCAAAAACCCGAACTAGGTTCGAGGAAGATTCTAGCCCGGATCAGGTCTAGTCAAAACAAAGTTAATCATATAATTCTTGTATAAACTGGAGCCTTGCGATTAGTTAGATTTGACCAAATCCCATATGAACTAGAATTTCATAATGACGAACATATCCTTGCTATTTAAAGTTATTGTCCAAACATGATAACATGCGGGCACTTTTCCATGGTCGTTGATGACATACGTGTCTACGTCACCTATTATTTTTAGTACCTTATCTTATGTGTCCTCTCTAGAATTTTATTAAAATTATTATTACTAATTAATCATCGAAGGGTTTATCAGGTCGACTACTCTAGTTGATCAAAAGAAAAAAGAAAAAAAAAGACTACTCTAGTTCCCTTTTCTTAATTATTACTGATTTAACCATCGAAATACTAAATCGATTATCGAAGGGCCTTTAGTAAGTCGATTTAGGTCCACTTCCAATTTTAATTGGAGATCGAGATCTTTTACGACCACGAGCTCCTTTAACGGGTCAAACCCGAGTTCTAGATGTGTGTTTTGATGCAAGAAAAGGTTACCTTTCTTGTGAGCTGGTCTCTAGCATCCAAATCAAGTTCTATGACTCTTTGGCCTGATAAAAGTTGGAGAGTGACAATGCCAAAACTGTAAATATCACTAGCACAAGTCAATTTGGCATTGCTCATATATTCAGGATCCATATATCCTATTGTACCACGAACATCTGTAAATACTTTGCTCTCTTCCATCCCTAACATTTTTGCCAATCCAAAATCGGACAGCTTTGGATCCATGTTATGTGTCAGAAGAATGTTTGCGAGCTGCAAATATTAAGAAAAATAGTAGAAATTTAAGTAAGAAATGTCAGTAAAACATAATTCTGAAACAGAGGATTCGGTGGGATGAAATAGATGTAATAAACTTGTCATTAAGATGTTTATAACATGGAGTAGAATTATGGAAAATTACGGGTTCTTTTAGATATGCGCGGATTATGAACTAATTTTTTTTTGACAGAAGATTATGAACTAATTTTGACGAGCACTAGACTAAAGCTAATTAGTGGCAAAGAAGAGACTAATGTAACCATTTCCTTTTAAATTACCTTAATATCCCTGTGAACGATGCAACCATCGATGTGATTATGTAGATACTTGAGAGCAAATGCACAATCCCTCAAGATTTTGACCCTCAAATCCCATGTTAGGACAGTATCTTTCCCTGTTACGCGCACACAGACAAGCGATAAACGAGATCATAAGCTTAGTATTGCGAAATCAAACTATCATAATAAACGCGATAAAAGTTCCAAGACATACGCAAGAGATTTTGTGCTAGATTTCCATTTGAACAATATTCATAGACCAAATATTGTTCCCCATCCTCAATGCAACAACCAAAAAGACAGACAAGATTCGGATGCCTAACCCTCGAAAGGCCTTCAATTTCCCTAGTAAACGAATCTGACGTGTTACTCTTGAAAATGTGCTTTATTGCAACAAGTTGTCCACTTGGTAGCATTCCTTGGTAAACTTGCCCTGCACTACCTCTTCCTAGGCACTTCTTTACTGAACTATAGTTTATAGCGTTTTCTATCTCGACTTTAGAGAAGCGGTAGAGCCCCGAGCACGAGGCAGATATACCTTTGTTTGAAAATGGCTTTTTCTCTTTTTTTTTATTCTTCGTCACGTATTTTATCAGCGTTATAACGGCGCTTAAACCAATCATCACGAGGATTACAGCTAACAAGGCTTCAGCCACATTGTCTGATAACAATTGTTTTTTGGTATGAGATAGTGTTTTTTCTATTAAGTGTTGGTAAAGATGAATAATCAAAGGAAGTTTTACTTACTGTTAATTTTGATGTAATTCACTGGTGCTGCAAAAAAGAAGCACATACATTCAAAGTTAAATTTCTGAAATAGAAGCACAAGTAGACTAGCAGGTAGTGTTGAACGAAACAAATTACTCGATATTTGACTCGAGTTTGATCATCAACTGGTCATTTGAACTATGTTAGTTTATCATAACAAATAAGCTTCAACACATTTTTTTGTTGGATAAAGTTCGAAGCTCGGCTCAAGCTCAAGCTCGAGCTCGATTAGTTGAAAAAATGATAAAATATATATAAGTATATCAAGCTACTCGAACTCACCTCGATTAAAGCTCGTTCAAGTAGCAATCAGACCAAGGTCAAACAAAAATTTTCAAGCTTGAGAAAAGTTATAACAAGCTTTATTCAGCTCGACTCAATTCAGTTACACACCTGCTAGTAGGGTACTTTTTGTCAGAGACGGAGCGAGTAGGGGGATAAACCCAACAATGCCCCAAACTTGCATAAAATTCTCAAGTTTTAGATACAAACTAAATGGATTTAAAAGTTTTTGCCATCTTTAAAATTGCCCTATGGTGTGAGCTACAATATCTACTTTGCCCCAATTAACTTAAGATTCTAGCTTCATTCCTATTCCCTGCAATCTACATCATCATGATGATAAGTGCCAACAAGTGTTTCCGTGTATTCATGTGATTGCATGTTCACATGTGAGCTGTATGAGTCGTGCGCTCGTGTACATGAATGTGAATGCAAACTCAAGCCAAGATTCGTCACCTGGAACAGCCAAACCAGGCAAGCAACTGTCGAAATCATTAGTCCCAAAAGTATCGTTCATTTTTCCAGCTATCACCGAGACAATAAGGCCAACAAGACATATAGCTTTCTCGGTATGATCACTTTCATCCACTTTCAGATCATTCAATGAGCTAGCCAATGCTTTTGATATTGCAGAGGTACAATTTCCACAGGCCTCATTGAACGGAGAAGAACCAAAAAGAGAGCATTGGCCAATGACATTTGGGTCGACGTTAGATAGCTTAAACGTCGAGCATTTGCCACCTCCCTGGTAAAAATCATCAAATCCACATGTGTGAGCCGACACGTTCGGTTGAGGCGTAAAGGGTCCACTGCAGGCATTCCATTGATCTTGCCCAATGAAGATGTTTCCTAAGAATTTCAAGCGACTCAGAATGATTGAAAAAATAACTCAAAATGGTAACCGAAGAAGTTAAAACTCAAACGAGTGTGAGGATTTGTTATTGAATTTGAAATCGAAGCGGGCTAACGTGTGGATAAAGACGAGGATAAACTCAAAATGTTCATGTAATCCAAACGCAACCTGATGAATCGTTTAGCGCCTGAACGGCTAATGCGTGGGCAAAGACGAGGAGGGCATTTTGACAGCAGCTTGTCTTGGGGAAGCCATTCCAATCCTTGAGTTTTTCTTTGACATTAGTGCATCCACCTATTGGTTGGTAAGGGAATGTAGTAAAGTTTAAGCTGCAAGCTGCAAGTTCATTTGATTTGATTAAGAAATTGTAATAGATTTAAATAGAACTTTATGAGAAGAAGAATGAATAGTAACTATCACTGAAAATTAAATCAAATTGTTTGATAGTTTATACAAAATTTAAAAGCTTGTTTGAGTTTCTTTTGTTAAAACATAACAAGCTAAACTTGTCTGTAAGGAATGCACACAAGTTGAGTTTGACGAAATTGATTGGTTCGAGCCTTATATTTCGGCTCGACAAGCTAGAAAAAAAGGTCTTGTGCTTGTGCTTGAGCTTGTGTGCACCTAGTCGAGTTCAAACTCAATATATATATATATACACACACACCCACACACTAGATATGTTCCATTAAAATTTAAATATATATATATATATATATATCTAATATGTATTAGTAAATATTAAATATGTATTGAAATATATATATACACACACACACTAGATATGTTCCATTAAAATTTAAATATATATATATATGTGTATTGAAATATATATACATATATATATATATATATTGTTAAACATATATTAATGAATAAATAATTTATTTTTTTTATTATTTATTCAAAAGATCGCAAGCGAGCAAGTATGTTGGTCTCGAGATTGACCCGTTAAAAAACTCGAGCTTGAAAATAATCAAGTCCTATTCGAGCTGGCTCGTGAGGCATGACACGGTGACCACTCACCACCCTACTTAACTAATAATAGCTCAAACACAAGTTTCCAAGCACGAAAAACACTTCATACAGGCTTGAACACTACTATTCCAGCTCAACTCGATTTGTTTATGGACCTAATAGAGAAACTAAACAAAGAACAAATCTTTTCTACATATAAACATCCAAAAACATGAAAAAAGGAATTATAAACACAAACACACACACAGAGACAGTGTATAAACCTGGATCAATTAGTGATGGTAATGAAAAGGCTTCAAAAAATAAAAGAGTTATCAACAACAAAGAAGGTAGCTTAAACTTCATGCATCCTACTTCCATCTTTTGCTATAAATTAAAATCCGATTTTATGCATGAAACTTTTCTGACAATTTTTGTAGAAAATATATTTTATAAAACTGATAAAAAAAAAACTTAAAAGTTTTTTCTTGTGAACAACCAATGCGTGCACATATTTATAGGTGAGAACTTTCCTCATTAAAATCGAAGAAGGAATTTAATTGAATATTCTTCTTATATAATTATAGTTTTTGCTTAGTTTGCAACGTTTTTGTATTTAACGTTAATTGTCATATGTAATTGTGGTTGGCAGAATAGAAGTTGTAAGAACTTGAAAATGAAATATATTGGTTACTATAAAATTAAATATCATTTGATATATCCAAAGAATAATAATTCCTTTTGGCATTATTTTTGTTAAAAAAATAAAATTTTATAGTTTAATTTATGCCATCACTATCAGATGTAAAATAAATAATTAATTACCCTTATGTTTTCGCCGCCGTTTAAGAATAAATTTCTGGTGATATTATGTAATGAAGTAATATATAAGTGAGTATGAATGCTTTTCAAGTTTGATATTCCTTTCATATAATCGGACGATAATCACAGAGAAAACCTCAAGGGACAAGAAGAAGTTAGAAATAATTTAGATAGGATAATTATAGTGGTTATTTTATTCAATTAGTATCCTTAATTGAGTTTTTTTTTCCCTCTCAATTTCTTGATTTTGGTCATGACACTTTATTTTATAGATCCTATAGCTATATCTATTCTATACATTTGAAATTGAAGAGAGATTTAGAGACTAATTTTTGATCAATTAAGTAGTTTTGGTGAGGTATGATCAATTCTTTTAGATAAATCCGGTCTTCATACATTATATATAACTGTTATAGTGACATTTACATGTTTTGATAAAGTAGCTTAATGACAAACATATGGTCTATAAATCCAACACAATAAAGAAAGTCCTATATTGTCTCTTGATTTTTTTTAGTTTAATTTTTTTTTCTCATCGGAAATTGGATTCATTGTTTCTTTGGGCTTTCGTGTCAACTTGACCTTTGATTTAGCCCATTGGGCTTATAATAAGTTCCATTGGGTACTAATTTTAGCCGTGGACTAAATCCACAACTTACTTGTATAACTCGGCCCAAACACGAGTTCATTCCTATATCATTACTACCTCATGAAAAAAATGGGTGTGATGCAAATAATAGGGACCTTGTTTATCTTCTTGTTAATATCAATGTGCATCCTTTGAAATATCTATAGAGATGGAAGAACACTCTGAAAAATTATCTACTGTGATATCGGTGGTTTTTGTTAAAAAAAAAGAAAGATAAAGTAAAGTATTAAATTCTCTCTAACTTATAACTACCACGTTCAAAATGTCAAAAGGATACTAATAAAATCTCACTCTACAAACGATCCAAATCATTTGTAACACAAGCTCTCCAAATAATATGCATTTATGTGTATCACAGGAGATGTCACCGTATCACTTGATCCTAGATTTTTCCATCTAGAATACAAAATAAAATATAGTTATTAATTTATCATAATTCAACTCTCTATTCCCTTCTTCGTCTATATATTTTCTCATTACATCAACATAAATAAACGAGGCCTAAACTATTATCACTTTTTGGATTGCATCCATGCTCTCATCAAAATGACCTTTCAAGAACATGTTGCACCTAAAACATGATCAAGACAAGTTATATGATGCCATAAAAATGAATTAAATTTGAAAAGTTATATAGTAAATAAAAACATTAATAACTAAGAAAAATAACAATTTAGTATAAGAAAAGGTATATAATAGGTAAACTGCACACTACTGAATTTGATTCCTAAGGTTGAAAATCCTTCTATGGCGTCAGATTTTAGACCAATTGCATGTTGTAATACTCTTTACAAATGCATGTCTAAGATGATTACAAAGAGAATTGTTGCAACTCTTCCTTTCCTTGTAAATGAGAATCAGGGCGCATTTACTAAGGGGAGATCCACAGTGGATAACATACAGATTAGTCAAGACTTAATTAGATGTTATAATAGAGAAAATGTATCCCCTAGATGCTTGATAAAAATTGATATCCAAAAGGCTTATGACTCTGTTGAGTGGCAGTTCTTAAAAGAGGTGCTTGTAGGAATGAAATTGCCTCAAAGGTTTTGTGATTGGATCATTGAGTGTGTGACATCAACAACTTATTCAGTGGTACTTAATGGAGAAGTTTTTGGGTTTTTCAAAGGACAGAGAGGTTTGAGACAAGGGGATCCTATGTCGCCTCTCTTGTTTGTGCTTATTATAGAGTATCTCACCAGAAGTTTCAAACTAGCTACTCTATCTAGCCAGTTCAAATTCCATCCAGGATGTAAAAATTTGCAGCTTCTAACATTTGCTTTGCAGATGATCTCATGCTATTCTGCAAAGCAAATTCAGCCTCAGTTAAAGTCATCTGGGAAGCTTTTACCACTTTCTCCAATAAATATGCCTGTTTGCTAATCCAAGAAAATCAAGTATGTTCATCAGAGGGGTAAATCAAGAGACTAAACAAGAGCTCATGAACATAATGGGATTTAGTGAGGGGCAATTTTCAATGCGATATTTGGGTATTCCACTCTCACCAACAAAGTGGAATAAAATTGATTGTTTTGTACTTGTGGAAAGAATTACAAAGAAGTTGACTTGTTGGGCATCTAGGCATCTCTCTTATGCCAGGAGGATTACATTGATAAATTCAGTTTAGATGTCTTTACATGTTTATTGGTCTACTGTTTTTATAATCCCTCAATTTATCATCAAGCAGATTGAACAAAAAAAATGTAAACATATTCTATGGGGTCAAACTGAGTAGAGAAGGAGGCTAATACCTATTAGATGGGAGCAGATATGTGCTAAGAAAAAATTTGGAGGTCTTAATATCCAGTGTTGTAGAACATGAAATATTACAGCTATAGGTAAACATGTGTGGGCAATTGCCCAAAAGAAGGACTCAATGTGGGTCAAATGGGTTGGAAGTGTTTACCTTAAGGAGCAAAGTTTCTGGGACTACTCGCCTTCCCCAGATAGCAGCTGGGCATGGAAGAAGATAAATAAAGTCAAAAGGAAACTTCAAGCAGGATTTATAGATGATACATGGCAACAGTCCCCTTCAGGTATGTACACTATTCAGAATGGATACATGTGGCTTAAAGGTACTATGCGGGTGTTTAGAGATGCTAGCATTGCTTGGAATAAATTCAACATACCTAGACACTCAGTAACTACTTGAATGGTGATGCATGGTAGATTATTAACAAGAGATAGACTTGGTATGTTTGTTCATGGTATTGATCAGTCTTGTGTGTTTTGTGGAGCTGGAGTTGAAACTGTGAAACACTTGTATTTTGACTGTGATTGGGGCAGAAACCAAGGGAGGTAATGAACTGGCTGAAGGTCATAACTGACATTACCAGTTTGACAGATGGAAATCGTGGCTTACATTTGCATTCAAAAGCTGGCCAATCAGACAGAGAATTATAGTAGTTGGAGTTGCAGGTGTGATAAACAGGATTTGGCTAGAGAGAAACAAAAGGATATTTGAAGGGGTTTCAGAACATCATGACATAGCATTTAAGCAGCTGAAAATGAATATAAGAATGAAGTTATCTGGCCTTACTCAGAGCAAATGGGGACAACGAGATCAGTTGTATGCAGCTAGTATCATGGAGTAGATTATGGCATGCTTGTAGTATTCATTTCTTGGTTTTTTTGCTATTTTATTTGACCTATTAAACAATACCAAGGCTTGTTATGTATATCTCCCTTGTGTGTTGATGTATGAGCTGACTCGAGTTTGTGGGTTTTTATAAAGTAATTACTTTCTACCCAAAAAAAAAAAGGTATATAATAGTGATAAGTACATCTAGACCCCCTCACGATAGGCCGAATTACAGATTACCCCCCAACTTTTTTTTATTACTCACACCCCCTGTAGTTTGCAAAACCTTATATCTGTCAACCGCCATTAGGGTTACACTAGGGTTCAGTTAGAATTTTTGTGATTTGACTAAAATGGCCTTATAATTAATATTATTGAATTTTTTAATCAAAAATTGAAATTTTGAAAAGGAAAAGAAAAAAGTAGAAAAAATATTAAATAAATGTTTAAAATATTAGATGTAAATATTAAACAAAAAATTCTGAAAAAATATAAAAAAAATTTAATATCATAAATTATAAAAAAAATATCTTAAATATTAAAAGAAAGTCTCAAAATATAAAAAGTATTTAGTAAAGCTTAGAAAATAACAGGAAAAATAGAAAAAATATTTCATAAATATTAGAAATTATTATAAAAGATCAAAAATTATTATAAAAATATCTTAAATAAAAACAAATATTTAATAAATTTTAGAAATTATATAAAAATATTAAAAATATCTTTAAAATATAAAAAAAAATTTAAAAATTTTGAAAGCTATAAAAATTATCAAAATATCTAAGAAATATAAAAAACATTCATTTTTTAAATCATAACTATAATTAATATATTTAAATACACTATAATTATTATATTTAAATATATTATAATATCTAATTTTGCAAAATATATCTAATAAATGTTCAAAATATATTAAGCTAATTACTAGTTTACAATATTAATTGTTATATTTAAATATATTATGATATCTGAGTTTGAAAAAAAAAATGAAAATTGAAGAAAAAGATCATCTTCCCCCGTCATCTTCGCCGTGACGCCAACTCCCACACCGTCGTCGCGTCCCCGAACACCGTCATAGCACCACTAAACATCTCCTACACCAACGCGAGCCCGTTCGCCCTTTGGCCGCCATAAAGCTCGAGATGATCCAAATCGAATCGATTCGAAATCGAATTGATAGAACTGAAATAAAATCGATTTATTATGAAATGAGGCGGTGAAGAAGACGACATTGTGGCCAATGGTCGAGGTGGCCCGAGGCGGCAGCGGGCAGTGGCGAAAGACGCTTACAGTGAAGTGAAGAAGAAGACGTACTGTTTTTTTTTTTTTCCTTTTTCTTTTTTCTATTTTCCACTTTTTTTTATTGTCTGGTTTTTGGATTTATTTTTGCTTTTCTTTTAGGGTTTCATCAAGGGCATTTTTGACTTTTTGATGATTCCGTTAGGACAAATTGACCGATGTAAGGTTTTGCAAACTATAGGGGTGTGAGTAAAAAAAAAATTGAGGGGTAATCTATAATTAGGCATATCGTGAGGGGTCTGAATGTAATTATCCCTATATAATATATATGGCGCGTGACAAATTTAATCCTGCCAGTGCCAACGTTGCGGGACTTATAATCACATGACTTCTTATCCAAATTCTAATCCTTATTTCTCTTTTACTCTCTCTATTTCCTCAAAATGTTCATAACCGTCATTCTTCTATCACAACCACTCCAAGGTGCGTGCCTTCTATTTTAGTGTGTGTGTCTGTGTTAATTTTTTCTCTGTTCTTCATTTTTTTTCTCTTTTTCTACTGTCAAGTGGGCATTGTATTACATGCATATATCTACACATTATCCATAGCGGAATTGTGTAATTTCTATGCTTGGTGTTTATGATTATGCAAATAATGTGAAGCTTATTTGATTTTGGATAGTTGTGAGAGATTGTGATATCCCGTTAGTTTGATTGGATGTTGGTTCTTACGGAAATGTAAATACTTTTCAGGTTTCTATTTTCAATGTTCTTTTTCATTTTCAGTGGAAACTGATGATAATTTAATGGAATATGAGTGGTTAATAACTAGCTGCAGACTTTTTCTTCTCAATTAAGTGTACGTTAAGGGTGAGTATGGCCCAGATTTTGCATAATTGATTATGGATAATTGGTTATTGCAGAATTGATTATGGGATAATCGATTATTGCATAATTGATTATGGCAAAAGCCTAGGATTCCCAGTTTTTTCAAAACGTGGTTTTGTAACACAAAAATGTCCACAATAAATTATAGGAAAGGGGGCCAAACAGTCATCAAATCATGTTACCATGTTTATATGATGTAAGTTCAAGAAGAAACTTACATGAAATACTGAACTTCTTGCCATGCTTGAATATCTTACCTTTTACCTTGTTTGGGGCTAACTTCCGTCCAAACTCAATCACAATGGAAGTAGTTCCACTCCGGAATCCAAATGTCTCAGTGTGGAAAACTTGAGGAAACTATCGCCATTTTCTCTTCAGTCTTAACCTTAATTTGTTTATTCAGGGGGTCAGAATCATTAGTTTTCTCAAAGGGGATAGTCAAATATGTTTAGAATTGTTCGAGACCACTCTATATATGCTTTCAAGTGACTATTTGGTTAGTGGGGAGATGTGATATCTTCAAAATCATGGAATTTATACAATTAATACGAAGACGACTAGGCGTATAGGTAAATCGAGTCGATCCGAACAAGGTATTGTTCAAGTTTGTCTGGAATTTTTATCTAAGTTTCAAAATTGTGTTTCAGCTTGGTTTCATTGCTAAAGTAGAATGAGCTTTAATTCAATTGAATTCTAGTAGCTTGATATTTTTACTTTTATTTTATCATAATTTAACTAATCTAGTCGAGCTCAAGTTGAGCTTTAAACCTTATCCAAGATAAAAATGTGCTTTTAATGGTCAATCATGAGATGAGTATCGAGTAACTTGATTTGTTTGTCAGCCATGTTGATGACCTCATTTCAATTTCAGAACGTGATGCAATATTTAGGGGTTTCAAAGTAAGCTTTTTTGTGCTAGGGGTTTGATATGGATTGCTTTTGTGCTTGTATTTTTTGACACCAATATTCTTAATATCTAGAGCCCAAGAATGCCTACAACATCAATTTGTTTATTCTGAATGATGATGAAAGTAGTTGTCTTTTTTGTTTAGGATTGCCCAGGAAAGTACGTGTCTGCTGTTAAAAACTAGTTTATAAAACCAGACGTCTAAAAATTTGAAGAATGGGATAGTACTTAGAATGTGGAAATTTGTTTCTTAATGGCATTCATTTCAAAGTTTACTTGATTTTAACAGATGATTGTTAGTAGTCAATAATTGTAAATTGTCGCGTGATGATTGTTTGTTCGACTTGATATTTCCGATCTAATGATGTTATATCACTTCACTCGGAAAAAAGGACAAAGAAGAAGAAGAAAAAAATTAACTGAGGCTCTAGATTGAGTGAAATATATCACGGCTTTCATGACTTTTATGATAACGCAAACGTCTAAAAAATAAAGATAACTATACTTTTTATCATGCATACGTAACATATCATATTTGGAAGCTGTGTCTGAATATATTATATCCTTCTGTTTCAGGTTGCATTTGGCAGTTATCAGGGTGAAAGATGACTTTTGCTTTATATTCTGGACTACTTTCTAATGGTGATAGTATTCTTTTGCATAATAAATCACGATTGACTAGTCGTGAAAGATATAACTGGACCGGGGCTGATTTTAATGGCAGTCTGGTCGTGGGAATGTGTTCCGGTAAATGGAACTTCCGATACTTGAATTTGCTAAAGGCTAATCAGTTCTGTAAAGGGTTGGGGTCAAGATGTTCAGAACTCTTCTCAATGGATAAAACGTCTTCGACCCGTGGGATTAACACTGTTATAGCTGAGGTAAATTGTTAATGTTAGCCTGGTTTTTAATTGCGTTCATGGGGAAAAATTACATTTTTTGTCATCATCTTTGCTACCATTCTGTTTCAGTACCTTTGGTTTAGCTCTCGCCAAAATTGGACTTAATCTTTCAATTTTTCGACAATTGTTGTCCTTGCTATAAACTCTCCTTTAGTTGCTAATGGAGTTGTACATGTGCGAGCAAGGGACCAAAATTGTAATTAGATAAACTGAAAGGACCAGAACCAAAATATGGAAGAATTGCAATATTGTCGCAATTTTCCAGTCTCTAATGTTGCAAAACTAGTCCCATGTAATTCTTATTTTTGGCAATTTTGGTCTCATCCTTAAAAATACGGATGCAACTTCATGTGTGGCATGAAAGCGCCCCTTAAGGCTTTAGTGATGGTCACGTGCAAGGCACGTTACCAAATTAATGTTGCCGTCCGTTTCTTAATGGTTGACTAAAAAGTGCATATGTCCTATGCGACTAATTTTGCAAGTTCGTAAACAATGAAGACTAAAATTGCAAGGGAACCTATCTTATAATACTAATACTGCTATTTTTCCTTAAATCATTCTTAATGCTCCGTGTATACACATGACTGTTTTCGTTAGTACTCAACACGAACCCAATGGTCAGACCATCTTTGACGAGAAATGAAAATGTAGGTTCAAATTTTAACGAGTGCTAAACAAGATGGATTGGAACAGAATTGGTGGCAAAGACGAGGGACCAAAAATTTGAGCTCCCCGCATTTATGATATGAACTATTTCATGTGATTTATGTTATATTGAACTCTCTTGTAGGCCGAAAAGAAAGTAGATCTTCCAAAGGCGGTGACACTTGTATTTTGGAAGCAATGGAGCTATGTCCATGGTGCAGCATTTTTGCTGACATTAACATTAATGATCATTCCAACAGCTGATGCTGTGGATGCTTTGAAAACTTGTAGTTGCTTATTAAAGGAGTGCAGGTATTTTTGGAATGAATACGTTTTATAATAATGAAGCACATAAATTATATCGTAAGTTATGGACTAAGTATTGCTTCTCTATTTTAATAGCCACGAATAGGGCTGTCCATCAATCAAGCCGAGCTAACGGAGCTGCGTAGATTCATGCTTGGTTTGATACTAAATGAGTTTTTGTATTCAATGCTTGGGCTTTTCTATATATTTTTATACAAAATAAATTATTAAATTATGAGTGATAATTAAATTATCTTATTTTACATGTTAGTATATTATTTTTATTTATTATATGCATATATAATATAATATATATTATTCATCTAAATTTGCCCAAACCCAAATCAAGCCGAGCTTACCTCCGCTCATGATCGGGTTGAATGTGAATTCAACCCCTAACATTCTGTTGAAAATTTTCAAACCGAGCTTGCTAGTTTTGAGCCCACTTGGGCTCACCGACAGTCCTAACCACGATAAACACAATATACGTTTTCTTTTTTTTTTTTTTTTTTTTTGGGGTCAGGGGGTGAAGGGGGGTGCAATGTGACTACTAGACACGCTATTGGCTCTATACAATATTGCTGTGTTAGATGTACTTACTGGTTTTCCTAGGTTGGAACTCGCCAAGTGCATCGCGAACCCATCATGCGCAGCTAACGTTGCATGTCTTCAAACCTGTAATAACAGACCCGACGAGACTGAATGCCAGGTAACTCCCTTCATATTCCATAATATGAATTTTTTGGTCAATCTTTCAAGCTACTCCTGATAAGTTCCCATCTGTATCACAGATTAAATGTGGAGATTTGTTTGAAAATAGTGTGGTAGACAAATTCAATGAGTGTGCAGTCTCACGAAAGAAATGTGTACCTCGTAAATCTGATGTAGGCGAATTTCCCGCACCCGATCCCGCTATTCTTGTCCAAAACTTCAACATTAATGATTTCAATGGAAAGTGGTTTATTACAAGTGGTTTAAATCCTACATTTGACACTTTTGATTGCCAACTGCATGAGTTCCATATAGAATCCAACAAACTTGTAGGGAACATATCGTGGCGAATAAAGACTCCGGATACTGGTTTTTTCACTCGATCAACAGTGCAGAAATTTGTGCAAGATCCACAATATCCGGGAATATTATATAATCATGATAACGAGTTTCTTCACTATCAGGATGATTGGTACGTCTATTTTACCTTCATATTTTAGTTTCAGTTATCTGATCTCTTTAGCTCAAACGATATTCAAGGAAGTTTATGTTGCATCCGAACAATATCTTTTAAAGATGTAATTTTACTCTGGCCATCAAAGTACAGAGTTGCATGAAAAACAAAATTAAAAAGAGTCATAGGGGAATAATGAACTGGACTACGATATTATATTAAAAGCTACATGCAATTCAAATGTCCTCGGCTGATCATTTTGAGTGTTCTTGACATCATGGCTGATTTGATTTTATAGCTACTTTGAGAAGAATTACATGGTGAAGCTCTTTAGTCTTTACATTGTTCAAAATTGGTTTCATTTTTTTGTAAAATGCTATGTACCACTGGTTTTTCACTTTGGAAAGTATTGATGTATTAAATCCATCAAAATAAATTAATTGCAATAATTTCTTGCTAAAATCAGGAGTTGTGAAAAAACGGTTGTATATAAACGGATGTTAATATCATTGTTCTTCATTTTAATAGCCATCAAACTAGCATGTTCATGGATGGTGGGATATCCGGCTTCCAAATTCAATTAATCTCGTTGCTTATGTGATTTGGTCGCATGGACTTTGGATCTGACTATTGCATGCATTTGGAATTTATTCTTAAGGAGTTCTGGGACTTCAGATTCTGGACAATCACAACTGTCCCTTTTGTGGTTCCAAACACATGGACGGTTGTGATTATCTAGGATCTGAACCCCGAGACCTCCTAAGAAAAATCAATGCATTTGGCTATGGGACTGAGCAATTGATATTTGAACTGAATTTGAGTAGGTACATTCTCTCGTCAAAGGTGGAAAATCAACCAGACGACTATATATTCGTATACTATCGGGGCAGAAACGATGCATGGGATGGATACGGCGGCGCTGTAGTGTATACAAGAAGTGCAGTTTTGCCGGAAAGCATTATACCCCAACTACAAAAAGCTGCTCAAAACGTGGGGCGGGATTTCAACAAGTTCATCAGGACGAACAACACTTGTGGGCCCGAGCCTCCCCTTGCCGAGAGACTGGAGAAAACAGTGGAGGAAGGAGAGGAGATAATTGTGAAAGAAGTCGAAGAGATAGAACAAGAAGTAGAGAGAGTGAAAAATACCGAGATTACATTGTTCCAGAGGTTGTCAGAAGGATTTCAAGAGCTTCTGAAAGACAAGGATTACTTCCTGAAGGAGTTAAGTAGAGAAGAGATGGATGTCCTAGATGAACTTAAATTGGAAGCAGGGGAGGTCGAAAAGCTTTTCGGGCGAGCATTACCGTTGAGAAAATTAAGGTGATTTTGTAGTATAGCAACATGAATTACTGTTACAAGGTGGTGGAAGTCAAATGTATAGTATATTCATTTGCATATTCTTTCTTAGTGATTATACTCAAGTTTAATCCCAAGAATGTATGGCTTTGTTTCAACTCTCTTCCTCTCCTCTTTTCCCCATCTTTATATGAAATCCCTTCATAATGTGATGTTGAAATGAATCGACTTCTCAGAGATAGATGAAGAGTTTTCACTTGAAAGAATCCTTTTGTGATTCCATAAAATGACACGTTTGTATGAGTTGGTTCTGGAAATTCTTGCTTAAATCTGGTATGATCAGAGTAACTGCAATTTTACCCTGTTATTAGTGTTCGAAAAGGCAATTGCGGGGCATTTCACATGCGCACATTTCATTGTGTACCGCAGAAGGCTATGACCCCCAACATACTCCATGAATGCCCCAACATGTGCCTCACGTTAGAAAGCATCGTGGTGCCCAAATGTCTTTTAAGACATTACTTATAATAGTTCACTCTTAATTGATATACACATCAATCACATATACCGTAACATGTTGAATTATGTCAAATCGAATTTTGATAATATTCATTTGGTAAGCGGAAACATGATATTAGTCCGTCAGACAAAGGGATTGCACAACACTATGCATAGAGTCATCACCTCCATATGATATAATTCTTGGCTGATTGCATGCACAACATTCGTCTTAATCTCAACCATACATCACATATTGTCCATCAGTAAACTCAACTTTCTATACATGAGTGGTTGAGAAAACTCGAGATTTATATGTCCCGAGATCCGAAAAGGAATCAAACACAAATCAGGAAATAACAGTGTCTGATTGGGTTATATTTAATGTTTATATTGGAAAGTTGTGATAGGACTGGGACTGAACATATTGAGTAGAAAAGATGGTAAAGTCAGAGTCTGTTACATTGATTTACCATTACTATGTCACTGTAGGAGCACAAATAGATATAGAGATGGGCCACATTTTTTGTCTGCTTATATTGTTTCAGTGCAGCGGAAATCAAGGGAAGAAAAAGGTTCCGTTATTGCCGTTCTCTGATTTAAACGTTGTTTCATCCGAGTTGGAATACTTATCTTCCATAAAGAAACTAGTCTATTTATTGCAGTTCAAATACTTTGTTTCACCTAATATTTTATTTCTTATACATACATATGTATGATTTTTTTAGATATACAAGTAATGTTATTTTATATGAGTTGTAGGGGTGTTCGTGGTGTGGTTTCGGTTTTTTTTTACTAATTTGAAATCGAATTGCCAAGTGCGGTTTTTTGGTAGAGAAATCTCAAATTGCCATTTTGAAAAATAAAACCAAGGGTGCGGTTTTGGGCGGTTCGATGCGGTTTGGTGCTGTTTACGCTTTTTATCTAACTAAAAATAAATATTTCAGGATATTTACATAAAAGTGTCATTTTTTAAACATTACCTAACTAAACCTAATAATAATATTTCACATAGATAAAAGTTATGCTTAACAAAAATTATTTATCCAAAAACTACATAATATAATCAAAGTTTCGCAAAAACTTAAAATATTGGACTAAGTTGTCCTAAACAGTCCATACATAATAATGAAATAGCCTACAAAACTTAAACAAAAACAATATGAAAGTTGGTCTACAAGGCTAAAACAAAATAAGAGAAGTACAAATTTTTCGGTACTTTTAACTTACAAAACAACCTATTAATAGTTAATATTTAATATATATAATTAATATTTATAATATAAAAATAAATATATATAAAAAAATGAAAAAGCTCGCGAGCCTTTTGAAAGCCTTAGAAGTCACAGACTCAATCTTTTAGAATAAAACTTGTTTCCTTGTTCTAATATTAATCATTTTTAGTTTTATGATTAAGAATTTCAGATGAATATGAATTCAGTTTTTTAATATAATTTAATTTTTACCTATAATTTTTATTTTGAATTAATATAAAATTTTAATTTTATCTATTGTTTCCGATTGATGATGAAATTTAAATTTATATTTCCGTCTCTAAATTCACCTCAAATTTATAAGGTTGAGACGAGATATGTGTTATACGTACATTATAAGTTATCGAAAAATTATCTCTATCAAATTATAATTCATTTAGAACATATCATTCATAACACAAGATTCAAAAATCAATTGAATAACATTTTGAAGTACCTATTTTAATTTGTCTAAAGTTCAAAAAGATATTATATTTGTAGTATATAAATTGGTATATTCAAGATTTCATTTATTTCCCCAAGTCCATGCTTCAACAAAATATGGACACGCATCTTGGGTGAACACTTCAATAACTTTTATATACTTTTTATTGGTCCATATTAGATAAAAACTCATTTTATTTAATTGTTTATTTAATCTATCATGCACTTAGAGTTTAGGGTTTAGAGTTCATGGTTTAGGGGTTAGAGCTTAGGGTTTAGGGTTTAGAGTTCATGGTTTAGGGGTTAGAGCTTAGGGTTTAGGGCTTAAGGTATCAATCTATAGAGGTGTTCATCAATTCGGTTCATGTTATTTGATATATCTAATCTAGTATTACTTTAATCCTAATTCAAAATGAATAATTAGTTATAGCAAATGAAATTTAATTCTCAATATCAATTTCAATATGATTAAATAACAAATTCATAATTTTCATGTAAAATAATGAATAAATGTTTAGAAAATAAAAATAAATATGTATATAAATATACCACATAAGATCCTCTATTGCAAAATAGTGTTGCATTTCGTATTGCGTTTGTTTTTATGCATGACAAGTGTATAAATATTTTCCTGAAATATATAAGTGATTTGAATTTTATACACTTGTCATGTATAGAAGGCAATGCAATAGGAGATGCAACACCAATTACAATAGAGGATCTGAATTGTAAATATACATATGGATAAATATAAATATAAATATATAAAATAATGGTGGTTTTGCGGTTCGGTTTGGTGCGGTTTTGGTCCAAAACCATCACCAAACCAACTTTGCGGTGCGGTTTTCGTTTAAAATCGAAACCACGGTTTGTGCAACGGTTTGACAAAAACGGTTTGGTACGGTTCGATGCGGGCGGTTCGGGCGGTTTCAGAAAATTGTTGCCCAGCCCTAATGAGTTGTGATATATCAAACAAAATACAAAATAAAATGCACTTTTAGTATATATATAAAAATAACTGCCTTTATCGGCATGGACAAAAAGTCCACTTTCTTCCACCACAAGAACCAAAATGGTAAGATCCACCTTTTTGTCACTTGTCTATCCTAAAAAAATTGACTTTTTACCCTCAACTTTCCTGTCATGTCCCTACTTTTCTCCTTTTAAAACTTTGTAAGAAGCAATAAGAGGGTTTGATTTCTTATTATTGTTCACATTTACGTGGAATCTGTCTTTTTATGTAGATGTATTATATATTAATGGTGACCGGCAGTAAAATTAAATAAATAATATAAAAATAAATAAAAAAATCAGAAAATACTATAAAAAATGGTGGAGTTCAGGATCTAGCATGTTACGACATAGAATATGTCGTAACAGCTGTGTTACGGTATGTTTTATGTCGCAACACATTTCATATACTTTTTATTAAAAAATATTGTGTTACATATTTTATATATATATTTTTTAAAAATATGGTATTACGACATGGACTATGACATGATGTAACACCTATTTTAGTTTTTTTTTAAAAATAAATTATGGTGTTACGACATATTCCATGTCGTAACACATATTTTCGAATTTTTATTTTTATTTTATGGTGTCAGATGAACAGTGAGACGACATATGCTATGTTGTCTCACTGTTCACATATCTTTTTTTTTTTTCCTTCCTCTTCTCTTTTCTTTCTCTTTCTCTTCTTCTTTTCTCCTCTCCTTCTGCACGACAAAGTTTTCACTGAAGCTTTCACCACCATTGTCGACAAGCACGAATTTTTCTTCAAAATTTGTTCGTCAATTACAAAATTAAGGTAATTCTATGTATTATACTTTTGAACTTACTTAAATTTTGAGTTAATATATTGTTTTTTATTTTATTGTAATGTGGATTCAAAACTTGAATTTTTAAGTATCAATTCAATTAGTTTGTTATAATTTTTGGATTATTTGGTATAATTCTCTAATATGTTGGTATTATTATTGAATTAATAGGTTTTGTTTAGACTTTTAGGTTAAATTTTGATCCTAAGGTAATATTGTAGATTTTTAGTGTGTTTTTTTTTATGGTTTAAAATTTGATATAAGTGTTAGTTTGTAATTGTGTAGAAATTTAAATATAATTTTAGAAATATAATTTTGAATTTATTTGTTAGGGTTTAAATTTTCATATAAGTTGCAATTGAAATTTCAAATGTTTAGGTTTACATAGTATGTATAATTTCGAATAAGTAGTTATAATTTCTAGGTTTAATTTGTAATATAGAAGTATAGTTTGCATATATAAATTCTAATTTTGTAGGTATATAATTTCGAATTTTATGTATAATTTGTAGGTATTATTTTATTTTTTGACTATAATTTTAAATTTAGTGCTTATTTGTGGTTTGAATTTTGATATTATATAGAAAATGTCGAGGGCGAACACAGTTGACGTTTTGCTATACACAGATGGTCAAATTATTGAAGACTCAAGTTCAGTGAGATATAGCACTCATCCAAGCACTAACATGAGAATATCTCGTACGATCACATACGCTGAATTGTTGGAGAAGTTATACGCGAGAACAAGAACTGATCAGAATCATTTTTAATTAAAAGTAATTATAAAGTTTGAATTTGAAAAGAGAAACGTGACGAGGGAGAGCACAATGGAGATCAAAGATGATGAAACTTTAGCGTTTTTCTTGAATCCTAACAATGTTGATAAATTCATCGAGCTTTATATTGAGAAAGAACCAATCCAACATCAGAGTCAAAATAGCTCGTTGTTAACCCAAGTGACGTTGTTAACGCCACCCCAATTCATGTCGTACTTTACACAGCCCTCAGTGCCTGATTTGAATATGCAGTCACAATCCCCAATTATGTCGTATTTTACACAGTCCACAGTACAGATTTAAATACGCAGTCGCAGTCACATGTGTTGGAAAATCATGAGTATCATGATTTTTTTTCAAGTGGTCTGGGGAGTTCTACAATTCACGATTTGCATCAAGGTAGTTTATTCTTTTATTTACATTATGTAATTTATTTTTAAATTTCATATTTGTTTACTTTTCTTTGCAGAATTGTAAAATGAGTTAACATTTTTGTGATTTGCATTTTTAGGTGCTTCTACATCGGGTCATTTGTTTGGTCATTTTCAAAATGTACAAAATTTCCCTTTAGATTTTGTAATTCCTGATGTGAAAGCAGGTAATTATGAATCTTCTAATAAGTTTCTTCAATTGTTGTATTTCTTTTATTCGTGACTTGTTATTCTTATTTTTACATAGTGTCACAATATTTCTTTTTAATTGTAGGTCTGTCTAGGCAAAATTTCCCTCTGGAGAATCGTCGTTTGAGGAATTTTGTAGTTCCTGACGTGGAAGCAGGTAATTATGAATCTTCTAATAAGTTTCATAATTGTTGTATTCTTTTGATTCATGACTTGTTATTCTTATTTTTACATACTATCGTCATATTTATCTTTAATTGCAGGTCCGTCTAGACCAAGCCGTCATGACTTTGAGAAACCCAAGTTTGGGTTTAGTGATTTTGCAGACGTTGGGAATGATGATAATGGAAGTGACGATGACAGTCGTGACTCTGACTGTTCGATCCATTATCATACAGACGCCGAGTTGGAACAAGGGCGCAACAATGCAACAATGGATGTGGATGAAGATGATCATGATAATAATGTACCGATGAATGAAGATGTCCCTCCCACAAGAGCCGAAGAAAGACTTCATGAAGTGTTCCCATTCTATTCCACCACATACCCAGAAGTAGAAGGAGATTCACTTTATCGACAAAGTTCAGGTTTGAGCATGAGAATAATTTATGATGATGCGAAAGGTAATCTTTGTAAGAGCCAAGTTTTTGACAACAAACTCAGCTTGCAAGCAGCGATGAAAAACTACCACGTGCAACACGCACGGCGCGAGTTTAAGGTCATAACTAGTAATCCGAGGGTGTATACTGTAGAATGCAAAAATGGATGCCCTTTTAAACTACGGGGAGCTTTGTTGAAGAATAGTAACTTTTGGCAAATTATAAGGTATGAAGGGACACACACATGTTTTGCCGAAGATTGTTCCAAGAACCACTTTAACTTGAACATAAACACGATTGCAAATGAAATTCTACCTAAAGTTAGGAAGGATCCGTCATACAAAGTTGGTCTAATTGTACTAACAGTGCAGAAAAAATGGAAATTTGATATTTCATATGGGAAGGCTTAGTACAGTTTGCGACGTGCAAATGAGATTATATACGGGACGTGGGAGGAGTCTGCTATTAGGCTACCTAAATTTTTGGGAGCAATGAAGAAGTGGAATCCGGAGACGGTTGTTGAATGGCGGCACAAAAATCCGGATCAAAATCCAAAAATGTTGAAATTTATGTTTTGGGCGTTCAAGCCATGTATAGATGGATTCCGACATTGTCGACGAGTCATATGTGTTGATGGGACTCATGTGTACGCATGCCACAAGGCTAAGTTGTTATGCGCATCAACTCTTGAAGGAAATCAGAACATTTTGCCTCTAGCATTCGCTATTGTTGATAATGAGTCCAACGAGTCTTGGTTATGGTTTTTGCAATTGATCTGCAAACATTTTTTGATGCCTGATGAAGGTGTTTACCTTATTTCAGATCGTCATAAGGGCTTATTAAATGCTACTCGATATATGGCCGCATTTACCCCTCCACTGGGAGCTCATAGATTTTGCCTCTGACATGTGACTTTAAACTTTAATGCTCAATTCAAAAGTAAAGCCATGAAGGAACTCTGTTATGCGGCAGGTATGGCACATAACCAACGAAAGTTTGACCAAGCAATGGAACTTATTGGTAATAAGGATCCTGTTGTGTTGAATTATCTGAAAGCTATCCCACAAGAAAAGTGGACACTGGCATATGATGGAGGGATGCACGAAGGCATTATGACGACGAATATGGGAGAAAGCTTAAACAATGTGTTGAAAGGTACTCGACATCTTCCACCCACACCAATTGTTGAGTGCACATTTTATCGTATTGTTGAATATTTTGCTGATCGAGTGTGAATGGTTCATGCAATGAGGGCACAGCCTTTCATGACATATGCGTATAAAATGTACAATGAGTGGGACAAAAAATCTATAAATCACTGGGCAAAAGTTTTTTCTTGGCGGCATGAGACGGGTTACGTTAAAACAGGTCGACAGATCGGGTCCAGTAATCATCATTACTCGGTCGACATCAAAGCTAAATATTGCTCTTGTGGAAAATGGACTCTTCATCGAATTTCATGCTCACATGCAATAAAATTATGTACAAAATTAGGGATTAGGTCGACCGAGCTTGTTGAAAAATATTACCTGACCTCCGAATATTGGAAAACATACAAAGGGAGGTTCTACCCGTTGTTGGAATCACATTATTGGGATACTCCCAATTTTGAGTTGGTTCATGAACTGAAAATATAAAATAACAAATACTATCAACAAAAAAATGTTCCTAAATAAATAACATTAAATTAAGTATCAATGGAAAACAATACCAAATACTAACCACATTTTGCAATAGAGCGGTTGACTCGGCTTGGTGTCCCGCACCTCTCCTAGTCAATCGGGGTGAAATGTAACGACGAGTGATTCGGTCATACCACTCTTCGTATCCTTTGTCGGTCTGGTCTCTTCCCCCTCCTCAATATAGTGTCCAGTCACAATGTACGATTGACGATTATTCCACAATGCAATTTCTCGAGCGTGTTTAGCCAACCAATTAGTCGTGGATTTACCCTTTCGGGTGACCTTACCAACACATCCAGGTGTGCGTGGAATATATTGGCGTATTCCGAACTATCGAAGAACACGCTCAGGACGATGATACTCTACGATGGCAAAGAATATCATTGGAACTGATGCTCGCCATACGTTATCATTCAAACATTGAGGTGGCAACTCGGCAATGTCTGCATCGTTGAGGTTGTACGGTGTCCAAACAAACTGAAATACGAAAAAATGATTTAGAATATATTAGTAGGAGATAATTATAACTTTATAATAATTTGAAAAAAAACAAAAAATTCCCGACTCACATGTCCATCCGCCATCTGATCTAGACCATCTCTAATTGCCCGGACGTTGTGAGTGACTGAGGCAGTATTTGTAGTAGGTCGATACCACCTTCAAACAACAATCATTGAAAATAATTAAAAAAAAATTGAACGTTTCTTAATTAAACATAATCTTCAAATGGTAAATTACCGTGCAACATAAGGTGCTCGGGCAATGTCATCCACGTCAGCTTCCGTCATCTGTCTGGGTACCCCATCAGGCCTTACAATCCAAACCCTACTCCACACCCATATCTGTTAATTGAGAAAAATATTAATTAAATAACCACGAATCATTATACCAGAAATATAAAGTCTAAATAATAATTTTTCTCACCTGTAATAATGGCATGAAACCTCCAATATTTTTGCAATCTACTTGGGAACCACTCGACAATTCGTGGTATAAATGAGCCAATACCGCGCTCCCCCAACTGTATGTGTGTGCTAAGTTTATATCTTCAAACACAGTCAACCACACTACAAGAATAACATCTCCTGTGGTGTCGGCGCACATCACACCCCCTAACAACAAAAGTGCCCAACAACGGGCTACCTGATCAACTAAAAATTCTTCAGATTGATCATTTATTTGGAATGGCGCACTCACCACATGGTTAGCAAGTGTTCGTACTGATATTCTATAACCGTGCTTGAAATCTTCTAGCGTTAGGTACAATCCTAATTGTTACGTAACTTTCATATCCTTGGAACTGCCTATGTGCAACTACAGCCCTACCATCAACTGGTAGACCATATAAAACAACAACATCTTGGAGAGTTATCATAGCCTCTCCGGTCCTAAAATGAAATGTATTCGTCTCTGGGCGCCATTTCTCAATTAGGGCCTTCACAAGGCCCAGATCATTTGTAAAATGAGATAACTGGTATACCCTATAAAACCCAATCTCATCAAGCTTTACCTTGACGCGGTGATGTAGAAGATGTCCATAGGCAATCTCGAAATATGAAGCGTTAGCTCGTCGAACACGTTGAGTGAAGTTTGGATAATGAGGAACTACCTCAGATACATGATTGTCCTGATCATACAATACGCTCGGAACAACCGGTCCATATACATTACGCTCAGCCATCCTGTATTTACATATCCACAACAATGTTAATTTATATTCTACGATATAAATTACATTTATATATTTAGTAAATTGTATCTATTAATTCGAAATTAAACCCACTAATTAAAAATTATACATAATCAATAAAGATTATACATACAAATTAAAATTTACAGATTATACCTAATCATTCGAATTATCCATAAAAATTGGAGATTACACTTACAAAATAAAAATAAAAAAATATTAATTTCAATTTAAAAAATCGAATTTAAACATACTAATTTGAACTGCTGATCGAATCTACACCTAACTGCTCCAAATTACACCTATCAATTCGAACGTTTAGAAAACGCTTCCATACAATTCGAAATTAAACCAAACAATTCGAAATCAAACCTATAAATTCAAAAAATTATACCAAACATTTCCAAAAAGATAGCAACCAATTTAAAATTAAAGCTAACTACTCCAAATTTGAAAATTATAGCAACTAATACAAACATTATACCAAACAATTGCAAAATATACCAATCTATTCAAAAATAAATCTAACTACTCAAAATTAAGCCTATTAATTTGAACTTATAGGTCCCAAACAATTCCAAATTAAACCTACCAACTCGAAATCAAACCTAACAATCCAAAATTAAACACTAAAAATACAAATTATACCGAACATTTCAACAATTATACCAACCAATTCCAACATTATACAAACAATTCAAAAATTATACCAAATAATTCCAAAATAACACTAAAAATTGACAATATACCTAAAACTCAAAATTGAGCCTCAAAATAAAAAATCAATCTACTAATTCAACAATTATACCAACCAATTCCAACATTATACAAACAATTCAAAAATTAAACCTACCAACTAGAAATCAAACCTAACAATTCAAAATTAAACACTAAAAATACAAATTATACCGAACATTTCAACAATTATATCAACCAAATCCAACATTATACAAACAATTCAAAAATTGTACAAATAATGCCAAAATAACACTAAAAATTAACATTATACCTAAAACTCAAAATTGAGCCTCAAAATAAAAAATCAATCTACTAATTCAACAATTATACCAAATAATTCAAAAATTATACCAAAAAACCATAAAAAAATAACATTAAAAATTGGCATTATACCAAAAAGTCAAAATTAAACCTAAAGATCAAAAATCAACCGATTAATTTAATAATTATAACAACATATTCGATAATTATAGCAAAAATGCAAAAATTATAGCTAACAAATCAAATTTATCACTAAAAATTCAAATTTTGAACCCTAAATTACAATATCATTACAATAGAAAAAAACCCATATATAAACTCTAAATTTAACAAAATTTAAACAATACCTTACGTTCTTGGTTGACGGAGAAAATTGGAGGCTAAATTTAGAGAAAAATTCGAGCTCAAAATAGTGAAAATTGAAGGAATAAAATGATGAAGAAAAAACGAGAGAGAGAGAGAAGAAGTGAGCGTTTTTGTGTGGAGGGGGTGCGTTTTTTGTCTGCTGAATTTTTTTTTAAAAAAAACATTAAATTGTGTTACGACATAACCTATGTCGTAACACGTTAATTTATTTTATTTTTTTAAATAAATTAATGTGTTACGACATAGGTCATGTTGTAACACTGCTTGTGTCAACGGTCAATGCTGACGCTGACACGAGCAGTCAGCTTTTATTAAATATATATATATATATATATATATATATGTGTGTGTTACGACATATCATATGTCGTAACACATTAATTTATTTTAAAAATATATATATTCTCTGTTACGACATGGGCTATGTCGTAATACACATGTTACGACATACTCCATGTCGTAGCACAATATTTTTAAAAATATATATATATATATAAAATGTGTTACGACAGCTGTTACGACATATTCTATGTCGTAACATGCTAGATCCTTAACTCCACCATTTTTGGTGATATTTTCTGATTTTTTATTTATTTTTATATTATTTATTTAATTTTCCCGGTGACCGGCATATAATATTAAGACTTATTTTTGAGTGTGTTGTTGTCATGTTGTGCCTAATTTAATCAAGATGGATTATATGTCTGTAATATTTGTTGAAATAAGCATTCTATGTTAGTTAAGCTTCCTTCATTGTTGGGAAGCCGCTACGGGTTAGACCCCACATAATATTTTTATTATCTATCTATTTATAACTGTTAGACAGGGGAGCCACACAAGAGCCCAGCAGAGTATTATTGACAGGCTGAATACAATGGACAAGGGGGAGGGGGAAACAAGCTACCAGGTCGAGCCGGGATCGGTGATCGTTACAATTCATGACCATGGTCAACCTAGCTTCTTGGAATGTTAGAGGACTTAACAGTCCGGGTAGGCAGAGGGAGGTAAAGCACTTCTTCAATAAATATAATGTTGGCTTATGTGGTATTTTAGAACACAAAATAAGAAGGCAAAATATGGGAAACGTTTATAATACTCTCTGTCCAGGCTGGGGATATATTACCAATATAGATGATCATCCGAGAGGTAGAATATGGGTGATGTGGAGACCTGATTTGATGCATGTCCACGTTGTGTGCAAGAGTGCACAATTTGTGCATTGTGAGGTCAGAAATAATGGTGCTCATACGAATTTTATGGTGACTTTTGTGTATGCTTTCAATGTGGCTGCTGAAAGAATGGAGTTATGGGAAAAGTTGAAAAACCTATCGCTAACCATACTGTTACCTTGGTTAGTGATAGGTGATTTTAATTGTGTGTTACACATGAATGACAGAATTGGGGGTAATCCTGTGGGGGTTCATGAAGTGGCTGATTTCAAAGACTGTTTAGATTATTGCGATATTGGTGAGATGAAGTGGAAGGGCTGTTACTACACATGGCAGAATAAACATGAAGAAGGGGCTCAAATCTTCTCTAGAATTGACAGAGCTTTAGTCAACCAAAAATGGTGTGATGACTATCCATTGGCAGAGACAACATTTCTCCCTGAAAGTGTTTTTGATCATAGTCCCCTGATTGTGCAAATGAACAATCTGGTTACTAAAAGGAGAGTCCCTTTTAAATTTTTTAACATGTGGACACATGCACCGCAATTTCTTACTATTGTGGCAGAAAGTTGGGCTGAGAGGATTGAAGGTAATAAGATGTATAAGGTTGTACAGAAAATGAAGATGCTTAAACACCAGTTGTGTAAGTTGAACAAGGTACAATACACAGAGATCGAGCGCTAATCTATGACTGCTAAGGAAGCTCTTCTTGCTGCTCAAATGGCGGTCCAATTAGATCCCCTTAATAGCTACCTACTTGAGAAAGTTAGAGATGCCCAGGCTCAATTTAAAGAAAAAAATCTTGCGTTGGAAAAGTTCCTACAACAGAAGTCGAAGGCCACATGGATCCAACTTGGGGATCAGAATACTAAGTATTTTCATATGGTGCTGAAAAAGAAGCAGTATAGAAACAGAGTTACTACTATACAGGATGGGGAACGGGTTTTGACAGAGTACTCACATGTCACTCATCACTTTGTGGAGTTCTATAAGAATTTGTTGGGGGAGAGTAGTATAACCAGTATAACCGAGCCACAAGTTTTTCAAATTGGCCATAGACTAAGCTGGACAGAACAAATGGATATGATACAACCCTTTAGTAGAACAGAGGTGAAAGATGCCATGTTTAGCATCTGTCCAAACAAAAGCCCGGGGCCTGATGGCTATGGCAGCGGGTTCTTTAGGGCAACTTGGGGTGTGGTAGGGGAGATGCAATCTTGGATTTATTTCAATATGGAAAAATGTTAAAGGAAGTGAACAATACTCTACTTGCACTTATACCTAAAGTGGATAACCCAACAGTGGCAGCTGAGTATAGACCAATAGCTTGTTGTAATACATTATATAAGTGCATCTCTAAATTGCTGGCGAAAAGATTGGCAGTGGTGCTACCTAGCTTGGTGAATGAGAATTAAGGGGCGTTTGTAAAAGGTAGGGCGATTGTGGATAATGTGTTGATTAGCCAAGAACTTATCAGGTTATATAATAGGCAAAATGTTTCCCCCAGGTGCTTAATGAAGATTGACATTAAGAAAGCTTAGGCCTTGTTTGTATGTGTTTCTGTTTTACTTTTTCCATTTCCATTTTCATCTGAAAATGGAAAGACACAGTTTACTCTGTTTTCAACTGAAAATATTCTCATTTTCATTTTCACTTTTACGTTCCCGAGAAATTTTAATCATTTCTTTAAAATTATATTTCACATCACATATCACATTTTCTCTCTCATCCACCTATCACCATCACCTCTCTCTCTCTCTCTCTCTCTCTCTCTCTCTCTCTCTCTCTCTCTCTCTCACCCATCTCATCCACACTCTCTCTCTCTTACACGTTTGCATCTCCTCATTCTTTCCTCTCATTTACCAACTTTTCACTCAAATACTTCTTTCTCTCTCCTCTCTCTTACAATTAAAAATAATTTCTCTCTCTATTATCTTCTCCCAACTTTTTATTTCTTCCACACTCAACACAAATTATTTCTCCTCACATGTTTCACCATAATTTTGTTAGTTTCTAATTATTCAAGTAAATAATCCAAAAATTAATCATATTTTCTTCACATACACAAGATTTTACACGTTTCAAGACCCATTTGTAATATATTTGGTACGGATGTAGAGGCGGTTCGCCGGCACATTTCGCCGGAAAAAGCAATAATTCTGGCCATGAAAGTTGATTGTTCAGCATATCCGAACGGGAGTAGTGTCTCTTGTGTGGTTAGGGAAGGAGATGAATGGCAACCCATTCAATTGAAAAGAGAAATTACAATTAGAGAATTTATACTAGTTTTTGGAATTGAATTTGATAGCATTAATTACACGGAATTTTAACCTCTGTGAATTGCGTTTTTATCACATGTTCAACTTGATAAATATAGCAAATTTTAGGCAGTTTGTTTTAGTGATAATGGTGTTTTAGTGATAAACATGTTCAGTTTGTTTTGTGGAATAGTGTATTATTTCCAAAATGGAGCTGAATTTGGTATTGCAAATGCAAATAAATTGATTAAATTGAAAAAACCATAATGTTTATTATAATTACTTATATAATTTATTTATTAATTAATCACAATAATATTTCACATTATCATTAATTTTAATTAATTTAATCATTATACACATCATCAATTATCCAATCATCAAATCCAATATTATTTACATAATCATTACTTTTAACTAACTCAATCATTTTACACATCATCAATATTCACCATCAAATCCAACACTATTCATCCAATCATTACTTTTAAATCATTTCACATATCACACTCACAAATTTCAACCATTTTCAAAAACACAACCAAACACACCTACTTTTTTTACTTTTCTCACACGAAAATAAAAAAACTCGTTCTCCAATACATTTTCGAAAATGACGGTGAAAATGAAATGAAAACACATTCAAACAAAGCCTTATGATTCTGTTGAATGGAGCTTTCTAAAAGTCATGTTGGAAGGGATGAGAATACCACAGAAATTTGCAGATTGGGTAATGGAGTGTGTCCAAATAGTATCCTTCTCTGTGGTTTTGAATGGTGAGAGTCATGGGTTTTTTCCAGGTAAGAGAGGACTAAGGCAGGGGGACCCAATGTCCCCTCTTTTGTTTGTGATGGTCATGGAGTACTTGACTAGACAATTGAAGGTTGCAACTCAGCATACTGAATTCAGATATCACCCAGCTTGTAAGCAATTGATGTTAACTGATATTTGCTTTGCAGATGACTTAATGTTATTCTGCAAAGCAAATAAGAGGTCAGTGCAGATTATGTGGAATGCTTTTCAAAGATTTTCTTGCACAACAGGACTGTATGCAAACCAAGGTAAATCCAACATATATGTCAGAGGTGTTTCAGAAGCAACAAAGCTTGAAATTGTTACTCTAACTGGTTTTAGTGAAGGATCTTTTCCTTTGAGATACCTAGGAGTGCCACTCTCTCCTATCAAATGGTCAAAAATAGACAGTTACACTTTGGTGGATAGAATCACTAGAAGATTAGCACGATGGGCTTCAAGGCATCTTTCTTATGCTGGCAGAGCCCAGCTAATTAATTCTGTCCTGTTTGCATTACACACATATTGGTCCACAGTGTTTATTCTCCCTCAGTCCATTGTGAAGATGGTGGAATGCAAGTGTAGAGATTTTTTATGGGGCAAGAGAGAAGGGCAGCCTAAAATGGCTCTAATAAGCTGGGATATTGCGTGCACAAAGAAGAAACAAGGAGGATTGAACCTCAAATGTTGTAAACTGTGGAATATTGCTTCTGTAGGAAAGCAGATATGGGCTATCTCTCAAAAAAAGGATTCACTCTGGGTTAAATGGGTTGGAGGAGTGTACTTAAAGGGCACATATTTTTGGGACTACTCACCCCCACAAGATTGTAGTTGGGCTTGGAGGAGATTGGATAAAGTGAAGAGGTATTTAACTAATGGCTATGTTAATAATGTGTGGCAACAAAATCACTCAAAAAAATATACTGTGCAGAGTGGCTACGAATGGCTAAAAGGAGACCACCACCCCCCCCCCCATATTCAGGTGTGAATGCCTAATCTGGAATAAAATCACTATTCCAAAACACTCGTTTATTGTTTGGTTGGTGATGCATCATAGATTGCTTACGAGGGATAGATTAAGTAAATTCATTACACTGAATGATACGAATTGTGTGTTGTGTGGACTAGCTATTGAAAATGTTGAGCATCTGTTTTTCCAATGTGATTGGGTTCAACAATTGTTGGGGAAGGTTATGGTTTGGTTGAATGTTCAGAGATATCCCTTGAGATTTGACAGATGGTCTAGATGGTTACAATGCTTTCAGAACTTGGGAATTTAGACAGAGAATTATCCGGGCTGGAGTGGCAGGGGTGATTTATAGAGCTTGGGACGAACGGAATAAAATGATCTTTTCACAAAAGGAGCGGGTTGTGGATACTGTTTATACACATCTGAAGATGGAGCTGGTTATGAGATTTACTGATAATTTGAATAGAAGACTGAATCATAGAGATACAATTTACTTAGACACTATGTTGAATGTACAGGAGTAGTTGGTAGTTTGGTGGTTTTTGATTTATGCTTTGTTTTGTTTACTCTAAAGTCTAGCTGTAGCTGGTTGAACTTGAGATACTCTCTGTAGATGTATCTTTAGTCTTTAGTTGTAAGAATTGTGTTGAGTTGGTATAAAGTATTACTTTCACCGAAAAAAAGTAAAGGGCATGTGCGATGCACGTGGTTCATACGAATTTATTAAAATAAATATAAAATTTAAATACTTGATTGATAAAATTGAAATTTTTGAAGAATAATTCATAAATAAATTTAGTCTCTCTACAATTATTAAAGTTTAAAGAACAAGTAGCATAAAATATAAATAAAAGTAGATTCAATCTTGTTTGGACATCTCATTATTCATTCTCTTGTTTGATCTTGACTGCGTTGCAAATTTTTTTTTTACTTGACTTTATGGATATCTTTTATATTTGTCTTGAATTGCTCTATATCTTTGCATCATCACTTGAAATTGTGTTGTTGATGTCCTCTTCTTTATTGTTCATTATCTTTTTTTTTTGGGTTAAATTTATTGTTCATTATCAATTGCTTTATTTGTTTATATCACCTCTTCACAATCTATAATGTATTTATTTTTAATATCCTTTCATGTTGTTACTTTTAGAAGAGTCTTAATTGAGACTTTTAGAAGAATTTGTGGCGGAATATAGGAGATTACTTAATATAAGTGTATTTATATATTATTTTACTTTAGTCAACTTTTAAATTCTATCCAATTTTTATAATTTTAGTGTCATATAATAAATAGTATAAATATGTCATATTGGCTTATTTTAAAAAAAAAGTATAACCATGTTATATAAAATAATGTTTTTTTAAAAGGTTATACAAATGTGGTACTAAATATATATAGTTTTCTAGAGAAGTAAAACTAAGACAAAAATTTGATCCAAGTAAGAAATTTAAAATAAACTTGAAAATCCAATAAGTAATGTATGCTACTATACAATTATTTGTGAATATAAAATTAAGTGCTTTTAACTATCAATATTATTAATTTGTGATTTTTATAATTGCGAAAAATTTAATAATGTAAGGTAATCCAATATAATGCTCGTCTTATTTATCATTCAATCTCAAGATGTGTACCTTCAAGGATCATGTACACTAATATATGAAACATTAATTGGATATTACCTCATATTCTTTTAAAGTTAACCATTTTGTTCTCTTATAATCTTTTTTTTTAACCTTGCTTTCGTTTGCTCGCCAATCAATAAATTCTTATTGTAATAATGGTAGAGCTTAAAAAGATGAATTTATCAATGAAACAAGATGAGAATGAACATCTAACTCTTCCTGATAGTATTTGGAAGGAAGGATTAAGGGACCACCTACCCTTGTTCTAATCTTGATGCAGTTTTAGTCTACTTGGGGATAAGCAATCTCAATTTTAAGGAACCCGAAGTGCAAATAATACTTCCTTCATTTCAATTTCACTAACGGTTTCAACCCACCAACCATCATTTTCCAAAGAACCCACCAGATCACCATAGAAAAATTGTATAATCAATCGTTCAATGATGGAGGAGTTGGTCATTTCTCATAGTATCTATTAACCTTTTCTTTTGTATGAAGGTATATTTCTATCATAAATGCCAAAATTGACGGGTTTTTGCTGGAGGACATGATGAATGGAATTTTTTTTCTTTTTTTAATAATTATGTAATAATTGTCAACTTTTCCATTTTATTTACTCTGGAGAACTCCATTTCAAAATGATCATTTTCCAACTCACTGTTCCATTGAGATTGAGGCAAAAGCGAAATACAATTCAAATGCAAAATATGTTTAGAAAGACTTGGACCACTCACCTCTCACTCAACTAGAGTCTCACTTTACCCCGAACTCCATGTGCTTGGACTTTGGACCCGTTAGATATGCTATATATGTTTTATAATTAAAAAATATATATAACTTAATGGAAAATTTAATGAATTCATTAAATTAAAATATAAATTCTTATTTAAAAGACATACGAATAATATTTTCTTATTCAAATAAATAAAAATATTTATATAGATTATTATTTTTTAAAAAAATAATGTTAGATAACATATTTAAATTCTATAAGAATTCGAAAATTAAAAAAAATTATATTATTTGAAGTGTATGTATGAAATATTATCTTAATCTTTTTATTTTAATTATATTATAGTTTTAATTTCATCTAGAAATATGTAACAATGTACAAGTTATTTTGTTTTTCTAATTTAAAGTGATTAACTATTAGATACTACTTTCATTATCTGTTGCCATTATCATTTGATTCGCTATGTTGAAAAATTAGGCTAAATTAAATTAATAATTCATGTTTTGTGAAAAATATTACAAAAAATTAATAGATGTTCAACTAAACTCTGCATTTTGCCCCCTAACTGATATAGCTTGTATCAAACAACCCCTAAACCAATTTTTTTGTCACCTACCTCCTGTAAAAAATAGAAAAAAATATATACAAACTTTAATGTAAGGGTGATTCTTTCTTCATTCCCGTAGTATTTGATTCAATTAGAGACGTGTTGGTTCCATGTAACACTAAAAACTTCGATTTCTTAGTTATAGCGAACTTAAATGTCATATAAATCTTGATTAATTACTCTAAAGTACACACAGACACACTACTTACCGAGATTTGACTTGCATTTCTCATGGATGTATCACCAATTTTTGTTTGCTTCAACTTCCTATGTACTTCATGGTCTTAAATATTGATTGGAATAAGAAAATATAGAACGAAACAGAAAAATGAATTTTAGAATAAGCCACGATAAGTTAAAAAATATTGAAACAAATCAAATAACAATTTACCATTACAAAATTATTTAAGATTTTTGACAATTTAGGATTATCAAAATTAAGAATCAACTTTTTTTGCTTATGCTAAAATTTTCATGTGGTTCTAGAATTTATTTTATTTATCTTGTTTGTAAAATTAACTTGGTGCAAGAGTTTAAACTTGTAATTTTTGTGGGAAATGGCTATGGAGTGAAATTAAAATCGATTATTTATATGGGGTTTTAAACAAAGTTGATATTATTACCTCGCAAAGAAATTATCATCATAATTTTCAAAATATGAGAAATAATGCTTAAGAAAAATATACCGATCTATATACATATTCAGTATCAAACATAAACACAACCACAAAATAGTAAATGTCTATATGCTTATTGCAGAATAACGCATCTACCAATTTAAGCTCGCTTTGATAGCTCTTCTGTCTCTCCTTCGGAGCTCTATCTAATTGCTCTCTCAGCTTATTTATTCCATTATTTGATTTTATCTGTTTAGCTTGTGCCATAACTTCTACCTTGAGCTAGGAAATTTGCTCCTTAATCTCATCACGATTGAAAAATAACATATCTTATAACAATAGTTTTATATGAAAACATAATTATAATCCGATCAAATGAATAATGTACTGATATAACACACAACAAAAGTAAAGCCAAATAATTCTAGAAAACTTCTAAATTCAATACAATCGAGAATATTGAAATACATATATATATAATATATGTATATTATGAATTCCTATTGTGAAAATTGTTCATTTTCTAAAAATTCTAAAGGCTCATAAGCCTTCTCATGTGATGGTCCCAAGTGGCATACGAAAGGGTCTAGAAGGGGGGGGGGGTTGAATAGACCTTGAAGTCTTTTTCGACTTTAAAATTTTTTGCATTTCTTTTAATAAATTGAATGCTTGGAAAGCTCAGCGCTAGGTCAGGCGCTTAAGAATAGATAACTTAGACTTAGTGATGGTAATGTTTCAATCGCTTAATTAGGGTTAGCACAACGGAAATGTTTTTATAGCTTAGCGTTCTCTTGAACTTGAATTAGTCGCTTAAACGTTTTAAATGCTTTTTCAAGATATAATATGCAACTGTAAAGTAAAGCAGATAAAGCAGTAAATAACACAAGATATTGTAAGGTTCACTGGGTGATGTAATCCTAGCTACGTCCTTCTTCTCCTTTGCACTTGGAGGAATTTACTAAATTGATTATCGAAGGATCACACAGAGGCTTCTACAAAATAGATGAAAAGGAAGATGATCTTGAGCTCCTTGATCACACAGACTTCAGCTCCAATAAAGACCTTCTTCAACAAGCTTCTTTTACATAAAAATACTGCTTGTAGAATCAACAAACTTTCTCACTCAGATGAAAAATGTTGATGGTTTAGTCACGAGTTTGTTTGATGTTGAGAAGTTCAAACAACTTTGGATATCTCAATAAGAGTTTAGGATTCTTCTTTGTTAGGAATTTCATGTTAGATGTTTTGAATTGACAATTAGGACTTTTTGTTAGACCCCAAAATATGTAAGTTTGTTTTTCAGCTTTGAAGCGTTAGATTTGTAATAGGCTTTGTTTTATTTTTATTCTAGATTGTTAGGTTAAGTTGTCTAAGACTGAGCGTCTGATTTGTTCTGAGTGAGTTTATCAGAAGTAAAGTTTGAAGACTCAAGCGCCTGAAGTCTGAATAAAGATGAAGATTCCAAGCGTCTAGAATGACCTGCTACACCAAGCGTCACCTTATAGGATAGAAGTGATTCAAGGTTGAATAAGCATCTATCAATGACTAATTTCACCTGAATTTATTTCTAAGTCCAGAAGGAGTTTTAATGCAAATATTCTCAAATCATTAAATGCCAACGGGCATTTAATTCAAATGCATTAAATGCTGATAAGAGCATTAAATGTGATAAGCACTTTCAGACGTACGGAGAAGCCACCCTATTGGACTGTCAACTATTCAAAGACTGCAGCATCAACTTTTGTGCAGCAGATTTTCAGGAAAAAAGACAAAAAGTTGTTCACTCGCGAAAGTGAGAGACACGCGCTCTTGCATGTGTCAAACGGACACTTTTTTCCAAGAATGCCTATAAATAGGACTTCAACAACAAGCCAAACATATAGAGAACAATTATCAAGTCGAATTGCTGTTGCATTGAAGTCTCATTCCTTACAATCTCAGAAAAGCCAAACTTTTAAGAAAATATTTTCTTTGCTTTTCTTCAAATCCTGAGACAGTCAACCAATATCTCAAAAAAAAATTTCGGAGAAAGCCACATTACTACTGAGATATTCTTAGTTGTTTGAACTTTATCAAAATCAAACAAACCGTTTAGAAAAACCCCTATCCAAGCCTCGCGATCTGTGTGAAGTCGAAGTTGGATACTTGCCATATTTCTGGGTGAAAGAAGCAAGGGGATTGAAGTGATTTGGAGCAGAAATCTGTGTGATCAAGGAGCTCAAGTCATCGACATCCATCTCTCCCTAATTTGTAGAAGATTCTGTGTGATTCTTTGAGAATCATTTTAGTGGATTGCCTCCAAGTGTTCGAGGAGAAGAAGGACGTAGTTGGGATTACACCACCCAACGAGCCTTACAAATGTTGTTCTTTACTTTACTTTCAGCATTCATATTGTCATATCATAAACTGATAAAGTAAAACTTAATCAAACGCTAAGCAATTAAATACACTTTCTATGACGCTAAAGCTTTAAAAAAAAAGACTCCAAAAAATCATTCCACTGTGTTAACACTGATCAAAGAAGTGAACACTCAAACCTATTTGGTTGTAGTATTCAAGTCTTGAAATCTAAGTTAACTTTCTAAAAACAGTCTTCGTTAGACGCTTCACCAAAGCGCCTATATTTTAAGTGAACGCTTAAGTCAAGTGTTAGACACTTCAAGCGTCTACTTTTCAAGCATCCAAAATCCTTTTTAATACGAATCTTTTGAAGTCGAAAAAGACTTCAGGGTCTATTCAACCCCCCCCCCTCCTTCTCGACCCTTTCGTATGCCACTTGGGACCAACATTCTTTGAAGAGGTTTGAGATATCTTTGACTGTCTTTGGAATGTATAAAAATCTTGAGAGGATTTTTGGCTATGAAGTTTATAAGCTTTTCTCTCATATAATTTCAGCAAAATTTTGACCTTTTTCTTGTGCATGTATGTGTGTAATTAGGGTTTGCTGGAGGGTATTATTTATAGAGATTTTTTGGGATTTGTCCGTTGGACACATGTGGGAGCGTTTCTCTCACGCAGCGCGTTAAATTGACCTTTTCTGACATTCCTCAATTTTTGCTGCTTCCGATTGGACAGGAGCAGGTTTTGAACTCTGATTTCTGACAGTCTAGTCAAAAGGTGGCTTGTCCACAAGTCATAATATCTTATCACATTTAATGCACTTATCAGACATTTAATGCATTAGAATTTATTTCCCGTTGGAAATAAATTTCTGTTGATGATTGCATTTAAGTCTTTCATGACTTGAGAATCTATTTCAGGTGAATCTAATCCTTGATTGCTCGAGTATTTGAGCCCTTGATTCAACCACCTTGAAACAGTCCTTTAGCGTTTGACAGACGCTAAGAACAAAACTTCATCTTCACTTGACTTCAGACACTGATCTTCAATTTCATCTCTAATAGACTCACCTAGAATTCTACTAGCGACTTGGCATCTAATACTTAGTCTAAAATCTAAAAAGATAAAAATTACAAGCCTAACAAAATTACGAACTTTCAAACACTTATACAATTGTTCTATGAAAACATAAACTTACATTATTTTTTTGGGGTCTAACATAAAGTCCTATTCTTGTCATCATCAAAACATCTAACATGAAAATTCCTAACAATTTTCCCCTTTTTGATGATGTAAAGACGTTAACTCTTACAACTCTTTTATAGTTTAAGAGTTTAAAGAAAAGCCCAAAATAAATATAAGTTAATGTTAGAAAGTTAGTTATGTAAGCTAATGTTACTCAACAAGATGTTTCAGCGATAAATCACATTCATTTATATGAAATTGAAAGAGTACAAGATTTATGCTGGAAAAAAAAAAACATAAAAAGCGACATCATTCACAACAAAATAAAAGATAAAAACAAGAAAATCATTTTGTTTGGTGCTTCTTTGAAGCCTCTTCTTGATTAATCTTATTTGCTAGATCCATGAGAACACAGTTGATGTCTATCATTGTTGTATGATAGACTTTATCGTAGTCCTCGTTTTTCCTTTTAGCGCTAGGATTTAATTCCATCAACCTTTCCACCCATTCGCTTAGAGGGATTCCAAGCGTTCTGATCAAATCATGGTATATATCTTTCATTCTGTCGTTGGAAGGTTTCCAATTGAGAGGTCTTCTTAGTGGTGCCGTGTATGAATGAAAACCCATACCTTCTAAAAATTCAACATCAATGTCTGGAAGCCTATGCCTGCCTTGGTAGTATCTTGACTTTCGCTTCTTAGTGAGCATCTTCTTTAGACTCACTATTTCTTCAAACATGGAGCGCCAGTTTTTGTTATCTGTCTTAGATATTGGCTCCGTTAAGGCTTTTCCTTTGGCCTTGGACACTTGATGCTTTTCTTCTCATCTTCCCCTTCTTGGCATCATCAAGGGAGGTCTTGAGTTCAGCGATATCTCTCTACAACAACCTAACTTCTTCAACAAGTAGAGCGACTTGTTCAGCGATACTCTGGGCAACGAAATTGGAAGTATTATGTCTCTCAGTATCTGCTTAAGCATTCTGGGCTAAGTGGTGATTGAACTCCTCGGAGAGGCCAGTGATCAGCGGTGTTATGCTATCCATTATTGCTATAGTGCTCTTTGTAGCAGCGTTTGCAATATCACAGCTTCTAGTGTCAGAGACTAACCTGATATGTCTATCATCATTGCCAAGCATCATCGAACAGAAACCCTCAATCGTGTTGAGCGAGTTCCGAACGGCTCATCTAAAGTCTCATGTCTCTTGATCACTTTTCGAGTCTGAGTCTGAAGAAGAAGAACGCTCAAGGGATGGAATGAGCCCGTATGAGCTAGAAACGACAGCCTTTCCTTTGGATTTATCTCGGATAAATGGCACTTCAGGCTCCTCAGCCATTTCAGCATGTACTTCTTCTATCACTAACTTGAGAGATTGAGTCGCTTCCTCAATCTGAACAACTAGTTCAACTACGGGCATATCAACCACTGTTACGCTGGGGACATCTATCATCGAAATATTAGTGTGTGTAACTTCAGCGTCTACAACAGTAGGATCCTGCCCTGCTTCAACTTCTGTGATCTCCACAGGAGTAACTCTTGTCACCGGCACAACCCAAAGTGGGTCAATTTCCTCCATAACATGTTTTGGACTTTGATAAAAGGTTCTCGGAATAAACATGATAGTGTCTTCATGTGCTTCAGTACTCAACGCTAGACCAGCGTCTTCCGGGAACTCTACTCCAGTAGTGTACAGCGTATTGTAGTCCAGCAAAAACAACATCAGCGCTTGGGTTACCACCTAATCTATTGGCCTGATTAAAGAAATGAATTTGGCCACTCAGATTTTATGTTTACAAAATAAGACGGGGTGTAAGTTGTACCCACAGAATTCATTAAAACTCAAACCAAAGGGTTGGTTGAAAGTGATATCCAGCGATTGGGAGTTCTCGACAATCGCTCGTCTTTCATGGTGAAATTCTACAAAATCATCGATGATCTGAAATTGGGCATCGCTTGGTCTTGAAAGTTCATCCCGCTTGCTTGTAGAAACGTCTTCGTTTAAGTCAATCTGGAGTCACTGAGCAAAATTTAACTCATAACCCCCTTGACCTATCTGTCTAAGTTGATCACGGATGTAACTTTCCATGCCTCGTTGAAAGTTTGGCAAGGCATTTATTGGACCCACAAGCGATTCTTGCCTCTGCAACAAAAATAAGGCATACGTTCTACGCTTATAGTCAATTCCAAAATTGAACAAAAATGGATACCTGATCATCTCATCAATAGTATAAAAATGCAAAACAAAATCCTCTGCCCATCTGGATGTATCCAATATCCAGCGTTTTCCAAGAGTGTCAGCGAGTTCTCTAAGGCATTTATTGGACCCACAAGCGATTCTTGCCTCTGCAACAAAAATAAGGCATACGTTCTACGCCTATAGTCAATTCCAAAATTGAACAAAAATGGATACTTGATCATCTCATCAATAGTATAAAAATGCAAAACAAAATCCTCTGCCCATCTGGATGTATCCAATATCCAGCGTTTTCTAAGAGTGTCAGCGAGTTCTCTATCAATTCTTGTCTCAAGAAACTTCTTGAATCGTTGCTTCTCTTCTACAAAACTTTCTGCCCAAACTCTGGCAAGGAATTCTCTAGCTTCATATTCAACCCAAAAGTTGATAGGGTTAGAGTGATCTTGAAGCATTGCACCCTTTCCCTTCCATAAACGTAGCGGCTTCTTGGAAGATTTGTTGGCTTCAGAATGGACAACCTTGGGGAGCGCTGAATAGCCCATCTTGTTCAGTTGTTCCTCATCTGGATTTTTTCCCCAATCGCCCATATATGGATTCCTTATTTGGACATGAGTTCGGCGGAATGGATAATTGCGTTCCATGCTTTTGCCGACTTCTTGAAAGCGTTTTCTCTCGAACTCTGCCAGATCCTTTTGTGGAGTTTCCGAATACTCCAAGCGATCAATGATATCTTTTATTGTAGTGACTCCATTGTTAGCAAGCTCCTCAAATATGATAGATTTCTGAACGTGTGAGAGCTTTGGATTGTGGAGGGTAGTTTGAAAATTGAGCTCTGTATCAATCAATTGCCTAAGCATCGTTTCTCTCCAGGCATAATAATACTCTAAATGTTCAGTATAGTCTATGAGAAAGAAATTGACCGCTTGAGGAGGAGGACCTGTTGATGTGGGGATAATCTCGGCCACTTCTGTCTACCGCTCATCTTCCACAGTCGCTTCCTATGCTGGTGAGATTTCAGCGTCTGGAAGGACCGTGTCCATTTCTCTAGCGATTTCCACCACAGTTGATAAATCAACATCAAAATCTATGTCTGCCTCTGAATGGAAAGGTGCATCAGCAGCTTGTGCACTTTGAGCTGACACATGCAAGCGTTTGAGAACACAAAAGATTTCTACTAAGTAGCAAATCAAGATTTAAAAGACATGAACGCTTGCCCTGAGGACTATCTTCGACTACAGTAGTCGCTTCAGCTATAGGAACTTCGGTTTCCATAGCCTCAGGCTCCGGAACAACTTCATCATCTTCAAGATTGAGGAATGAAGTAAGGGGATCAGCACGAATAGGGATTTTGAATCCTTCTAAAATATTCAGTGTATACTGGATATTATGTTCTCTAAATGCTGAAAAATAAGTACTTACCCCGATCGCCAGCTAACTCTGTTGAGAGAGCTTCAAGAACGGGCTCAGCGATTGGTTCAGAAGGTGGAGGAGGAGGTGGAAAACTAGAAGATTCTTCAAGTGCTAGTTCTGCTGGAACGCTTGTAGAACTTCTGGGAGTGGATCGCGCCATGTGCTTTCAAGAAAGCGGCACTTCCACTTCTTCTGCGTCTTCTTCTGTCTCGGGCGAAATGGTAGTCGCTGGAAGAGGAGAAGGGGTTTTCTCTAGGGGAGGGGAAGGAGACTTTTTCTTGTTCCCTTTCTTTTGCTTCTTTGCTGGCTGCGATAGCTTAGCGACTTTCATAGCAACCTTTCTCTTGGGTCGCTTAACAACAACTTCTTGTAGCTCATCTGAAAAGGATGAACTCGCTTGATCCTCATCATTACCACGAACTTGACCTTTACCTTTAGCGAGGCCTTCAGCCAGGAGACGTTCGCGCTCCTCTTTTGGAACCGCTGCACCACCGCGACGCTTGGGGTGTAGCAACTCTCCAATCATTTTCTTTCCATAAAATTTTGTAGCCGGCACTTTGGATCCCTTGGAAGTAACGAATCCACAAGCGCTAAAGGTGCTCGGGCTTGGGATTGAGAGACGTTTGCATTGCTGCCTTAAGTCGATTAAAAACATATAAAGCCCAGTTGACCTTCAACTTGGTCAACACAGAAATCATCATCTTAAATTGGATAATCATAATTTCGTCAGACGAACCCTTTCTGCACTCTATCATCTTTGCACAGATGTCAACCAAAATGACATATTCTCGCTTCATGTCATTTTTCTTGAAATTGGATTAATAGTGTGCATTTACTTCATCACGTCGAACCAATTCCCATACCTTGGATGAAGCACCCATGGCCATGCCTTCCACTTCACATCCCTCGGACGGCAGTTGCAGAAGATCGACAATCAGTTTTGCAAGAAGAACAAATGAGGTTCCAAGAGAGGGAAAGGAGCAGACAATGGAGTTGTCGTCTGCAGAAATGACATCATTCTTGAAGAAATACTTAACTTCATCCTCATGCAGAAGAGAATGAGAGGTCAAAATATTTTTCAGACCGGATTCATCAATGAGAGCAAGAATTTCTCTCATCGGAAAGTTTTGGTTGCCGAACAGGTAGTCCCAGTTGAGAAGGAAACCTGCGTTGTAACCCATAGGTTTGGTAGCTTTTCTGGCAGTAGAAGAAGATGACTTTGGTGGCGCCATTGGAGTTTGAAGAACTTTGAGGAGAGAGAATAAACTTTTTGCCTTAGAAAGAGGATGAACTTTTACAGCAAGAGATTTTGGAAGTGATAAAGTGTTTCGGTAAAAATTTAAGGGGTTTAAATAGAGGGCAAAAGTAACTCCTCATTAGCTTTGATTAGTGCCACATGTAATGGCAGTTAATTTTGGACATGAAATTCATTGAATCTGGGCCGTTAAATAATAAAGACGGATGTAAATGAGGCAAAAAATTAGGTCAACTGCTGTAAATATTAAAATTTGAAATCCGCAGTTACTTTTTCACAAAGTTTTAAGTTTTTAAAATTTTTAGCATGGGGCGCACGCGCCTGTTGGTACACTGACACATACCCAGGCAAGTACACATGTTGAACCGCCTATTTTGGGTAGTGGTCAAAACCGTCAGTTTGATGTGATGGGGACGTGTGGGCAGTTATCAAATCTTATCTTTTGGACTTATCCATACGCTACCCTTTAGCGATGAAAATAATGCATGTTTTTTCTGAAAAAGTTACTTAGCGTTTAAGTGGGAATATTCTTAACGCATAAGTCTTTTGGAATTAACTTAAATAAAATTTAACCGCTTGTTAGAAAATGAAACCTTTTATTTTATGAGCGATCAAATTGTCATGCATAAAACTAAACGCTAATGATCAATGCATAAAGTTTTCGAAGTCATTTTTGATCATAATCGCTTACTAATTAAAATAAGTACAGTTTTAAAGTTCCCCCTAAAATTGATAACTCATCTCAATTTGAAAAACGCTTTAGATATAATAATAAAGTGGATTCCCCTTATATTATATGCCTATAAGATTATGATGCTTTATGATTAAACGTTTAAATCAATCATACCTAATTCACTTCTCAAAGTGAGAAACCGTTGTTCGTTGAGCGCTTTTGTGAAGATATGTGCCAATTGTTTAACAGTTCCAATGAAATCCATGGAGATATCTTTCTTTTGAATATGGTCACACAAGAAATGGTAGCGAATGTCAATGTGTTTAGTTCTAGAATGAAGGATTGGGTTTTGAGTCATAGCTAAAGCACTTTGGTTATCACAATGGATTGGGGTAGGACCTAACAGGATTCCATAATCTTTAAGTTGTTGCCTCATCCAAAGGATTTGTGCACAACAGCTTCTAGCGGCTACATACTCTGCCTTAGCGGTAGAAGTCGCTATGATTGTTGTTTCTTACTATGCCATGAAACTAGTCTATCACCTAGAAATTGACATGTACCACTAGTGCTTTTTCTATCTATTTTGCATCCTGCAAAATTTGCGTCTGAATAACCAATTAGTTCAAAAGGAGAGTCCCTTGGATACCATAAGCCCACATTTTGTGTGCCTTTTACGTATTTGAGGATCTTCTTGGTAGAAATTAAGTGTGATTCTTTTGGATCAACTTGAAAGCGTGTACACATGCATACCAAAAACATAATATCAGGTCTACTAGTGGTAAGATAAAGAAGTGATCCAATGATACCTTTATAGTTAGTGATATCCATTTTCTTCCCACTTTCATCTTTATCTAACTTAAGCGTTTGACTCATTGGAATTTTTGAAGATGATGCATTTTTCATACTAAATTTCTTAATCATATCTCTTGTATATTTAGCTTGGTTTATAAATATGCCATTAGGGAGTTGTTTAACTTGTAATCCTAAGAAGAAAGTTAATTCACCCATCATGCTTATTTCAAATTGATCTTGCATCATTTTCAAAAATTTCTCACACAATCACTTATTAGTAGATCCGAATATAATATCATCAACATAAATTTGGACTAAGAGAATATCTTCATTATGGGTAATTTTAAATAACGTTGTATCAACGTTGCCTTTTGAACAGCCTTTACCTATAAGGAAGATAGAGAGAGTGTCATACCATACTCTTGGTGCTTGTTTAAGTCCATAGAGTGCCTTATCCAATTTGTAGGCCATACTTTTGCCATGATTGTTGATGAATCCTGGGGGTTGCTCCATGTATACTTCTTCTTCGAGTTTACCATTCAGGAAAGCACTCTTCACGTCCATTTGGTACACTGTGAACTTGTTGAATGCGGCAAATGCTAGGAACATCCGAATTGCTTCAAGGCGGGCTACTGGGGCATAAGTTTCATCAAAATCGATACTCTCTTCTTGGCAATAAACCTGAGCGACTAATCTGGCTTTGTTTCTTATAACAATGCCATCTTCGTCCATCTTGTTCCTAAAAACCCATTTAGTCCCAATAACTCCTTAGTGAGTTGGTCTTGGTACTAGCGTTCAAACCTGGTCTTGGTACTAGCGTCCAAACCTTACTTCTCTCAAATTGGTTAAGCTCCTCTTGCATAGCTTCTACCCAACTTGAATCACTAAGCGCTTCATCCACTTTCTTTGGTTCCATTTGAGAAAGAAAACTTGTGAACATGGCCTTATTAATTGTAGCTGCCCTAATTCTAACAGGTGCTCCAATATCTCCAATAACTAGTCCTGGTGGATGATCTCTAAGCCATTTTTTATCTGGTTGAAACGAATTGAGAGACTCTTGATTATCAATCGTTTGACCCCCATTTGTCTCTGGCGCAGTCGCTACATCATTCACAGTTCCAATTTGCTCTCGATGATCATTTCTTCATGATCATCAACGTTTCTGGCAATATCATCATTAGTAACCTCACGAGTAACCTTAGGATTTGGCACAAAGATCTCATCATCCTCATCATCGTCACTATCGTCACCAAGATTGATTTGTGACGCTTGTTGGGCAAGATCTTCAATTCCTACATCATCAACATTAACCTTACTCGATTCTTGGTTAGCATCATCAAACACAACATGAATAGATCCTTCAACCTTTGATTTGATCTTATTTAGGATGTGAAAAATCTTTCCATTCTTGGCGTAGCCTAGAAAGATTCCCTCATCCGCTTTAGGATCAAATGTCTTTAAATTGTGAGATCCATTGTTATAAATGAAACATTTTGAACCAAATACATGAAAATATGAAAAGTTTGGCTTATGTCCCTTCCACAATTCATATGGAGTCTTATCTTGTTGCTTGTTGATCATACACCGGTTCTGAGTGTAGCAAGCGGTATTGATTGCTTCGGCCTAAAACCTTTGAGGCAGCTTGGACTCTGCTAACATCATCCTAGAGGCTTCTTTAAGTGTTCTGTTCTGTCGCTCAGCCACTCCATTCTGTTGAGGTGTTTAGGCGCAGAATACTAATGAAGTATTCCAATATCTGTACAAAACTTCTCAACAATATGGTTAGTAAATTCAATTCCTCTATCACTTCTAATTCTCGTCACCTTTAAATCTTTCGAGGTTTGTAATTGACGAATTAGCAATATGAGCTTGACACTAATTTCATCTTTGGTCGCTAGAAATTCCACCCATGTATAGCGAGAGAAATCATCAACTATTACTAGCGAGTACTTTTTACCACTAACACTCATGATTTGAATAGGATCAAACAAATCTAAATGCAATAGTTCAAGAATTCTAGAAGTCGATAGATGAGGTTTCTTCTTTAAAGATGATTTGACTTGTTTACCCATTTGGCATCACATAAGCTATTTTTTTTAAAAGAATCCTTAGGTAATCCTTCTACTAGATTTAGCGATATTAACTGAGAGATTGCCTTAAAGTTGAGGTGATTCACTTTTCTATGCCATAACCAACCCAATTCATTTTGACTTTTAGCAACAAAGCATGTAGGGTTGTTATCTATTGTTGAACCCCAATCTACCAAATACACATTGTTTTTTTTTCCTTTTAATTTAGTAGATTTAGTCTTAGCGTCATTAATATAGCAATAGTCACTTAAGAACTTGACTTCAAAGCCTTTATCACAAAATTAACTAATGCTTAACAAATTATTCTTAAGACCCGCAACATAATATACATCACTTATCATGATGTTCCCCCTATGCATGATACCTATACCTTTGATTTTACCTTTGGATTAAGAGATCCGTTGAGCCAGTCATGTGCCTTGACGGCCCACTATCAATGTACCAAACTGAAGTATCGGTGTTGGCTCTAGGTACTTGCATTTAAAGGGCAATTCTAATTCTTCTTAGGTACCCATTTTGTCTTGGGTCCTTCAACGTTAGTAGCTTTAGTTTGAATTAAAACTTTCGGAACCCATATTTTCCTTGTCTTCATTACGGGAGGACTCGCCTTCTTGGGTTTCAGTTTGTGTTGTGTGTGCTTTTTAGATATATAGTAATATCCTCGATCATAATAGTAATCATAGTCGTAATCATAATCATAATCTTGGGTTTCAGTTTGAGGTTATTAACACTGGTATTTCCTCGACACTGGCTTAGGAGTCGCTTTTGGGTGGTTAACGCTTAGCGTTTGATTCACTTGTAGAAGGTTTATCCTTAGCCTTTTGAGCTTTTGGATGGACCTTCTTTTGTGAATCATTCACTTTTGTCTTCTCTTTGTTGCCTAAATTGGCATTGACCTTCTCATTTGGCCTCTTACCGTTGTCTATGGGTTCATTCAGCATTTGAATGTTTGAACTCTTCTCAACAAAGAATACACATTTTCCGTTGTTGGTTGCCATAACCTTAGACGCTTTTGATTTTTGACCAAATTTATCACAACCTAAACCGGTCTTTTCACCAAAAAGTCTGGTTACCTCAGTCACATTATCTAGCTTTCTTGATGCTTTGGACAATGATGAGACAAGCTGTTCTGATTTGGAAAGTTTAGCGATCAATTCAGCTTCTCTCTTGACTATTATATCAAGGTCACTTTTTAATTGGATAATTTCACTCTCAAGCGATTGGTTCTTCTCAATGCATTGTTGCTGAACTTGCAACTCTGCCTTGAGTGTCATTCTATCACTTGTGAGCGATGAAATGATATCAAAGTGATTTTGATATAACTTGGCGGCATCTTGACAATCTTTATAATATTTATTTACTTTGTCAAGTAATTCATCATAAGAAAGAGGATGAGATAATTCAGTGGTCACCTTAGATAGTGCGTCGTTAGACGCTTTTTTATCTCTCGCCATGAGACAAATCAGTGTTGAGTCACTCGATGGCTCATCATCACTGCTTTCATCTGAAGATTCCAAGTCCTCTTCAGGTGCGGAGAATCGTTCAGATTTCGCTAGCAAACCTTGTTGACGAAGGTTGCTCCTGAATTGGTTTCTATCCGCGTGGTCTTGCGGGCTTAGATACATTTGGATAAGGGCAATTTACCTGGTAGTGCCCTGGTTTCCTGCAGTTATAACAAAGGTTAGTTTTCATTTTCTGTTCAACGAGTGTGCAGTCTCACGAAAGAAATGTGTACCTCGTAAATCTGATTTAAGCGAATTTCCCACACCCGATTTTGCTATTCTTGTGCAGAATTTCAACAAAAATGATTTCAACGGGAAGTGGCTTATTACAAGTGGTTTAGATCATTTTGTGTTGAACTGCATGTCGGTCCTACTATATGGACGGTTGTGATAATTGATGACCAAAAATCTCCAAACCTCCTAAGAATAATCTATGCATTTGGCAATGGGATTGAGTAATTGATATTCGAACAGAATTTGAGAAGGTACATTCTGTCATTGAAGGTGGAAACCCGACCAGACTATATATTCGTACACTATAGAGGTAGAAACAATGAATGGGATGGATATGGTGGAGCCATGATGTAGACAAGAAGCGCAATTTTACCCGACAACATCATACCCGAATTACAAAAGGCCGCACAAATTAAAGCGTGGGGCGTGATTTCAATAAGTTCATCAAGACGAACAACACTTGTGGACCCGAACCTTCCCTTGTTGACAGATTGGAGAAGACGGTGGAGGAAGAAGAGGAGATAATCGTGAAAGAACTCGAACAGATAGAATAAGAAGTGGATAAAGTAAAGAACACCGAAATTACGTTGTTCGAGAGGTTGTTTGAAGGATGCCAAGAGCTCGTATAAGACAAGGATTACTTCCTGAAGGAGCTAAGTAGAGAAGAGATAGATATTTTGAATGAACTTAAAATGCAAGCGGGGGAGGTCGAAGAGCTTTTCGGGCTAGCATTGTGGTTGAGAAAATTAAGGTGATCTTGTAGTATAGCAACATGAATTATTATTATTGTTACAAGTTGGTCTAAGTCAAATGTATAGTATATTCATTTGCCTATTCTTTCATATTGAATATACTCAGAATCAATCCCAAGTATGCATGGGTTTCTTTCAACTCTTTTCCTCTACTCTTTTCCCCATCTTATATGAAATCCCTTTGGACAAAGTCACAATTAGGGATAACAACATTAAAACCCCTGAACTTTGGCCGTTTTTACACTTTTTTTTTACAAACTTTTTTATTTTATTTTGCATCCTAAACTTAATGGGATTTGCAAATTTTTATATAAAAGCATATTCCGGGGAATATTCCGACATAAATTGCAATTAAAAGACTTGTTACAATATGAAATTTATTCATTTTCAAATTTTTTGAAAAAAATTAATATAACCAAAAGTATAATTAGAATTTTCTTTTATCGAAGAATTACGTTACTATTAATGTTGTCAAATTTTCTTTCTATAAATATAGTGTTAGAGTAGTGGATAGCATTTTTTTATATGAAATTTGCCTATAGACTCTAAAGAAAATATTTGTCAACTATGGATTTTTATTCAAATTTTACACAATATTTCATTGAGCACAAGTAATTTATGAACATTGTAGAATAATTTTTTACCTAATATCAGTCTTGTATCTTTAAATGTAATAAGTCTTGCTCCGTGAAATTAGTTGGTAAGGCTTAGTCACCAATTCACAAATATGCTCAATATCAAGCAATTTGATATTTTTTATCTTTAAATTTGTTGATGTCTTATATTTTTTCTTCTCAATAGTACTTTTAATGCTTCTTATAGATTTTACAAAAAATGATTTATTAATTTTAATTCTAAATCTAATAAATGTAGGAGAGACATTTAAAAAATCAATTTTAATAAGTTTTTGGGAGAAATTCAAAAAAAAAAAGAAAAAGCTGGAGACTTGAATTATCCAAAATAAAGGAGGAGACAGAAAAGTCAAAAAAGCTAAAAAAAAAAAGGAAAGGGGCTGAAATGATTCGAACCCAAGACCTAAACTTGACTAGATGAAAGTGTATTGGAACCTATCGATTTTACTACCGCTTGCAATTGTTTACATTTGTAAATATAAATTATATACTTTTGGAGGAGCCATAGTATTGACATATATATATTGGTCGTTGAAAATCTGAAGTCTCGGGGATCTGTCCCTACAACTAGATATCCCCTACTTCTGCAACCTTACAATGTTTTTTTAACACATTATGTAAGAGTTTACTCATAGTTGATATACACATCGATCACATACGTAACATGTAATTGACTTGAATTCAGTCAAATCGAATCTTGGATATATTATTTATTGGGAGATTGGGAGCATGATATCAATATGTTGGACAAAGGGATTGCACAACGCCATGCAAAGAATCCTCACTACCATATGAATCAATTCATGGGCGATTGCCAGAAAAACAAGAAAAGAAAAGAAAAAGCAAAACTCATGTCTAGAGTAATCTCAACCGCACATCACATATCATCCATCTATAAATTCCATCTTATGTACATGAGTGGTTGAGAAAACTCGGGATTTGTATGTCTCGGGATTGATAAGGAATCAAACACAAATGAGGAAATAACGTAATGTCAGACTGGGGCTATAATTAATTTTGATGTTGGAGAGTTCTAGACTTCTAGTAGGTGTGGGACTAAAGTTGAAAAGATGCTAAAGTCAGAGTCCAAAATCCTCCAAAATTGATTTATCATTACTGAAAGTCACTGTTTCTGTTCCAAAAAATAAAAAAGTCACTGTAGGAGCACTGAGCACAGATATAGAGATGGGCCATACTTTTTGTCTGTACACATAGTTTCACACTTTCAGTGCAGCGGAAATCAAGGGGATAAAAAGATTTTTTTTTTTAATACTCTGTTTCAAATATTGTTTATCTAAATCCAAATACTTTATTTTAGATAAAGAAAATAGTTTCTTTTATGCACTTCAGATACTTGTTTCATCCAATATATAATTTTTTATTTACATGTAACATGTTATTTGTATAATTTTTTTAAATAAACTGCCGATGTCCTTTAATTTGAGTGATGTATATATCAAACGAAATATAAAACAAAGTATAATTTTAGAAAGTTGATATTATCACTCCCAAAAGTGATAACCACATTCCTTATTTATTTATTTTTTATTAAATGACCAAAGTACCCAATGATTTTATAGACTTGGATCCTTCTAGAAGACATCATATTCGGACAGGTTCAGCTGGAGGCCCAGATGACCCGACTGACATAGGTAGGACAATGCTGATTATGGATAGCTGGGAGACAAGATTCAATCAATCTTCAACTTTGTCATTTATAGACCTGCGGAGATCCGGCCTATCTTTCCCAATTATATTTGATTGATTGTAGCCTCATTAGGATAGATTATGATTTATTCTTATTGCCAAATGTATATTTAGCATAGTTGACTTACTCCTTTTAACCCCCCATCAAAATTCTTGTATATATATCGACTTCAACATCAATAAAAGGATCCGAACTCTATACCCCCGTGGACGTAGGTCTAATTTTTGGACCGAACCACGTTAAATCTCTTGTTATTTACATTATCATTCTTATATTATATATTAAATTTCACTATAATACTCATATTCTCCCATATATTAATATAAATATTATTAATGTGAAACCTAAACACATCAATTGGCGCCGTCTGTGGGAAATCTGAGCAAAAAAGGCGTGAGGTAATCTTATTTTTTGTAAAAATATTTTCTTTTGTTGTAACAATTTTTAATGGTAGAAGGGAACGTCATGGAAATGAGAAATGGAGACGAAAACATCGAGAGAGGGAAGAAGGCAATGATATCCCCGCCTGGAGATGAACAGTCCACACCTAAGACGCCGGCGCACCTGGTGAAGCGTTTGGCGAACGACTTACAAGATCCGATGATAGGTGACTCGCCGGAAGGCCTGGTGGAGGAAAATAATGTTTCCCCTTGTTGGTCCCAAGTGGCATACAAAAGGGTCTAGAAGGGGAGGTTGAATAGACCCTGAAGTCTTTTTCGACTTCAAAAATTTATTCGTATTAAAATTGGTTGGACGCTTAAAAAGTAGACGCTTGACTGAGCGTCAATTGAAGACTGTTTTTAGAAAGTTAACTTAGACTTCAAAATTTGAATACTATAACCAGATAGGTTTAAGCGTTCAGTTCTTTGATCAGTGTTAGTACAAAGGAATGATTTTAGAGTCTTCTCTTTGAAAGCTTTAGCGTCACATAAAGTATTTTAGTTGCTTAGCGTTTGATTGAGTTTTACTTAACAGATTTATGCAGTGATATGATAGTATGGAAATTGACTGTAAAGTAAAGAACACAATATTTGTAAGGTTCGTTGGGTGGTGTAATCCCAACTACGTCCTTCTTCTTCTCAAACACTTAGAAACAATCCACTAAAATGATTCTCAAAGAATCATACAGAGTCTTCTACAAATTAGGGAGAGATGGATATTGATGACTTGAGCTCCTTGATCACACAAATTTCTGCTCCAAGGCACTTCTATCCCCTTGTTTTTTTCACCCAGAAATAGTGCAAGTATCCAACTTTGACTTCACACAGATCGCGAGCCTTGGATGAGGTTTTTCTAATGGTTTGTTTGATTTTGATAAAGTTCAAACAACTTGGTAATATCTCAATAATAATGTAGGTTTCTCCAAAAAAAATGTTTGAAATATTGGTTGACTATCTCAGGAATTTTAAGAAAAGCAGAGAGAATGTTTGCTTGAATATTCTGGCTTTTCAAAAGATTTAAGGATTTGAGACTTCAATGCAACAACAATTTGGTTTAGAATACGATTGTTATTTTGGCTTGTTGTTGAAGTCCTATTTATAGGCAATCTTGAAAAAAGTGTCCGTTTGACACATGCACAGGCGCGTGTCTCTCACTTCCGCTAGTGAACAACTTTTGTCTTTTTTCCTGAAATATTGATGCATAAAAGTTGGTGTGCAGTCTGTGAAAAGTTGACAGCCTAAAGGTGGCTTTTCCTTACGTCCGAAAGAGCTTATCACATTTAATGCTCTTATCAGCATTTAATGCATTTGAAATAAATGCCCGTTGGCAATTAATGATCTGAGAATATTTGCATTAAACTCCTTCTGGAGTTAGAAATAAATTCAGGTGAAATCAGTCATTGATAGACGCTCATTCATCCTTGAATAATTTATGTCCTATAGCTTGTCGTTTGGACGCTTGGAATCTTCATCTTCATTCAGATTTCAGGCGCTTGAGTCTACAAACTTAACTATTGATAAGCTCACTCAGAAATTATCATACGCTTAGTCTAAGAATACTTAGCTTAACAATCTAGAATAAAAATAAAGCAAAGCCTATATAAAAGCCTATTACAAATCTAACACTTCAAAGCTTATACATGATTTCTAATACAATCAAACTTACATAATTTGGGGTCTAACATAAAATCCTAATTGTTATCATCAAAACGTCTAACATGAAATTTCTTAACACCCCTCAAAGTGTGTTGAACATAGATTTTATTGTTCAAAGGCTAGAAGGAGTCATCGACAAGGCTGTCACCAAGGTGGTAGATTCTAAACTTGCAGGTGTGGCAGATCATGCATGTAGGGACGATTTTGTGTCCCCTCCTCAAAAGAGAGCGTCCAAAGCTGGAAACGCGGAGGCTTGGGGTGTCAACGATGTCACCCTTGACGGTAACTCGGGAAAACGTGCTAAAAGGCCAAAATGTCCGAAAAAAGAAGGATAGAGAGGAGGCACCGCGCCTCAGAAAAAGTACTTGGCTCCAAAAGAGCGTCACATTCGTCGTCTAGACTTGGAGGATGAGGATGACTTGGCAGGTTGAGCACCCCGATCTGGACTACTGAGAGAACAAAAGCATAGTGAGGAACTGCATCAGCCGATGCAACACTCACACCACGACATACCTGGGAAAAAACACCTGCAAAAATGCCACTACCGGACTCCCGATAGGCGTGACAAAGATCTAGAGGATGATGCTAGTAGCTTTGTGTCTGCCAGATCCGGTTGGGCAGACCTCGGTAGGATGATGACTAAAGCAAAGGAAAAGTTGGAGCAGATGGAGCTCATGGAAAAGTGAATGGAGGAAATGGAACGAAAAATGACAGGAGACAAGATCCAAATGGATAGGGGGATTCCATCATGAGGGAAGAATTACCAAGAGATTTCAGGGTTCTTTCCATCTTACCCTATGAAGGAACAACATATCCAAAAGATCACATATATACTTTTCAAAATTTTGCTTTGCTGCACAGGTATTCAGATGCCATCAAGTGCACGGTCTTCTTGACTACATTGGCCAAACCTGCACAGCAATGGTTCAACCAACTCCCTGATGGGTCCATTGGATCCTTCACGAAGTTTAGCTCGAGGTTCTTGCTTCAATTTGCTAGTAGCAAGCGGCATGAGAAAACTCCTTTGAGTTTGTTCAACATCAAGCAAAGAGGAGACGAGATCCTACGTGCCTACGTCAGGAGTTTCAATACGGCTACACTGGAGGTACCATCTGCAACGTCCGACCTGAAAGCCAGTGCTTTTACACAAGGCTTGAGGGAAGGATATCTCTTCAAATCACTCATCAAGAGGCCAGCCCTGGGTTTCGACGAGTTACTCGGCCAGGCTAAAAAGTACATCATAGAGGATGCACAAATCATGAGGCGATCCGAGAAAAGGAAGGATAAGCCTGAGGAGGACAATCGCAATAAGACTTGCAGGAGTGGTAGGACACCTAGTCCAGCTCCGGTAGCCTTACCTGGGCCAGGTATGCACGCTAGACAGTGGCGTATCCTTTACGAGGCAATTGGAGTGAACATCGAATGGCAATGGAAGAAAAGAATGTGGTACAATGGCCAGAGGGAGCAGACCAAGAACCTAAGAACCCGCCTAGTAACGTCTACTGCAGGTACCATGGAGAATTTAGGCATCATACTGATGATTGCTCGGAGCTTTTCGAGGAAATCCAACGCCTAGCTAGGATGGGCTACTTGAAGGAATTTGTGATACAAACCAACCACTGGAACAATCCTGTCCCATTTTGCGGGGGTGGTAGCTGGAGAGGTCGAGAAGGAAGATGACAGAGCCGTGGAGATGGTAAAGTTGGACCTGCAGAAAGAGAAAACTTTCCTCAATCGATTAACAAACAGCTTGCCCTGGAAGCGGCACCTAAGGAAGTCAATAACATCGATCATGAGGTCATCTACATGATCTCAGGAGGATTAGCTGAGGAGGAATCTAAGAGATAGCTTAAGCAACAGGCAAGGTCTGTAGAGACCACACCTGTATTATTCATGAATGTCAGTCAAACCCGACCCAGGCAGGAAATACGATTTGGACCTGAAGATGCGCGAACTGTGTTGACACCTCACAGCGACGCATTGGTCATCACGGTGGTGATTGCAAACTACGAAGTTAAAAGAATATTTATCGACAGCGGTAGCTCTGTAGATATATTATTCTACTAAGCATATCAACAGATGAACCTGGGGGATGCCAGGCTGGAGTCAGTGAAAACTTCTCTATTCGGTTTCGCAGGTGAGGCGACACAACCTGTGGGACAGGTAGTTTTACCTCTCTTTCCCAGGAAGGAGGTTTCAACAAAGTAACAAAGTTTATTAGATTCCTAATCGTGGGTACCTCTTCAGCCTACAACGTAATACTCGATCGACCTGCACTGGTATTGTTCGAAGCAGTGGTATCAATACCACACATGAAGATCAAATTTCTAACATTCGAGGGAGTAGGGGAAGTATCTCGAGATCAATGTCAGTCCAAGAAATGTTACTTAGTCTCATTGAAGCAAGGAGAAAAGCCAATTGAGGACAAAAAGTGCAAGCCTGAATCAACGACATTAGAAGAAAGCGAGTTGGTAAAAAGCCAATTTCATCGTACGTCGAACCTGTAGGAGAGCTTATGAGCATAGAGCTCATACCTAGAGACAAGGATAAGACTGTCAGGATTGGTTCTCACCTAAACACCGACCTGAAAGAAGAATTGATAGCCATGCTAAGACAGCATGCAGATGTGTTCTAGTGGTCAGCTAATGACCTTATAGGTATAGACCCAACAGTTATACAACATCATCTCAACGTATTTCCTGACGCGAAGTCAGTCATCCAAAAGAAGAGACACTTCGGCCAGAAAAAGGACACCATAATCAAGGCTGAGATCGACAAATTGCTCAAGGCCAAGCACATAGCAGAGATTTAATTCCCAGAGTGGGTGTCTAACATAATCCTAGTACCAAAATGAGGGACAAAATGGAGAATGTGTATCAACTTTCGTGATCTAAACAATGCCTGCCCTAAAGATCACTACCCCCGACCTAGAATCGATCAACTAGTAGACACACAGTTGGATTTGAATTGTTGGGCACCATGGATGCACAGAGCGGGTATCATCGGATACCTCTAGATGTGGAAGACCATAGGAAGGTTAGCTTCATAACCTCTTTTGGTACGTACTGCTACATAGTGATGCCCTTCGACCTTAAAAACGCCAGAGCTACGTATCAAAGACTAGTTGACATGATGTTTCGCGACCAGATCGGGAAGAACATTGAAGTGTATGAGGATGACATGGTAGTCAAAGGCCGGACCTCCAGCACACATGTGCAAGACCTGCAGCAAACTTTCAAAACCCTTGGGAAGTACCAAATAAAGCTGAACCCAGCTAAGTGCGCATTTGGGATCAAAGGAGGAAAGTTCCTAGGCTATATGGTCACAGAGAGATGCATAGAGGCCAACCCTGAGAAGATCAAAGCTATCTAAGACATGCAACCACCTAGAGATGTGAATGAAGTTCAACGGCTAAATGGGAGGATCACGACCCTAAGCCGATTCATCTCCAAATCAGAGGAAAGAAGCTTACCATTCTTCAAAATATTGCAAAAAACAAACACCTTCAGATGGAGCGAGGAGTGTAACAAGCCTTCGCAGAACTAAAAGAATACATGAACCAAATCCCCTTGCTAACCAAACCTGTGCAGGGTGAGCCATTGATGTTGTACATAGCTGTGGTTGATCGAACTGTCAGCACTGTCTTTGTACGAGAAGAGGGAAAGACAGAGAAGTATGTATACTACGTCAGCAAAGTACTCTCAGATGCAGAATCAAGATTCCTGGAGATCGAGAAAATGGCTTTCGCGTTAGTCATCACAGCACAACGGTTAAAACCTTATTTTTTGACATAAAAGATAATTGTGAACAGCAATCAACCACTCAAAACAGTGTTAGGAAAAGCAGAGACATCCGGCCGACTTGTTAAATGGGCTATGGAACTAGGAGAGTCGAGATAGAGTACGCATCTCGAGCTGCGATCAAGGCACAAGTCCTGGCAGATTTTGTCAAAGAAATGACAAAACCTGAGCAGGAAGAGAAAAAAATGACAAAGTTTGGCTCATGCATGTCGACGGATCAGCTACGCAAAACGGGAGTGGCGCAGGTGTGGTTCTTACCACAACTGAGGAAGATCAACTGGAGTATGCAATCAAGTTCGAATTCAAGGCAAGCAACAACGAGGCCGAATACGAAGCGTTCAACATAGGACTCAAAATAGCACTCAAGGGAGGAGCTAGATATCTGATAGCCTATTCAGACTTGCAGCTTGTGACAAAACAAATCGAAGGAACCTACGAAGCCAAGGAGTAAAGGATGGAGAAATACCTGGAAACCATAGAAACATTGCGCAAAAGCTTTCAAAAGCTAGAGGTACATAAAATACCTCGGTCGGAAAATGCCAAAGCCGACTATCTGTAAAAGCTAGGCAACTCAATCATCGACTACAGAACAAGGCAAATCACCATCCAGTTCGTACTTGGATCAGGTAAGGTAAATCATTCAGTATCTCACTCAGGGTATACTCTCGGAGAAGAGGAACGCTCGGCTACGTCTACAAACTAGAGCTAGTAGATTCATCATGATCGATGGTGTGTTGTACAAAAAAACATTTGTACAGCCTCACCTGAGATGTGTATCATCGGAAGAGGAGGACTACGTGCTAAGAGAAATTGATGAGGGAGATTGCAATAACCACATAGGAGGGTGAGCCTTAGCTAGAAAGACTTTGAGGGCTGGATACTCTTGGCCATCCCTGAAGGAGGATGCATCAAATCTGGTGAAGAAGTGCGAACAATGTCAACTACACGCTAGCCTTATCTATCAACCTACAGAGGCAATGTGTTCCATGAGTGTTCCATGCCCCTTCGCTAGGTGGGGTATGGACATTGTTGGAAATTTTCCCATAGCAAAGGCTCAAAAGAAATTTCTACTGGTACTAGTGGACTACTTCAGTAAGTGGGTGGAGGCCGAAGCCCTAGCTAGGATTACGGAAGCAGAAGTCATCAAGTTCCTTTGGAAGAGCATCGTTTGCCGATTCGGCATACCTAGAGAGATCGTAGCTGACAACGAAAGGCAGTTCAGCGGAGTCAAGCTGAGAAGGTGGTGCGAGGAGCTGGGGATCCAGCAACGATTCAGCGTTGTGGCCCATCCTCAGACCAATGGTCAGGTAGAGGTTACCAATAGAATAATTTTACAAGGTCTAAAGACCAGGTACGTCTACACCCTTTCTTTTCGATTATAAGTCTCTTAGAATAGCCTGTTCAATTTCATAAAAAAATACATCACTAATTTGCTCGTGGAAAACACCCAAACCTCGGTCATATAAACTAGAGGAAGTAGGTGGGAATTGGGTTGAGGAGTTACAATCACTGTTATGGTCATATTGGACCACCCCAAAATCCACTACAGGAGAGATTCCTTTTCACCTTGTATACGGAACAGAAGCGGTCATACCTGCGGAGGTCAGGGTGCAAACCCACCGAGTCAGATACTTTGAACCTGAGCAGAACGAGGAACGACTAAGGGAGGAGTTGGACCTAATCGAGGAAGCCAGAGATAAGGCATACCTGAGGATAGAACAGTACAAGTAGAGGATCATGCGGGACCAGGCAGCAAAGGTGAAGGCCAGATCTCTACAGGTGGGCGATCTGGTACTCAAGAGAGTTGATGCAGTACGCACAGTGAAGAAGTTATCCCAACTGGGAGGGTCCTTACAAAGTAATCAAGGTGCTAGCATAAGGAGTATACGAACTGGAGGATAATCATGGAAAATTACTCCCTCGACCATGGAACATGCAGAATTTGAAAAAGTTTTACATTTGATTATTTGCAATTTGCTTTATTTTTACGTTTTAATGTAGTGACTCACGAAACTACTAATGTTGTTGATTGAAGTTATGATTGTGCTTTCAGGTAATACCTAAGAATGTAATGCCTTCTTTGCAAGGTCAGATGCAAAGCTCCGGAAATCTAGTAAGAATTTGTTTTATTGAGAAATTTGGTATGATGTATATGTTTATAAATTGATAATTGAACTATGGAGTAAGGGTAGTTGGTGGAAGGGAGGTAGTCGGAGGACTAGGAATGCACCACCAGGTAGGTAGCCGGGGTCCGTGACGCCAGGCATAAAATTGGTGGCGGACCCGAAGGCCCTATACCAAGAGGAAATAAGGAGGGATTGGGTGAGGAATCACCTTCGGGGTGGTTCCAGGACCTATCCTAGGAAGACCGGGGTTTGGAGCGACAAGGAGGAAGGGGAATCCATAAGGTTGGAGAAGAAATAAGAAGGAAGGTATGGAGAAATGTGGGAAATAAGGCAGGATACCTGAGGTAAGAGCTAGCCACCCGAGCCCGTTCAGGAAATTTGTGTTCGGAGGGGATGAAAAGGTGTAATAAGGCAGGTGGCAAATGAAAGTCTCCACAATTGCATAGGTTTGGTGCAATTCCCCACGATTGTACGCGCTTGTTGACGGGTGTTCGATCCCGTGTGCAAGTCTCCACGATTGCATAAGAGAAAGTAAGGGTGTTTGATCCCGATGCAAGTCCCCACGATTGCATAGTGACAGTACAAGTCCACATGATTGTACGTGTCAAGAAGATACTAAGAATTGACGAAAGATTTGAGGTAGGGCCCCATGATAAGAGTTGCAGCTGAACTCAGCTCAAGTCTAGTGGTACTACCTAAGAACTAACCAATTTTTCTGATCTTGAGAAGAATGCCTGGAATTTTTCGTATACATCAAACACTGTAGGTATGGGAAGCTAGAGTACCAATGGAGGTATGGTTATGTTATTTGTGACAATTTTGCAATTATTACCAGGTGCGTAAATTTATACATGTACGATAGACTAACCTACTCCCTTAGGGGAAGTCAAAATTTCCTGTATTTTCTTAACTTTCGCAAAGTATGCAGATATGATCTAAGAACCTAAGGAAAAATTATAGCACGACGCAGGTAAACTATTTTCTTAGCAAGTCAGATAACACATAAAGAATAGATATAGGTAGGCATCATATTAGATATATAGTAAAAGTAGGGAGTTGTCTGCCCCAACTGGAGGCAGATCTGGCAAAACTAACAAGAAAAACATAAACATAAATTGTTCGAGGGCCTCATATGCCCAAAACCAAATTAACAGAAATATAAATTATTTAAAGGGCCACACCTACCCATCAAAAACTAAATTTTGTTGTTTAAATTACTCAGTTGGCTCAGCCCCAGCAGCAGTAGCATCAACATCGGCAGCACCAAGAAAAGGATCAACAGCACCTGTGGGCCAGTCAGCAACAACTTCAATGGGCTGACCTGCGGCAGGTGGGATGACCAGAACTGCATATGGGGGAGCCCCTGGAGTGGCAACAACAGCTTCTGGGGAAACTTTCGGATCTAGAAATTCATCAGAGACACCCTCGGGAGGATAACCCTTAGCCCGAAACTGAGCAGCACAGCCATCAAAGCCATTGATAAAGAAATCAATGGATTAATCATAGACTAGGTCAGAAAATTCCTTGGAAGCAAGGAAATCGGCTTTGAACTTGGCAAGGAGCTCCTGTCCTTCAGTAGAGGCGAGGAAGTTGGCTATCCAATTCTGGCGCTCCATATTCAGAACTTCCTCCAGCTCGGCCTCTTTTTGTGTTGTCTGTGCAGCTAAGGCCACCTCTAGATCCACCTTTTCACCTAGCAACTTTTGGAAATCCGCGTGCAAATTCTTCAAGTGCTGGCGCAGGTTCTTCTCCTTATAAGACAAGGACTCTTGAGATTTCTTCAGCTGCTCCTGGACCTTGGATAATTTCTTCTGCAGGTCATCCACCTCAGTATTCTGGTACTGATCCGTCAAAGCACGGCCAGCTAGCATGTGAAACTACCATAAAGGAAGATAAAATATTTATTTAAAGAAATCAATGAAACACGAAAATCAAGAATAGAGCAAGACTTGCCTTAGGCATGAGAAGAAGGGCATCCCTGGAAGCCTCGCGAGGGGTCAAGTTCTCCAGGTAGTGACAATCAATAGAATTAGGCAGCCTCTGAATAAAATCTATCATCACTGCAATATCATTACTCCTCAAAGCAAAAATAGGAGTAGGGTCCTGGGCTCTGGAGCGAGTCCTGGAGGCTGGTGGATCGACAGTTCTGAGCTGCAGGTCGAGCATAAGCTCCTTGATAGCTATACCTGAGTTGCCACGCTTAGCTGAACGGATGTCCAGAGAAGTCGTAGAAGCTGCAGGCCTCTTACCTGAGGCTATCTCTGAGGCCAGGGCTGGATCGCGAAGCGGGAGAGATGGTTCTCCCTGGCCCAGGGTAGGAGAAGACATAGCTGCCAGAGGCGTAGCTCGAGATTGTACCACCTGAGGCGGCACACCTGGAGAAGGCGGTGGCAGAGGACGCCCAGAAGCTGGACGGGGCTTCTTCCTGTGCTTAAAAGCATCCTTAGCGCAAGAAGCATCCATTAGTTTTTCTGCAAAACAAACAAAAGCAAGCAACCATCAGAAACAGAAACGGTCACAAAATAGAAGAATATGCAAAACTTCACACAAGTACTACCTAGGGTTTCATCTTGCAGATCTGCCCCGACAGGGCTGAAATTGATGTTGTGTAACAAACGGTCGTCTACAAGTTTACCAACATCACGAGGGGTAAAATTCAGGTAGTGCACAAGCTGCTGGTGGTATGAGGACAAATTCCGGGGAGGGTAAGGATGGGTGCCATCTACCTTCTCAGATATGCCATATGTTTGGCATATTTTCCATTCTTGTTGAAGGGTAAAATGAGACTGGAGGGCTCTTACAATGTCTAGGGCTCCGACTCGACTACTCCCTGGGTTTTCACCTTGTAAAAGGGAGGAGATGATGGTGGTATTATGCCCATCAGATTCGGTATCATAAGACTCGACATCAATGACTTTATCACCCTCGGTAGCACTATACAAATCACACACAAAAGAAGTGGTCTCCTCCTCAGAATCAAAGGTAGGCTCCAACAAATTGTAGGGCTCACATCGGTTCCTGGAATCGGAGCCAAGACTATCCGACATAGTTACACACGAAAAGGCAGAAAAACAAAGGCAACAACAACAACACACAGGATTTTGAGGACCCTTCTCAAAACAAACATAGCACGGAAAACAGACAAAATAAACAAAATATAAAAAGAAAAGGAGAGAAACACGTAATACCTAGATGAGTGGACAACAACATGCGTAACCGCCGCTGGAGAGGGAGAATCAAAGAGAAGGAGGAGGATGAGGGTTTTCTGATTTTAATGCTAAGCAAAAATTTGAAAAAGAGAAATGAAATCGATAGTTTTTTGGTAAGTTACCTTTTCAAAATTAAAAATTCAAAAATAAAATAACTTACAAGGAAAGGGGCGGGCTCTATCCTCTGCTGTACATGTGGCAGTCATCTGCGCATACCTAGGTACAATTATGGCGGCAATAATTGGTGAGGCTGTAATGATGGCGCGACTTTCTCGAACTCCAAGGCACTAACTGCAGACATATGGAAAAGTCCAATCGACTAGTCAAATCACGAGTAGGGTTTTCTCCGGACCTACATAGGAAGGCTTCAACGTGTTTTCTACCTGTATCTCTGAGGTTTTTTCAGCTCGACCCATATCAATTATTTATTTTCAACTCTTACAGATTGATTTCGTCAAACTTTAGAGTTGGGGGGGGGGGGACTATTGATGTGGGTGGAAATTCATCTTTGGTCCAAGCTGGGTAGTCCAATACTGTGTGGGCTCAAGCCCAATGGTTTCATAGACTTAGATCCTTCTAGAAGATATCATATTCGGACAAGCTCAGATGAGGCCCAAATGACCCGACCTGCACAGGTAGGGCAACACTGATTGTGGACAGCTGGGAGACAAGATCCAATCAATCTTCAACCTTGGCGTATATAGACCTGCAGAGATCCGACCTATCTTTCCCAATTATATCCGATTGATTGTAGCCTCATACGGATATATTATGATTTATTCTTATTGCCAAATGTATATTTAGCATAGTTGACTTACCCCTTTTAACCCCCCCCCCCCCCTCAAAATTCTTGTATATATATCGACTCCAACATCAATAAAAAGATTTGAACTCTTTACCCCCGTGGACGTAGGTCTAACTTTTGGACCGAACCACGTTAAATTTCTTGTTATTTATATTATCGTTCTTATATTATATATTAAATCGCACTATAATACTCATATTCTCCCATATATTAATATAAATATTATTGATGTGAAATTCACACACATCAAACATCATTATTAATAAATTAAAATAATAATTTAAAATAATAATATTAGCTTTCTTACATACATTAGTTAAAATCAGGTCCAGTTTTCTTAAATTAGGTCAAGTTTTTTCTTCATATTTTTATGTCAAGTCAAACATAGACAAAAAATAATATTAATTATCAATAACAATTGTCTAAAATAATAATATTAGCTTTCTTACATACATTAGTTAAAATCAAGTCAAATTTTCATACATTATGTCACGTTTTTACTTCATATTTTTAAATCAGGTCAAACATTAGGCAAAAAATAATATTTTTTATCAATATTATTTATCTAAAATAATAGTATGAGCTTTCGTACATATATTAATTAAAATCAGGTTATGATTTCTTACATTAGGTCAAGTTTTTACATTATATTTTTAAATCAGTTCAAACATTAGGCAAATAAAAAATAAGTTATCAAGAATATTTGTCTAAAACAAAAATATTAACATTCTTACACCAGGTCAAGTTTTACTTCACATATGAAGTTCAGTATTTATTAGGCTAAAAAAGTAAAATAAAATAATAACTTCAAATTTGCGGTTTGTATTAATTAACTGATAGTGTTAGGTGCCCGACGAACCATTTGTTTTGGGCTCTGCCATATTAAAAGTATAACACTTTGGCGGTCTTGTTTAAATATATTGAATATTTCTTTATGGTATGCTTCTTTATTGTTATAACTAGTGTTAGTATAAATAAAGATCCCATTGATTACATATGGTTAGGGGAGCAGTCGGGATACCGATGGAATGCTCTCCAAAACCGTAATCCTAAATAATATTCCAAGTCATAGAGGCTGTGAGATGTGGGATATCATTGACCTCGTCAAGACTTATTCATGCATGTAACTCTCCCAAGAGGTCGACGTGTTCCATTGTCGATGGCTTGTATGGCAATACATGTATGAAGATTCATACTTTGATTATGGAATTGAACGGCCCCGCTAAAGGACTCCTAGTTGGTGTTGTCGAACATGGAGTCCTTAGACCTGAGATGTCATTAGAAAGGGTATTATCCACTATGCTTTGATATGCATGTGCACTCCAGGAGAGTCATACGACGTGTATGTTGGGTATAATCTGATTGTACAGCGGAACAAGTGGCAGTCGGAGAGGGATTCATCCAGGGTCACGAGTACCCGGTATTTTCTATGTTGTTGCGAGAATCTTAATGATCGATAAAGTCTTTGATCAAAGCAATTATCTTCTAAGAGGGATTGGTGGTCCTGGATTAGTAGACTGGATCATTAGATGTCACATCACAGTCATAGTTTCTAAGGTTATTAGGGTTCGACAGTCACCATACCCTAGACCATAGACGGGAAACTGATGAAAGGATTCTACTCACATGGCGATCGTAACTCGGATAGGTTTGCTTTTCATCGTTGACAGTCATGGCGAGGTTGCTAGACATCGAACCACGACAATAGGTGCCTTGGGTTAATTTGGTGAAATTAATCCAAGGTCTAGTTAATTATTTAGAATAATTAATCTAGCCTATGGGGACTTATTGCTAGCTTGTCAACGAGCCTGAGGTGTCACACACATAACTTAGTGTAGTACCTATTGGCTAGTTAATTCATTATGAATTAATGGAGGGGTTAATTAATTGGATTTAATAAATCAAAAAAAGGAATTAATTTAATGGTATTAATTAATGGTCCTATAATTTAATATTAAAATATTAAATTGGGAAGGACTAATTAATTAATAAGAGAAATAAATAAAATAATATATATATATATATAAATATATATATATATATATTAATTAATATCTTAGAAATATATTTAGTAAGATATTTTAATTGGTTAAGGTAATTAAAAAGTTAAGATCTTATAAGATATATGTTAGGATAATAATAGATATGGTAATATCTAATTAGTTGGAAAAAGTCCAACTAACTAAGGAAAGAGAATAAAAGAAAAGAAAATACAATATATATATATATATACATACATACAGGCACGCCTCCCCTAATTTTTAAGGTGAGAGGCGTGTGTGTGTGTGTGTGTGTGTTCCACCTCTTTTAAAATTAATGAAGGATTGATAAAAAATTATACATGTCCTTTTCATTAATTCTCTCCCAATTTTTCTTTCACAAGAATTCTTCAAACTCATGTGATGAGTGCAAAGAACACTAAAATTAATTCCTAACCCTTTTTCCTCAAAAAGCCAAAATTCGATATTCTCTTGGCTAGCACTGGTGGAGATAATCGAGGGTACAAGCTATGGTGTGGATACATCTCAGAGGCGCAACACTTGGGGTGCTAGGGCAAATCCAATTTGAAGACTGTAGCAGGGGGTAGCTTAAAAAGATGTTGCTGATTTAAGGTCTACAAGAGGTAAACATGAGTAAATCATCTTCTAGGATAGTTTTGAATCCAATGGTACCATGTCGACCTAACCCTAATTTCGGGGATGCCGCTTTAATTTTTAAATTATATGTTTTCCGCTGCGCCGACATCCCCTGGGGTTGTACCGATCTCAACAGTGGTATCAGAGCTAAGGTTTAGACATGGCTCGGATTCTTTTCGTGTTTATATGCTTTAAAATTTGTTTTTATTGCATATTGGAATTGGTTGAATTTTCGGTTTAATTTTTAGATTCGTTGATTTGGAGTCAATCTGAAAATCAAAGGGCTATGTTTTGTTTTAAAATAATAATAATAGTAAAAGAAGGGTTGCCGTCGAAGGGCAGCGCTGCCAGAACAGTGCCGCAGCTGCGTGATGGAGACAGGCAGTGACCGCGAACAGTAATAGCGTTATTTGGTGTTGTGCGCACGAGCCGCCAGCAGCGCGTCACTGCTGACGACAGCGCACGGCAGCGGCCCGTTCTTGACCTAGCGGTCGAGATGTAATTTCTCCTAATTTCCAAATATTTTTCATTATAATTGTGTTTTAGGCTTTGGGTCGTTCTTTGCAATTAAATTAAAAGCGCAACCCTAATTTATGATTTTATAAAATTGAGTTTTTGAATCTCAAATTAAAAATTATTTTAAGTTTGTTCTAAATTTAGGTACTTCAAAATTGAAGGTTTTATTTAATTGAAAATTGAAATAAGATGGAATTTTATTAGTTTTCGCAATTGGATAAAATTAGGTTTTTGGAAAATCTTTTTAGATTAGATGGAAAAGTATGATTTTTTCACGTGAAGTTTCTAAAATTGATTTTTAGAAATTAGAGTTTTTGGATCCATTAATTAATTTGATTATCCTTAATTAAAGACGGTGAATATTTATTCATATTTGCATGATAGCATGTTTATGTGATTATATGGTGATCCGGGTCGAGCCATAGAGTAGTCGTTATTTTGATTTGAGGCCTGTGTGCCATGTTTTTCTTTTATTATAAATGAGAGAGAAAGGTTTCCTTAAATGTATTTTTTAAGACGAAGATGGAGACATTCAAGCTCATGGAGATTTGAAAATCTTAGTATAGGGTCCGGGTCCTTAGATTAGATTGGTCAACACCTTGATGGCTCGGGGTGTTTAGGTACTGGCTTGACTAAGATCACATTTACCGCTTTATGAATGATTGCTTATTTTCTTATGTTATGTATGTTGTGCATGTTTGCATAATCACCTAAGAAAGATAAGTAATTGAAATTGTGAGACCTTGTTTTTGTAAAACCCCTTTATCCATATTAAGTCCCTAAATGAATAAATCGGGGGCCCGGAAGCCCCTTGATTAGGTCCAGTGCCTTCCATCATTAGATGTGAGAGGGAATAGCGCAGCTCGTCATCATTGTCTCACAAGTCATGGAATGGTGGCAAGTTAAGTGTGATACTCTCACAACGAGGCCTTCTATATGACAGACAGTCATTTTAGAAGTGCACACGGGTCTCAATTTTGCTAAGGAGTCGTCCATGAGGCATGGGACCACCTGGCTACTGTCATGTTGTGAGAATTTGATGGGTCGGACTTAAACACAGACTAGTATACGGTTACATCGTGTTCTCGGGACGTACATGAAATGTGAGGTAAATATCTCAAGAGCCACCTGGATGTGGATGGGGCCGTAGTACCTGTTCAAATGTTACCGCCCATTGTCTCACGAGTAGTAGAATGAAGTTGGGACATTTGACGCTCGAGCCCACTGGAAATGGTTGAGTTTCCCATCTTTTGTCAATTGGGGTGACGGATTTCTAAAAGTTAGTGGGAGCACACATGTATATTTAAAATTCCTTAATTGCAGGTGAATATATGTTAGAACTGAATGCTAATGATCGTTTTTCGCTTTATCGCATTTTATACAGTAATATCATGGATATAGTTTATACAAGTTTAAGAGTTCTGGATAACAACAAGTTTGATGGCTTGAACTATGCCCTCTGTCGTAATTCTTGGATATCTACCTCAAGGGTGAGAAACTTAATTATATAATCAATGGGGAAATCCTACCCATCCCAAACCGGCAAATCATGCTCGTACTTTGGAGTACTTGACGAAGCAGATTGATGACGAGGCTTATGTTCGACGTTTCATATTATCTATGATGTTCGGATGACCTGATTAAGATATATGATAATGTCAAACTAGCCAAGGATATCATCAAAGATATTGAGGAGACGTTTGGAAAGAAAACGACAACGGGTGATTGGCCTCATTGCTATGGGATGGAATACTTTAGCAAGGATTGTCCAGTTGCCTTCAAAAGCCACAATGAAGGTGCGTTTATTGTTGAGGTTAATTTGTCAATTAATCATGCTTCTTGGGTGTTTGACACCGGCTGTGGTACTCACCTTTGCAATGATTTGCAGGTGTTGTCTAGAAGCAGAGAGCTAGATGACGGGGACATGGTCCTGAGAATGGCTAATGGAGCGTCTATCGTTGTGAATGCTATTGGAAACGTCATTTTAGTTCTTGAGGATAGTAGTAGGTTTACTTTAAAGGGTGTTTATTATGTTCCTATATTGATTAAGAACCTAATTTCTGTTTCAGTTTTGGACAAGAAGGTTTTTCTTTTAATAAGGATTTTCTTCAATATGTTTTGGTTCTAAATTGATCATTAGAGCATATATGTATAACAACGTTTATGTATACCCGCATACTAATTCTCTTGCAATTCAACCAATAAATATAGGACATCGTAAGTCTAATGATCCACCTGATGCACAAATTTGGCATACTAGACTTGGTCATGCATCTAAAGATAGGACTCGCAAGTTGTTAAGTTTCCTCGATCTTGATGAAGAAGAGAAACTACAGACTTGTGAACCTTGTATGAAAGGTAAATTGACAAAGTCACCATTTGGAGGCCAAATGGAACGTGCTAAGGATTTTCTTTAGTTAGTTCACACAGATGTGTATGGACCGCTCAGTGTTAATGTATTAGGGAACTTTTCTTACTTTATAACTTTTACCGACGATTATTCTAGGTATGGTTATTTGTATCTTATTAGATTCAAATCTGAGGCCTTTGAGAAGTTCAAAGAATTCAGAAATGAAGTGGAGAAACAAACAGGTACAAGTCTTCGATCTGATCGAGGAGGAGAATACTTGTCTAGTGAGTTCTTGGATTATTTGAAAGAGAATGGGATTCTCTCTCAGTGGACGCCGCCTGGAACGCCATTATTAAATGGCATGTCTGAGCAAAGAAACCGCACGTTGATGGACATGGTCCGGTCAATGATGATGTCCACCAATTTACCTACGTTCTTCTGGGGCTATGCCTTGGAGACAACGGCTTATCTATTAAATAGATTAGCATCAAAGAGTGTTCCTGAAGTGCCGTATAAAATGTGGAACAACAAATCACCCTCATACAAGTACCTAAGAGTATGGGGATGTGTTGCTCATGTCAAGCAGCCAATAGGGGATAAGTTAGATTCAATATCTATCTTATGTAGGTTTGTGGGTTACCCTAAGGAGTCCTATGGGTACTACTTCTATCACACCTTGGAACAAAAGGTAATTGTTTTAAGGAACGTTGTTTTCCTGGAGAAGCAACTCTTCATTGGGAGCATAGATAGAGTGATTGAACTTGAGGAAACTCAAGAAATACAAACACCATTGGCAGTAAATGAAGAGCAAAATGAACCACAAATTGTAAGCACACAAATTCCACCTCTAAGAAGATCCAAAAGGATTCCGAGATAGCCTGAGAGGTACTATGGTCTCTTGCTGAAAAGCAAAAAGTAGGGCCTCCTATTGGATGAAGATCCAACGTGCTATGATGAGGCAATGTCCGACAAGGACTCGGGAAAATGGTTTGAAGTCATGGAATCTGAAATTGAACCCATGTACTCCAACAAGGTTTGGACCTTGGTAGACCCACCATCGGGCATTAAGGCCATTGGTTGTAAGTGGGTATACAAATGCAAGTTAGGAGTAGATGTGGAGGTTACCACCTTCAAGGTTCTCTTCGTGGCGAAGGGTTATACTCAAAGGCAAGGAATTGACTATGAGAAGACTTTTTTGCCAGTCGCGATGACCAAGTCAATTAGGATTCTATTAGCCATATCTGCCTATCCCGATTATGAGATTTGGCAGATGGATAAGAAAACGGCTTTCCTTAATGAAAACATTGGTGAGGAAATCTACATGGAACAGCCGGAGGGTTTCACATCCAGTGGGAGCGAGCACAAGATATGCAAGCTACAAAGATCCATTTCTGGCTTGAAGCAAGCTTCCCGAAGCTGGAATTTGAGGTTTGATGAAGCTGTAAAGGAATACAGCTACATCAAGAATGGTTATGAATCATGCGTGTACAAGAAAGTTAGTGGGAGAGCCATAAGCGTTTTGGTACTCTACGTTGATGACATTCTTCTCATCGAAAAATGTAGGAATGTTACAATCAACGAAAGATTGGTTGTCGACCCAATTTTCAATGAAAAATATGGGAGAAGCATCCTACGTTCTTGGTAAGAAGATACACTGAGAAAAGGAAAGTAGATTGCTAAGACTCTCCCAATCTAAGTACATAGAACGAATCTTGAATAGATTCAGTATGGGAGATTCTAAGAAATGATTCCTTCCAGCAAGACATGGAATCTCTCTCTCTAAATCAATGTCCCCAAGGACACCCGAAGAAAGAGAGAGAATGTTAATGATTCCTTATGCTTCGGAAATAAGAAAAATTATGTATGTTATGCTATGTACTAGACCGGATGTGGCTTATGCACTTAGTGTAGCAAGCCAGTTCCAGTCGAATCCAGGGGAAGACCACTGGACCGCTGTGAAAGCAATCCTAAAGTACTCAGGATCTCTTTATAGTATATGGCGGAGGTAAATTGGGACTAGAGTGCTATACGAACTCTAGTTTTCAGTCGGACGTAGACCATCTTAAATCGATATCCGGATATGTGTTTGTACTCAATGGAGGAGCTCTAAGCATGAGACAACAACATAATCCACCACGGAAGCTGAGTGCATAGTTGCTGGTGAAGCGGCAAAGGAAGCTGTTTGGATGAGGAACTTTGTCCATGAATTGGAGGTAGTTCCCTCCATTGTTAATCCAGTGCTTCTGTACTGTGATAATAATGGAGCTATAGCTCTATCGAAAGAGCCTAGGTGTCACCAAAGATCCAAACATATTCTTAGACGATATCATCTCATCAGAGAGATAATGGAAAGAGGCGACGTTCGAGTAGAACGAGTCGACTCTGCGGAATACGTAGCAAACCCCTTCACCAAAGCTCTGAGTCAAAATGTATTTGAAAAACATCTGAAAATGATGGGACTAAAGTACAAGGGCAACTGGCTCTAGGGCAAGTGGGAGTTGGGTGTGTATTAATTAACTCTTTCTTTTTTCTTTTGGTATTTTGTTGTTGTCAAAGAAATCATATGAAATAGTGATTTGAATTTCATATATGTAGTTGTATTGTAAATGTTGAACTTATAATGCTTAAAAATTTTCTTAATGAAAATTAGATTATATTTCATAAATTTGTAATGAATATACAATTTAAAAAATTATCCGATATTCAAAGAAAATTATCTATTATATTTCAAAATTCTCAACTTCTCACCATTTCTAGCTTTTAATAGTTATATGATTTTTAAAGTATATTAAGTGAAAATGTACAATAATTTAATAGGATAGATATATGCAATATATATTGTCTAGTGTGTTCAACCATCAAATTATGAAAATAAATCTCTTAAAAATGATGAATAATATATTGAAAGTTATACTTGTCTTACATATTAAGAGAAATGTGTGTACAAATACTATAATGACACTTTGATAATTAGATTAAAAATAAAATAAATTTAGAGTGTGAGTATCATTTTAGGAGTGTTACTATCAACTCCAATAGTTTTTTTTAAAAAATGATTGTCTTTATGCGCATGGGCAATTGGGCATACTCCACTTTCCTCAGCCACAAGAACCAAAAGGGTAAGCTCCACCTTTTTCACTTGTCTATCCTAAAAAAACAAAAAGTTGACTTTTTACCCCGAACTTTCCTGTCCCTTCCCTTCTTTCTCCTTTTTTTTGAACTTTTTAGGAAGCAATCTGAGGGCGTGATTTGATAATTGATAGGTTCACATTTACTTTGGGTTTGTTATTTTATATGCATATATTATGGGTTGGTAATTAAAATTAAAAATATAATGTTATGTCTTCTGTTGATCAGTTTACTTTAACCAAATGGGGTTATATTATATATTTTTTCAATATTTATTTAAATAAATATTCTATGGCAGTTAGTTCCTTTAATCATTGGAAAAGTCAGACTTAGTCCCGATCTAACATTTTCATTATTATGAAAAAAGAAAAAGTCGGTAGGATGAGATTTCTTGATTCTTATACTATCGGTGAAGAAGTATTATTCTAGTATGTAAACAAATCGAGTTAAGCATCGTTCAAAAGTTTGTTCGAATTTTTTGGAGCTCTATATTGTATTTGAATTTTATTTTATTATCAAACAACTCAAGTTTGACCGAACTAATTTAGTCTCGCTGAACACTATTCGAGCACAGTTATCTTGTTTCCTTTTTTTCATTCTTTATCATCTATTATATAATTAAGTCAAAATCGGCCTGAGCTTTATATATTATCAAGTTTAAAAAAATGGCAAAAATACACTTTGTACCCCTTGGACTATTCACTTTGTAACATTTAGATCCTTGAACTATCGAATGTAACAAAATGGTACCTAAACTATCAAACATAACAAAATAGTCCCCCAACTTAAGGACGTGATTGGCTAATTTTTTAAATTGATAAATAGTATAATACGAGTGTTATTTTTTAGTATTAAGTACTTTAAATACTTTTATATAGTTTTTTTATTGTTAATACGATAATTATTTAAAATATACTTTTTAAAATTTTTAAGAAGATTAAAAAACTTAAAATCATAATTAGTATCAATTATTGATATAAAAATTTTACATAAATATTTGTTTAGATCAAACTACAATTGATTTTTTCGCTATAGAAGGCTAAGGACAATTAAATCCATAAATTTATTAACCCTAAATGTTGAATTTTTTGGAAAGAAAAGTTGGTGAAATGAGTTTTTGGGTTAAAAAATATTATAAAAGGTTTTTTTGGATATAAAGTTTATTTTAAGGAGGTTTTAGTAAATTTTCCTAAAAAATTAGTAGAAAATTAGTGTATTATTTTCTGTACAAAAGTGTGTAAAAAATGGTAACTAAATGATTAAAAAATAGCAAAACTATAAGTACACAAAAGACGCATCTTATTGAAAGCAAACGAGGCAAAATAGATAAACTTTTTCAATGGACACATTGCAATGGTCAAACTTAGTGTCACGTTAGCAACATGTCACAGCAAGCCAAACACGTCCATCAAATTGAGGAACTATTTTGGTACGTTTGATAGTTCATAGACCGTTTTGTTATATTTGATAGTTCAAGGACTTAAATGAGATAAAATGAATAATTTAGGGGTACAAAGTGTATTTTGTCCTAAAAAAGATTGTACAAGTTTACTCGGTATCCTTAATTACTAAAACAAATTTTAGTAATCAATCTTAAATCTAACACCAAATAATTTTTTTTCTGGCATTGTGATACCTCACTATCTCCCTTTTTAGAGAAAAATTTAGGGTCGGCTCCTATTAGGATGGGGACATGCCTTCGGAACTATAGGTTGTTTATAGATGTACTTACAGATCGCCCACCAATACAACCTTTATATCGACAGAGGGAATCGAACACATAAATTTCTAAGGGAAAGTGCAAGCTCGTTCTTATCTACTGAGCCAACTTACTTTGGCAGTGATACCTCACCATCACTATAATAAACACCACACCAATAGACTTTTCTAAAATCACTAGTACAAAGTACAAAAAGCAAATGCACTTTTACGAAAATAGGCTTGCAAAGGGAGGCATTCAAGAATCAAGAGGCACAAGGCAAAGCCATTCCAATTTAATTTCTGTTCGTTAGGGGGCTAAACTTGGATGACCTCGATATAAAAGATGAGTGGGACATTCTTATATGGACTATTGCTCAACATAAAACATATGGATAATTACATATACAATCTCCTATTTACCTATACACTCTCTTATGCACTTATTGAGATCTTACAAATTAACAAGATATTTTATGTCAAACCCTTACAACTCAAAATTAAAAATTGTGATTATAATATATTTCTATTGAAATGTGAAGCAACTAAGATTTCTCAAATACCCCGATGCTTTTCTTAATTAGAGTATCACATATAAATTATCTGAAATTTACCCTAATAGATAAGTGGGGATTTTCTTGGTTTATCAATATTGGTCCACCCATTACCATCAGCACAACCCCTCATTATCCTATGATCAAAAGTGGAATTCAGAGATTACTCTCGTTATACTATAAAATTACTGTATATTTTTGAAACCTTTGAATTAGTACAAAGGTGGTAATTAATCACTATCGTTTCTATAATTTTTATACTTGATTGATCTCGAGACTGATGATTCCAACAATATTTTGATAGCTCAAAATGTTTATTCCAGATACTTCACCGATAATAAGGTGAGATATTTTGGGACTAACCAAATCCAAATTGACTAAAAATTACTTCACTAATTCAAAACCAATGGGGAGACCATCCCTTGCACCAAATTATATCTTAATCAAAATGAGGATTTCGATGCTAAATAATTTGGTACTAAGACCGACCTTTGGTTGACTTCCACTTCACTTTTCACACTTAGACACGTATCCACATGACTCCTGTCCCTACTACCTAATTTGTCTTGACACTATCTCCCACCTCATTCTTTTTTGTCTTACTTTTCCTTTGACAAACTGTCCAAATTTGACTCAATTAATTATTTTTAAGTAATACTTTATTCTATATTTTATTTTATTTATGTATGGCATGTGCAAGAAGAATTTATAAAATTATAAAACCGGAATAAATCTTATACCTTTATCGTTGATAGGTAAATTGGAATACAACATAATACATTATTTTGAAATAGAAAATTTGAATTATCATCTAGAGTATTCTGAATCCTCTATTTCAGATATTGTTTAGTTCACTTTGTATAAGCACATATCGTGTATAATTTTTTCTTAAATATAAAAGTTACACACGTGTATATATGAAATAGATTACCTAATAAACATTATTTTGAACAGAAAATCCAAACAACTTCCCCGGCAGGAAGGGGTTCTTCTGGTAGTGGGGTTTCCAGGATGTACTCCGGTAAAGGGTGAGTCCCTACAAACTCAGTGATGTCTTGAGGAATCTCAACGGTTTACTGGTCTTACATCGCTCCTAGAATTGGATAGAGGGTCCAAACATGGATTTTCAATTCAATGAACTTTCGATAATAATTATTTAGTTCAATAACATTTAATAAGTGACAGATTTAGTATTCAATCACTAGCCTTCCTACCATTGTGAATAAATAAAAAAATTAGAAGATTCGATAAAACCTTATTTTACTGGCAAAATTGAGTCTAAAAAATATTAGAAGTTTTGAGTTCAATTCCCATTTGCTTATAGAACATTTATATACTCTCATAATATTTTTTAATTGATTGTAACAATTATTAGTTGGTTGTAAATTATTATTATTTACTGATCATGAGATATATCATGTAAACGATTCATTTAAAAAATAAAAAAATGGACCAATTTTCCTTTTGGATTGTGTTAGATAATCCAAGCAATGTATGGCTTCAGAGTGTCAATATTCAAGAATTCCAATGCAACCTAACTTTTTCTTGCAAAATCTCACTTTTCAACGTGTATACATACATTATACATCCCTCCTATCTATCTATATATATATATATATATAGTGACCAAAATTCCAACCTACCTAGTACCCACCACCTCATACATCCACACCACTATCTTCCACTCATATTACAGCTACCACTACCATTTCTTCTTGCATTTTGTTTCCTTCTCATTTGCTTCCACAACCTCCCTCCTCATGGCTACAGTAAGTCTACAATTCAAACTTTCTGAATCCCAATTCATTAATCTCAAAATCACTTCTTCTTTCAAATATCATATATATTTTTGTATGTATAAATCGTTCCTCACAGTTCAGTTGAATTGTTTGATCAGGATTATTGCAGAAAGAGTGGGCAAATTCCAGCATTTGGTGACTGGGAAAATGCGAATGAAATGCCGATAACGCAGTACTTTGAGTGCGCCAGGCAAGCGGGCTTGCTCCGCTGCAGCTGCTCCGGTGAATGCGGAGGCTCTTCTATCAACAATGCCGCTTACTGGGGCGGCGGCGGCGGCGGTGGTGATCTTTATGGAGTTGGTTTTGAGAAAGCTATGCCTCGCCGGGCTTATGCTGTTCCACAACGGAAGGTCTGTCTATTTTTATGTGTGTGTTTTTGGAGTAAGAATTCTCCGATTTTGTTTACTCGCTTTGTGAATTTTGTCTGGACTAAAAAACTTCGAAATATTCGTAGAGTTGGCGATTTTTGGGGGGGGGGGGGGGGGGGGGGGGGAACTCGGTATAACGGGACAATTATACGCGGCACGATACATACTATATACGTATAGTAGTGTAACCCGCAAACTCTTAGGTTTGTGTGTTTAAAAATGATAAATTTGAAGTAAAGATGTCAAATGACTTCAAATTCAGCGTATTAATTGAAAATGTAGCTCAAGATGAGTTTAAAGTAACTCAAAATGAATTTTAGGGAATTTGAAATTCATCATAATTTGAAATTATTCAAACAAGTCTCATAAATTTGTTTATGAATTTGAAATACTCGGTTCTTTATTTCTTCGATCCAAACACAACCATAGTATACATTGTGTTGACCTTTGTGGCAACAATTACCCTTGTAATTATATAAACATGGAACTTGGTTTTGTTCTATAATTTAAGGATATTTTTATTTTTTGGTTAACTTTTACGCGTTTAAGTTGAAACATTGTTGTAGCTATAGTGTATAGTACAGCGATTATGTGCAACCTGAAAGCATTCAAATAAAATTTGGCAAATCACCTTTAAGCAAATTAAGGTGAACAAATTACATAAATATTACTTGTTGTGGTATGCCTGAAAATCTTGCCGTCAAAAAGGTGGTGAGTTTTTCACCGGAAATTTTGAACTCTCTTTGAATCTCCGTTATGTTACTTCTGACTTCACACTCTCAATTATCATGCTCGATTTACAACATTTATGCGTTGCAGACGAGAGGAACGAACAAGAGCCGTCAACATTCAACGGAGCAAAGGAAACAAGTTAAGGTTCGAGATATAATGGATCATCAACCAAGAAATCAGAATTTGGGTCAGAAAAACTACACAAAACATAGTAATAAATCTGGAAATGTTGTAATTCCACAGAAATCCTCGATCACTGTCAAACCAGTAGATGAAGATCTTTACAAGATCCCTTCTGACCTTCTTGAAAATTCCAAGCGAGTAAGTAATTCCCTTTTCATAATGCTCCGTAACTTTGATATTTTGTTTTGATTATACGACGTAAATTAGCATGAGGAGGTATGTAGGTAATTGTCTCATTATTTAAATATAAAATTATGGCTCTGTTCATCTTTCGATGAATTATTAAAATCTATAATTCTGGCTTCGTTCTGATGAATACTTTGTTGTGTGGATGCAGAAGAAAATGTTGGGATTCTTTTCTAGATGCATGGCTCCCCCTTGTGCTGCATAAAGATCAAGTTTCAATTCTACAGAAATTCAATCAACTCAAGTATATGAATATATGTGATGATTATCTTCCACATCAAGTGAGGAAAATAATCGGACAGGCGATTATGCAGCAGTGAAGACGAACTACAGTCTACAAAACATCATCTCTATCGTTCAATATAAATGAGTTAAAGTTATTGAAACTTTTATCATAGTTTCAAGAGTATTTAAGATGATCTATCGATTGCCACTGTATTGCTAGTCTTGTGTGCTTGCATTAGATTATAGATACAGCACAAATCTATATGTTCTTTTTCTGTATACAAATGCCACAAAGTACAAGACAACCGACCTCTAGCATAGTGATCACAGTGGTTATCTGAATGTAACTCTAGTTCTGTGTACTTGGCTTGAATTTCTTTGAAAACACAACTCTCAGCATTTTTGTGCAAGCGCATCACAAACCGACAAACCGGCAATGACCGACTTATAATACTTGATCCAATGGTGATCAATGGGTACTATTGCTTATAACGGATCCATCACTGTTTACAAGCTTCTAGACCAACCATCTACATAACTACACAAACATAGCTGAAAAATGAACTAAACTACTCAATATTCCAATCGATATTGTTTACTACGAGTTCGTTTGAGCAAGGTTCATTAAGATAACAAATCAAGTTTAAACACATTTTTTTCCGATGAGTTTTGGAGCTTGACCTGATTCGTAAAAAAATGGTAAGATATATATTATATATAAAGAAATCAAGCTATTTGAGCTCAATTAGTTTTCAGTTTGTTCAGATCGATTAAAACTCGTTTAAGCTCAATTCGACTAATAATCAAACTAAGCTCAAATACAAACTTTTGAGCTCAACAAAACAAACAACTTGAACAATATCAACTCGATTTATTTACAAACCCTATGTGTACAAACCAAGTGAAATAGCCCACTAATTTTCTTTTCCTCTCCTTTCTAAGCAAATACAATTAAAGTGGAAAGGCATTGCCTGAAAAAGCCAAAACATAAACAGAATCACCAGAAGTGCATGAAATTAGAGATCCCAATAATATAACAAAATACCATCAACATGCAGAAGTATGAAAAGGCAGCATTCTCATGTCCATCTCTATAAAACTTTCTTCCTCTCCATACAAACTTCCATTACTGCAAAAGAATCCGACTCAGAACCACAGTGCAAACCAAGCAGCTGATGAAAAAAGGACAACAAACCCGCATAAAGAAGGTGTTATCTCAACACGATTACAACAATTCGTACTCTACATGGGTCCACCACATAGACGATAGTTCTGAGACCTTGTGAGGACAATCCATACATAAGGGTTATGTAAGAGGGTCAAAATTAATAATATTACTCCAGCGAAATACCTAAATAAGTCAAGCTCGAAATTTCTCCCCATCCAAAAAATCATGCTTCAGAGAGTCGATTAAAAGCTTAAAGTGGCTTTTTTGCAAGTAATGATTCGTTTTTAAATAAGAAATCACAACTCAAACAAACAACATATTATACCTTTCCGGTGAAATAGAGAAGATCATGGAAAACATAAAGAAAAATGCAGAAACTGAAAGTACCATAAATACAAGAAATGTTCAAGAAGGATACAGAAGAGGATACAGATGGTGGATAAATTGCAAACACCTCATGACCGCTTGCTGCCACATTTGGTGAACAAACAAAACCAAAGAACCAAGCTTACTAAAAGTTAACCTCGAGAGAAAATAATTTGAAAAGAATTGTAGCCAAGGAAGCTTACCGCAATACTGATGAGAACCCATAGAGTTTTGGTAAGACGGTCAGCGTTTAGAGTGGTTCAAATCCAAGTTAACAAAATCTACTGCAAAGATCAGAAATCGTTATTATTGAAAATCATGAGACTCTGCAGGATCATATCGATCTTCAAACTCATCTAGTTCGGGCTGAGAGCTACTACTCCTGATTGTTTTGCTTCTCCTCCTATCCCTATGCCTATCATCATCTTCATCTCTCTCTCGACGAGTGCTGTTGCTTTTGCTTCTCCCTCTGTCTCTATCTTGCCGCTTATCTTCATATCTCTCTTTTTTGCGACTAGTCCTCTTGTGTTGATCTCTTTCTCTTTCATGATTATTTCTCTCAGGTTCATCCCTATTTCTTTTATGATGATTTCGTTCGTGTGACTCGCTTCGACTTTTGTGCGATCTATTCGAAGAACCTTCTCCAAAGGGCTCAACATACTCGGAGTTTCCTCTACCATGCAGATGATCTCTTGAGTGACTGCTACTTTGTCTCACTTCCCGGCTTCTAGAATAATCATCTCTGTCATGTGGGGCTCTCTTGACATTTCTATTGGAATTTCGAAGCCCATTATTCCAATGGGACTCAATGTCTTTTGAATCATGACGAGAGTTTGATTGTTTCCTGTAATCATGTGCTTGGTCTTTGTTCTCTTCGGATACCTCAGTATTCCTCTTTGTTCCAGAAACACTAGTGGAACCTGGATTTGTGTAGAAATTTTCAGATGCCAAAGGCTCTGTCTCCTCCACAGCCTTTGACATGCCACCAATCCCGCCAGCTAGCTTGATTTCCTCCATATACTCATCTATGATATTCCTCATTACCTTTAGGGCGATACAAGGAGAAAATAATTAAGTCAACTCATGTGAAGCAATTTATCAACTGGTATGGTGACAAATTGATAGAGTTATGATTTACAGAGAGCAATATCACAAACGCACACCAACCCCACTCCCATGAATAGACACAAGTGGGGAGATAGTAGGTGATTTGGCCTCAGAAAACAGAAAGAACTCTGCAACGTACAATTCTTGTGATAGATATGCATCACACAAATACTATATACATTAATAAATAATGGAAAGACAGACTACATCTTTTGTAAGTGTGTAATTATAACACTTGACTTGACCATTCTAAATCCTACGGTCTAAGGTCAGATGAAGCATCCTTCTTCACAAGACAGGAGAATTCACCGTTCAGTCAAAATGTTGATATGACATGATTACGCTGTTCATGTGAATTGGGGAATAATTTATCACTTGTTTGTTGTTTGGGATTCATCATTTTCCTCCCTGTGTAAAGGGAATAATTAAATCACACCTCATGCGGGGTGATTATCAATCAATTGTTTGTGGGATTAGAACCTGGGCCTCAAAACAATACTGGGCTTTTGTCCAACATACCAAACAAGGGATTAAGTGTGATTGTATAGTGTATCAACCTAATCAATCATACCAAAAGAGTTCTAAACCAATTAATAATATTTGGGATAGCATATAATATTTATCCCATTATTAAGGCAATCGAGGTAACAGTAATACTTGAGCATATACAATGCTCTTGTTCTGACCCTAAAACATAAATGTCCGATTTTCTATGTATTTTCCAGGGATATCTTCTTTAGGGCATAGATCAAAGAAAGTTCACTTTTAGATACAAAGTGTGAAATTCCAGTATTAAGAGAACAACTGGAGCATTATCCAAAAACATATTACTAAAGAAACAAACAATCTGAACATAAAATCTTACCTCTAATGTATTTCCCTTCAATTTCTTGCCACGGTATGACATCCTGCGACGTTTGTAATCTCTTTCTTCAGCTAATAACTCCTCCCTTGTTTTTAGCTTATTGGTATCCTAAATGGTGACACAAGTTTTAATGTGAAACAGAGAAATAGAGAAACAATGAATGATATAACTGACGCCACCACCCACCCGAAGGAGAAACGAAAATAATATAAAAGACAATGAAATGAACATCTCGCTGTTCATAAACACCCATTTCCGGATACAAGCCCCAATTAAAATTGGTGCGGACTCTTAGGTGAGACTTCAATTTTTGGATATCTTTATAGTTTTGACCCCTAAAGTAGTTGTTGAAAATTAGTGTCAATCATATTTCCTTAATCCGAACTGACGCCACCACCCACCCGAAGGAGAAACGAAAATAATATAAAAGACAATGAAATGAACATCTCGCTGTTCATAAACACCCTTCCTCCGGATACAAGCCCCAATTAAAATTGGCGCGGACTCTTAGGTGAGACTTCAATTTTTTGATATCTTTATAGTTTTGCCCCCTAAAGCAGTTGAAAATTAGTGTCAATCACATTTCCTTAATCCAGGAGCAACTCTTAGAGTGAATTGCCAATAGATATAAATATTATTAGAAAGCTGGCCATATTCACAAGCGCACGAAAATTTTCATCTTTCAGTTTCAGAAAAACAAACGGTTTATCACAACGAGTAAGAAGGAGCTATCTTAAGGCAAACTACATGTATCCTTATTATTCTTACTACAAGCCCCACTTCATTTCCTGTTACTAGCAATGCATATTTGCTCAAATAGAGGAATAGTAAATCAATGAATCTCATAGACTCTACCGTGCAGTTATAATAATATCAAAAATTACCTGACTGTTTGACCTCTTCCAAAGAAGCCCGTCATGTTCAATTATAGGTCTATAGTCAGAACGTTTTTGTCGTTCTGCATCAGCTATCTTGGACACATATGCATGCTCCATATTACTGCATAAATAGTACCCACAGACGATGCTTCTATCTTAGACATCAATTCTTTCCTTAAATGACAAGAACACAGAAAAGAGAAAGACCACACAGAAAGCAAAGGAACATGTATAAACACCACAGCTATAGGTAGCATAAATAACTTCAGCGAGGTTAAACCATATGAAATACATGAATTCTAAATAAAAATGTAACTCCACAATCACGATTTTGTGAAAAGAAGGTTGAAGTCCATTGAACCCGTTCAAATCTTATGACACAATTCTATGGCTTCTCATGATGATATGCTAATATGCTTCTCTAGTTCTCTAAAAACAGCATAAAGGGTTAATTTCAAAAATAATTAAACCATATATACATATACATTTATCTAAAAGTACATATTCAGTCAAGGGTTATATCTCACAAGTTATAATACCATGAAAAAAACAGTATTATCATGTCCTAAGAGCATTAACAATTGACTTAAGTCATAAACAGCGGAACTATACCGTTGGTATGCTGACAATGGTCGTGGATTACGTAATGCCTTAATTTTTTCTTCAATCGTTGATCGCTCGTGCAATGCTGCCACAGCCGCTGCTACTTGGGAAATATAAATCATACTGTTCCCAACTGTTTGATCTTTCATGTTCTCTCTCTCATCTTTCTCATTATCCTCCATTAACACAACACTTTGCACGGGCCCTCCTGCCTTGCTATCAACTTTGTCAACTTCATTTGATTCAGCATTTTCTTGCTCCAAAGGTAACAATGAAGCATGAGATGCAGAGTCGATTATGCATTCTTTTAACACGTCCACCGCTAAAAATTTCCCGTTAACTTCACCATACAATATACTGAACTGCAACGCTAACCACATCACCACTTTCACCAAAATTGGACACTCAAAACTCTGATTGCTCAATCTCAAGAAAAGATTCTCTTCCATTTTCGATTCTCCATCGCTAAAATTAACACCCGCCAACCCATAAGTCTCCCTGACAATGGCCTTCAAACACAACCTAACCAACAAAACCACATGATCCCTCATTGCAAAATCAATTATTATACCATATCTAGGCGAACTTGCAACAATCCACTCATACAAATGCAACAGCTTACAATCTCTTAACCGTAGAATCGCGCGTAAAATTCTAGAGGAATACACAGTGGGGCAACCGCCGCCCCACGCTTCGGTTTCACTCCGAATAGCCCAAACCTCCGACGGAAGAAACCTAATAAAATTCACGGAAAACCCTAAAGCTTCCCCCACGGAGGGGTCTTTATTGAAATCAGCACACTCCATATACAAATTTGTAGGTAAATTGAGCAATGGAGGGGGATGAACAGAAGGCGTGACAGGGCCGGGGCAGTTTTGGTAAAAGAAATTGTTGTTATAGCTGACGTAGTTATCGAGAGAGACGGAGAGATCGGAGGAGGTGGCGAAAGACGGTGGCGCAGTGGCGGCGGAGGAATTGAGAGTGAGGGGGTAGTGGAGAGAGAGGGGGAGAGAGAGAGGGGAAGGGCAATTGAGGTAGTGAGAGAAGAGAGATGAAGGAGGAATAAGGTGGTTAGGGTTGAAAGGACAGGGGAGGAGGGTGGTGGTGGTGGGGGTGGGGGTGGGGAGAGAGTGGAGGGTGGTGGTGCAGAGGTGGAGGAGGGAGGCGAGGTTTGATAGTGCGGCGGCGAGAGAGGGTGGTGGAGGAGGAGGATTAGGGCGGTGAGATTGGAAGAAAGTGGCGGCAAACGACGACGGCGGCGGTGGCGGAGGAGGGTTCATGGCGGAGGTGTGATTGAGTATTGCAGTAGTATAGTGTTAAAAGTAAAACCTCGAGCTACTTTCAATTAGGAAGTCGCTAGTTAGGAATGAAATTGAATATTATAAGATTTTTTTTTGTTTTTGGTGAGAGAGAAAAAAGAGGATTGAGGTGCTCAACTTGTCCAATAATAAATAAATTCGACTTTTGTTCAGTTCGATTCATTCTGAAAATCGAATAGAACATAACACCAAATTGAATCTTTCCGTTTAATTCTGGTTCGGACCGAAGTTTTTGCTTTGTTTCTACAAGGCTATTTTCGTTTCCCTAAAATAAGTCATATTTGTCATCTTATTTGCAACACAATTCCTCTAAAATAATTCATTTTCTATTTCAATTATTGCGATAAATAAATAACATACATAATTATATCTTCTAATCATTATATTTCATTATATGACTTGACATCACTGTAATAAAATCATTGAGTACCTCAATATAATAACAAGATATAATAACTCGACGTGAAGCCACTAACCAAAACAAAATCTTATGTAGCATAACATCTACCGACTACATTAAAAAAATTTTTTATAGAAATAAAACCAAACTTAGTTTCATTTTTCACACATTGCTCTATACATTTTTCCAAAATACATTTACTTAAAATTCATTTCCTCAACACACTTGAAAATGGAACCAAACAAAGCCTTTCATTCTCGATTTGGTCGGTTAACTAAATTCTAAATGCCTTTGGTAACCATTGTACTCTAAGATTGGGCCAGCCTGAACCAAGCATTTGGGCTTCAATTTTCAAATATCCCTATTAGCCCAAAAGCCCAACATGTAATTTACGATTCAAATAAGATCTTGGCATTTTCATTTACTAACAATAAATTGCAGGTTGAGAATTATTTTAACTGTGGTTTTGTTTTAGATTTTTAAGTATTTTTGGGCTTAGTTTTGAAATTTTGCGAGTCCAACTATCTTGGCCCATTTTGGCATAAGGTCTTGCATGGGTGATGTAAATGAGCATTGGTTTAGTCCAAGACCTGTTGGTCTAGTGGTATTTACCTTCCACTTTATGTGAGAGGTTTTGGGTTCGAATCCAGACTGCCACAAGTTGTGGCTCTCCCCTTCTTTATGGAGCTAGATAGAGTCTTTATGACTCATGATTATAACTATTTACCCGAGTTTGTCGGACTAGATATATAGGGTATCCCTCCATCTTGAATTAAAAAAAATAAAAAAATAAATGAGCATTGGTTTAATCATCAGTAATATTGTCATATTACGAGCTCATGAACGGACTCTTGAAGTGAGATTTTCTTCCATCGAGTCAATTAACAACTACTTCATATTTATCATGATTTTACAAAAGTAATTGACGCGAAAGCTCAAGAAGCAGTGCTTCAAATAGGGTAAAAAAGTTTCTTTGTCAACAGAATTTGATGGCTTATTATACTCGCATGTAGACAAATCCCAATTATAATGGCTCTATAAAGCTTGAATATTGCAGTTTTACAATTGTGAGACTTGCTACTCTACTCCTTGTCATCATAGGTAGATCAAGAGCTCAGTAGTTATAGTAAAGTAGCGCCTTATCTTATTCCTCACGCCAATAGGAATAGCGTTGACGCTTTTTCTTAAGTTCGCTCAATATTGGACTCGTGAATGGTGATACGAATTTTCACTAGCAAGTATACTATGTCGTGCGTGTAATAAAGTAGACAATGAGCTCGGGTGTGTATCGTCTCCACACGGACAATTGGATTCAATGCTCACAATTACTATATTATCAAACTCTAAGTTAAATCAAATATATGAGAGATGTGTAGATTATCAAGCAAGCTAACGGAAATAAAACAATAAGCAAGATAAAAATATCAAGTGGAAAAATATGAATAGTCATGATCCAACTATGTTCTATCTTGTATTCATCAACTCTAAGTTACCCAGATTATTAGAACATTCTTGTTATGACGGAATCTCCTAAGGTATCTATTACTCAATCTTTTGAAATAACGGGTCTATACTAGTTAACAACTTCCTATATCTCTATAGTGAAGATTAAATTAACTAACATGCATTCAAGTTCTAAGAAATCCCTTCCTTATGAAAATCCTACATCCACTTGGATCTTCTTATCACAAAAAGTCGCACAACAAAATTGAATCTACCTATAGTTAATTTTTACGTTATCATGTTTGATTTTACGATCTACCTTCATCTATCTCCTCTTGGTCTCAAGACAAAACATTATATTAAAGTTTAAACACATGGTAATCACGCATATGCAAGCATTAAGCACAAAATCAAATATGTAACAAAAAACATAACTAATCTGATAAACTAAGAATCAATATATACAAAACATCACAAAGTCTTCACATAACCTAATCAAAAAGTAACTTAGTTCATACTTGTAACAAAAACCAATTCAAAATTCCTAAAATACATAGCTAAGCACTAATCTAAGAGCGGGAATTGAATAACTCCCTTTCACAAGAAGTGAATCCGAATTTTGATGATGAAAATTGACTCCTCCAGCTTCCTTGGAACTTTGGGTGTCTTCCTTGGGTCTTGGAGAGGAGGAAAAATTATTTTGGTAGCTGAAAAATATCCCCAAAAGTGCAAAAACAGCGGATTATAAAATTAGGGTCCAAAAATCGAACTGCGGTCTAATATTGGACCCTGATCTTGATCGCGGTCTTCCTCGACATTGAGATGGGAAGAAAGTGGCGGCGAATGACAGCGACGGCGGCGGAAATAGGTTCATGACGGAGGTATAAATCAGGTGGAGGTGGGTTCATGGAGGAGGTATGACTGAAAATTTCGGAGTAGAGAGTTAAACTAAAATCATCATTATCAATTGAAAAGTTGCTAGTTAGAAAGAGAAAATTATAATTTTTGTTTTGCTGAGAAAGAAAAAAAAAAAGAGGATTTGGGAGCTCAACTTGTCCAATACTAAATAAATTCGACTTCTGTTCAATTCGATTCATACCTAAAATTGAAATCGAATAAAAAAAAATTTGAAAAAAATAACCTAAGACCAATTGAATCTTTCGATTTAATTTTGGTTTGGACCGAACTTTTTGCTTTATTTGAAATGGCTAACGACATTTCCCCAATGTTGGGTTGGGTGATCCCCCGGGGTGACTAACTCAGCGGAAGATTAAAATTTTTACACTAAACAAAAGCATAAACATAAAACACCCCGGCACGGATCTAATCGGCTCGATTAATTCGTAAAATTAAATAACGAAACAAAAATTACCAATAGCAAATTTTTAGTTTTGGTTGGATCTTTATCAACCCGCTACAAGGTTCACAAAACTCGTTGCTTTTTGAATCTCCGGGTAGAGTGCTTCAATCGCCGCGCCTCTAAGAATAGTCCACACCTCCTTAAGTTTCCAACGTCCTATTTCCGGTGCAAGCCAATAGAATGAATCTAGAATTAACATTCTAGGCTTATGTGAAAAGGTGAGGAATATATTTAGTAAGTAATTAAGCACAACTCATGAGCAAATTTACACCTTGGATAATGGCTAGGGGCGGCTATGTATGAGAAACGAGGAACAAAATTTTTCTTCCTTTTTCTTAGTGGGCGGCTAGAATATTAAGTATTTTTTTTCTTGCTTGATCACATATATAGAGGTGGAATCCAAACCCTAATAGAGTTTATAATAAAGAAATAATTTAATCTCCAAGATATAGTATTTTTCTTATCTAGAATTCTTCCATAATATATATAATAAATTGTAATATATATATATACACACGCCTATGTATATATACATACGTATCACACGCACGTGTGATGTGAGTTGAAGGGAAGAGGAATTCTTTCCTTCCTCAATTTCTTGATCAAAGGTAAGTCATTAGTTGATTTATGCAATAAAGGAAAGATAAGTTACTTGGTAACTAATTCTATTCTTTGGAGGATTATATGATATACATAGGGTTGTCAATCAAGCCGAGCGAGCCGATCTTGCATAGGCTCACGCTCGGCTTGATACTAAACGAGCTTTTGTGTTCAAGTCAAGCCGAGCCCGAGCCGGCTTGAATTTAGAATATCACTATTTTTATCCTTTTAGTACAATTGATAAAAATAAAGAAAACATATAACAATTTCAAAACACTTTAAAATCATCAATATCAAACTATAATTGTACTAAAAATCCTTAAACTTGATTTCATAAAGTCAAAAACCCTAAATTATTTTTCTATATTATTTTGCTACTTGAGAAAATTACAATTAAAATACAGTTGATTTATTTTCATCCAATTTGGCTTCCACATTATCCTTATATCTATGAATTTTTGTTTATAAAGTATAAATGATATTTATATAGTATTATAGTTAGTATATTATTTTGAATATATGCATATATATTATATTATCTATATATATATATATATTATTTATTTATACGAGCCCGAGCTCAATTTAAGCCGAGCCTACCTCCGCTCACGCTCGGCTTGAATATGAATTCAAGCCCTAAACTTCGGCTCAAACTTGAAAATACTCAAGCCGAACTTTCGACCTTCGAGCCAGCTTGAGCTCATTGACAGTCCTAGATATACATATAAGATAGTAATATAGTAATAGGTAAGTCATTAGTTGATTTATGCAATAAAGGAAAGATAAGTTACTTGGTAACTAATTCTATTCTTTGGAGGATTATATGATATACATATTATGAATAATTATTTGTGGATGTCTATTCATCTCCCAATTTGTTGGCCACTCAACTTTAATCATTACTTGTGGTGTCTATTCATCTCTCCATTTGTTGGCCACTCAACTTTAATTAATATAGTTTACTCTTATTATAATGTAATAAACCTTTCAGATTCTTGTTTTGTGCCTATAAATAGGCTATACCATTGTATTATAATGATAGACACAAGAATATCAATAAAAGAGTTCTTTACTTAATTCTCTCATTTTATTCTCTCAATTTCATAATATTTGAGGTTATTTCATAACACGTTATCAGCACGATCCGTCTCAAGGTGTTAATCATTTTGAAATTTGGCTAAAGATATACATGGGGTACTCAACGTATGATGTAAAATCCATTGAGAGATTTTCGTGAGTTATTATGAGTTTGTAAAGAAAATTGATGGACAAGATTTTTAAAATAAAGCAAGAAGAAAAGGTAAAGAAAAGGTACGTATATTTCAATATTTAACAAAAATAGAAATATGCAATAATTCTCTTGATGTTTGGAAAGAAGACATATGTATATGTGCATATATTTGATTAGTATTATTCTTTTGAATAATCCTATCATGTTGAAAATATTTTAAAAAGTTGAATGATTGTTATGTTATTCATTTTATACTTTGATAATAGTATTATATTGATGAATCTTGAAAAAACTTGACTTTGTGACTCTTGATATTACGAGAAAAAATTATTTTTCTTGGGCGTTAGATGTTGAAATTCATCTTGATGCAAATAACTATACTCCATTCCCTGAAGTGAATGTGTTGAGCAATATATAAATTCATATATGCAAATAACTATACTCCATTCCCTGAAGTGAATATGTTGAGCAATATATAATTATTTTAATCATGAGTCCCGTCCAACTAGTTCTGCTACATTCCCTGAAGTGAATGTAGCAGCACATAACTATTTTAATCATTAAAGAAATCATGGATGTGGACGTTGTCGTGGATATGGTCATGGAAATCGTGGTGGTGATTCAAAGAACACATCTTTCCACCAGAAGTGGAAAAATAATGAAGAGAAAAATGAAGGTGATCAAAATAGCAAATTTGTGGAAAATTTATGCTACCGTTGTGGTGGTAAAGGTCATTGGTCATGTACCTGTCGTACACCACAACATCTTGTTGAACTTTACTAAGAATCGCTGAAAGGTAAAGGAAAGAAGATAGAAACAAATTTTGTTTTTGAAGAAAGCGATCCTGATCATGGCCGATTTGATGACATTCATTTAGATGTTGTTGATTTCTTTACTGACTGATCTTGATAGAAAAATTGATCATTTGATTGGAGATGCAAGTAATCATAACAAATTTTATAAATCTTATTTTTAGTGGTTTTAAAATAAATATAAAAAATGTGCTGTTTTCATTAATGAAGTAATTATTTATAAATTTGTCTTTTATCATTTTAAAGATTTACTCGATCAGCAGCAACATCAATAATAAAGATATGTGTCTCATTGATAGTGCAACAACTTACAACATCCTCAAAAATAAAAAATACTTCTCTTATTTAGTAATGCAAGATGCCAATGTTAGTACTATATCGGGTAGTGCAAAATTAATTGAAGGCTCCGGCAGAGCTAATATATTGTTACCCGGAGGAACACAATTTTATATTGATGAAGCCTTATATTCTACTAAGTCTCAAAGAAATCTACTAAGCTTCAAAGATATCCGCCGAAATGGATATCATATTGAGACAACAAGTGATGGCAATATTGAGTATCTTTACATCACTAATACAATATTTGGTAACAAATGTATATTGGAAAAGTTGTCAACATTGTCTTCCAGTTTGTACTACATGCATATATCTACTATTGAAACATATGCTATTGTAAACCAGAAGTTTACAATCAAAATAAGTTTGTTGTTTGGCATGACCAGTTGGGCCATCCCGGATCAATTATGATGCGAAAGATAATTGAGAATTCATGTGATCATCCATTGAAGAGCCAGCAGATTCTTCAATCGAATGATTTCTCATGTGCTGCTTGTTCACAAGGAAAGTTGATTATTCGACCATTAACAACAAAAGTAGGAAGTGAATTTCTTACGTTTTTGGAACGTATTCAAGGCGATATTTGTGGACCAATACACCCGTCGTGTGGACCATTTAGATATTTTATAGTTTTAATTGATGCATCAACAAGATGGTCACATGTATCTTTGTTATCAACTCGCAACCTGGTGTTTGCAAGATTGCTTGCTCAAATGATAAGACTAAGAGCACATTTTCCTGATTATCCAATTAAGAAGATACGCCTTGATAATGCGGGTGAATTTACTTCCAAAACGTTCAATGACTATTGTATGTCTATTGGAATTGATGTTGAACATCCTGTAGCACATGTTCATACACAAAACGGTCTAGCAGAATCGTTTATTAAGCGTCTGCAGTTAATTGCAAGACCTTTACTTATGAGATCAAAACTTCCTATTTCTTGTTGGGGACATGCTATTTTGCATGCAGCAGCACTTATTCACATAAGGCCAACAAGTTATCATAAATTCTCCCCATTACACTTGGTTTGTGGTCAGGAACCAAATATTTCCCATCTAAGAATTTTTGGATGTGCGGTATATGTTCCAATTGTTCCACCACAACGCACTAAGATGGGTCCTCAAAGGAAATTGGGAATATATGTTGGATTCGATTCTCCATCGATAATAAAGTATCTAGAACCATTGACTGGAGATTTATTTACGGCTCGATTTGCTGATTGTCATTTTGATGAATCAGATTTCCCAACATTAGGGGGAGAAAATAAGTCGCTAGAAAAGAAAATTAGTTGGAATAAATTATCTTTATCTCATCTTGATCCTCGAACAAAACAAAGTGAACTGGAAGTTCAAAAGATAATTCACTTACAAGGTTTAACTAACCAACTGCCAAACGCATTTACTGACCTAAAGAAAGTGACTAAGTCACATGTACTAGCTGTTAATGCTCCAGTAAGAATTGTTGTCCCTAAAGGGCAAAGTAATGAGTCTACTGCACGCCTGAAGCGTGGTAGACCTATCGGTTCCAAAGATAGTCATCCTCGAAAAAGAAAAGGAGCTAAGAATCAAGATGGTCTAATCGAGGATAAAATAACTCCAGAAGAGTCCCCAGTCATAACTAATATTTCGGTTCCAGAAGAACCTCAGGTACCTGAAAATTGTGAAAATAATGAGATCTCAATAGATTATGTTATGAACGGGAAACGATGGAATCGAAATGAAGTCAACGTTGATGATAAATTTGCATATGATGTAGCGCTAAATATGATGAATGATAATGAGGATCAAGAACTAAAGTCTGTTAATGAATGTCGACAAAGAAATGATTGGCCAAAATGGAAAGACGCAATGAGGGCAGAGTTAAACTCGCTTGAACCAACGAAAAGTTTTTGGACCTGTAATCCGTACACCTGAAGATGTAAAAGTTTTTGGATCTGTAGTCCGTACACCTGAAGATGTAAAAGTTTTGGACCTGTAGTCCGTACACCTGAAGATGTAAAGCTAGTAGGATACAAATGGGTATTTGTGCGAAAACGAAATGAGAAAAATGAAATTGTAAGATATAAGGCACGTCTTGTTGCCCAAGGGTTTTCGCAATGACCTGACATAGATTGTGAGGAGACTTATTCTTCTGTGGTGGATGCAACTACTTTTCGTTATATAATAAGTCTGGCAGTGCATGAAAAACTTGATTTGCGTCTAATGGATGTTGTTACAGCCTATTTGTATGGCTCGCTTGATAATGATATATATATGAAAATACCTGAAGGATTTAATATGCCTGAAGCTGATATATATATATATGAAAATCCCTAAAGGATTTAATATGCCTGAAGCATATAATTCAAGTTCTGGAGAACATTATTTAATTAAATTAAGTAAGTCATTGTATGGACTGAAACAATCTGGACGAATGTGGTATAATCGTCTCAGTGAATATTTGTTGAAGGAAGGATATAAGAATGATCAAATTTGTCCTTGTATTTTCACCTGGAAATGAGTTTGTTATAATTACAGTTTATGTTGACGATTTAAATATCGTTGGAACTCCTGAAGAGATTTCAAAACTGTTAATTGCTTAAAGAAAGAATTTGAGATGAAAGATCTTGGAAGAACAAAATTTTGCCTTGGGTTGCGAATTGAATATTTAAAAAATGGAATTTTTGTATATCAAGACGCTTATATATCAAAGGTGCTAAAATGATTCTATATGGATAAATCACATCCATTGAGCACCTCGATGGTCGTAAGGTCACTAGATGTGAACAAAGATCCTTTTCGACCTCGAGAAAGTGATGAAGAACTACTTGGTCCTGAAGTACCCTATCTAAGTGCAATCGGTGCACTAATGTATCTTGCTTGTCACACTCGACCTGATATAGCATTCGCTGTTAATCTATTAGCAAGATATAGTTCTTCTCCTACACGAAGGCATTGGAATGGGGTTAAACAGGTACTACGCTACCTTAGAGGAACAATCGATATGGGCTTGTTTTATTCAAATGTACCCAAGTCCGAATTGGTTGGATATGCAGATGCTGGATATATGTATGATCCTCATAATGGTCGTTCACAAACGGGATATTTATTTACATGTGGTGGCACAACCATTTCATGGCGATCTATGAAACAAATTATATCGGCCACATCATCTAATCATGCAGAAATCTTGGCTATTCACGAGGCAAGTCGAGAATGTGTTTGGTTAAGATCCATGATTCAACACGTTCGAGGGACTTGCGGTTTATCTTCTAGAAAAATGATCCCGACGATCTTATATGAAGATAATTCCGCATGTATCGCACAATTGAAAGAAGGGTACATTAAAGGAGATAGAACAAAACATATTTCACCAAAGTTCTTTTTCACTCATGATCTTCAGAAGAATGGTGATATTAATGTTCAACAAATCCGTTCCAGTGATAATCTTGCTGATTTGTTCACCAAGGCACTTCCCACAGCAACGTTTGAAAAACTAGTCTACAATATTGGCGTACGTAGACTTAAAGATCTTGACTGATATTATCATGAGGGGGAGATAATACGCGCTGCACTCTTTTTCCCTTAACCAAGATTTTTCCCACTGGGTTTTCCTGGTAAGGTTTTTAACGAGGCAGCATCTGATTGCGTATTGATATGTACTCTTTTTCCTTCACTAGGTTTTTGTCCCATTATTGGGTTTTTCCTAGTAAGGTTTTAACGAGGCATATTTTTAAGTGATAGACATCCAAGGGGGAGTATTATGAATAATTATTTGTGGATGTCTATTCATCTCCCAATTTGTTGGCCACTCAACTTTAATCATTACTTGTGGTGTCTATTCATCTCTCCATTTGTTGGCCACTCAACTTTAATTAATATAGTTTACTCTTATTATAATGTAATAAACCTTTCAGATTCTTGTTTTGTGCCTATAAATAGGCTATACCATTGTATTATAATGATAGACACAGGAATATCAATAAAAGAGTTCTCTACTTAATTCTCTCATTTTATTCTCTCAATTTCATAATATTTGAGGTTATTTCATAACACATATAATATAGTAATATAGTAATATATATATTACTATATTATATAAGCTTGAAAATACTCAAGCCGAACTTTTGAGCTTTGAGCCAGCTTGAGCTCATTGACAGTCCTAGATATACATATAATATAGTAATATAGTAATAGGTAACTCATTAGTTGATTTATGCAATAAAGGAAATATAAGTTACTTGGTAACTAATTCTATTCTTTGGAGGATTATATGATATACATATAATATAGTAATATAGTAATATATATATTACTATATTATATAAACTTGAAAATACTCAAGCCGAACTTTCGAGCTTTGAGCCAGCTTGAGCTCATTGACAGTCCTAGATATACATATAATATAGTAATAGGTAAGTCATTAGTTGATTTATGCAATAAAGGAAAGATAAGTTACTTGGTAACTAATTCTATTCTTTGGAGGATTATATGATATACATATAATAAGGAAAGATAAGTAATATATATATTACTATATTACTATATTATATGTATATCATATAATCCTCCAAAGAATAGAATTAGTTACCAAGTAACTTATCTTTCCTTTATTGCATAAATCAACTAATGACTTACATATGATCAAGACATTGAGGAAGGAAAGAGTTCCTCTTCCCTTCAACTCACAACACACGTCCCCTTACGTGTCTTGGAGTCCAAGTTTTAATATTTTGATTTAATCCTTGACTCCAATTAATTAATTACAAAGAATCCAATTCTTATAATTAATTTCCATTTATCCATATCATTTATTTAACTTGAGTCCAACCCAATTAAATAAACTACTTGGACTATACTAAGTCCATTAATTAATTAATTCAATAAGATTAATTAAATAGTCATAATTAATTAGTCTCCACTAATTAATTTATATTCCAAATTAGGAAAGTACTATACTTTCCCAATTTCCTCAATTTTCTCAAATTGATTAATGCACACTTATAGCGGAAACTCTACAGAGTTTGTGTGTAACTCCTTGGGCTCGTTTATGTACTAGTAGTAGGTACACTTTCCCAAAGTGCTAGTGCACTTTCCAAAAATGGAAATATGAGATTAAATACAACTTAATTTAATCACGTCTTGAATTAGCCACCATACTAATTCAAGACACTTACAAATTGTGGTTACTGTCTAGCAACGGGCCACGAAGACCTACACATAATCGATTAAGTAAAGATATGCCTTTTACAATCATGATCCTCACATAAGTAAGATCCTTCCATCATGATCTTCCGATTGAGTCTAGGATATAGGTTTAATTGAAACCCTAATAACTCAATAACTATGTTTCCCACTTACAATAGGGTTGACTTTGACCTTCTAAACGAGAAAACCCTACGCCTCTTTAGAAGTCTTATTTCGGCCGAAGATTTCCTTAGTCAACTTACTTATTGTAAACATAGGAGATCCACTGACACTTTTATCAAAAATGGATCCCATCTTGGTTCTCACGTATCTCCATATATGACCAGATCACACCCAAAATACCCATATGTCGATCTTATCAGATCATGAGCAGTTCAAAGTGTGATGGATCATATACAAGATATTCAATGGAATCTCAGGTCCATGAGGATTTCTCTTATACTATATGATCATTAAAGAACTTCCAGGGGGTTAGTTCAGTTTACCTATTTCCAATAGGAACCCTCATACGTACACCGACTTTCACCGTGCCAGCACCTATGGAACGAGGTACACTCTCCTAGAGCATGTATCGTACAAGCAAGTCTTTTAGGTTTTGTCAATATCCCTAATCTTGACAAACCTATTCATGACTTGGAACATCGTTTAAGGATCACAGCCTTAGAGATGTATTCCATCATCGCCATTCCCGTTGCGCGATGACATCCCATAGCTATGTGTGTTCCTACGGAACTTTATTCTAACACATGCAAGATATAAATACAAGAACAAAGAATGCCATACTAATTCGACTTTTATTTACAAGGAAAAGATTTCCTATAGAGTCTCTCTAGTACAAGATTGGCACCCTAATAAATTGACAGCCGGGCATCTACTCTATCACCCAAAACAAGTCATGTTTGTCATCTTATTTCCAACACAATTCCTTCTCAAAATAATTCATTGTCTATTTCAATTATTGCAATAAATAAATAATATACATAATTATATCTTTTATTCATTACATTTCATTATATAACCTGACATCACTGTAATAACATTGTTGAGTACCTCAATATAATAACAAAATGTAACAAATCGACGTGAAGCCACTAACCAAACAAAACCTTATATAACATAACATCTACATACTACAAAAAAAATGCTATATTAATTTCTTCAAAATGCATTTTCTTAAAATTCATTTCCTCAAAACACTTGAAAATGAAACCAAACAAATCATTTTATTCTCGGCTTAGTACGGTTCGGGTGATTGACTGAACTCTGAATGTCTTTGGTAACCATTGTACTCTAAGATTTGGTCAGCCCGAACCGAGTATTCTGTTGGGCGCAGCGGAAGTTTTGGGCCTGAGATTTAACTTATTAAGATTCGGCAAGTCCCACCAACAAGTTGATGATAAAATAATACCCCGAAAAATATAACTATAATGCACACAAGATTTACGTGGTTCGGCAAAATCCGCCTACGTCCACGAGAGTTTCCGTTCTTCCACTATGAGAGAAATTTACCGGTACAAAAAAAATACACACTTGAGTTTATAGACAAAACTCAAGAAAACCACTCTTGTACAATCACTCTCAAAGTTATATAGAACACTACTCTCAACCCCTCTTTGTATTGCCCCGAAAGAAAAACCTCACAAGTGTTTCCCGTGTAGTACAATTTGTATCTACCACAAATTGCTTTCCCTAGTATACACTACACTTTTCCTAGTATATACTACACTACACACACTTTGCTCTCTATGTTTTTCTCTTGGTTTGGGATGGTTCAAATGAATGAAATTGCAACCTATTTATAGGCAATTTTCAAAGGCACAAGATTGAATCTAAGCCATCTATTTATTTCCTTCAATCTTGGCCATCCATTTCCACCAACCACTTTGCTCCCTCATATGTCATGCATGACATAGTTGCCACAAATATGTCATTCATGACATACACTCACATTATTTTTCTTTATTTTTGTGGAAAAAACTCAACAATCTCCACCTCCACAAAAATAATTCCCCGCAAACCAAATTACGGAATTCCATTGGCCATCAATCAATTCTGCTGCACATGCTGAATCAGTAAGGTCCTAACTCCACCTGATTCAAAACCGGCCAATGCACACATGCAGCCCAATCAACACCACTAGTCGACTGCCGAGAGGGACGACCTCGACCCATCCTCTCGTCCAGCAGGATTTCCTTCACACCCGTCTGTACCCTGGAAGTTTTCCAGCGCGCTCCACTCCCAGTCATCCTTTGAGGTCACCAGACGATACAAGTTTTCATACTTCTCTCCTTTCATTAGGACCTTTCCGCCAAGTGTGACTTTCAAGACTCCACCTCCAGCTGAATACTCACAGCCCTCGGAGTCCAATTGGCTCATGGAAATTAAATTCCTTCGCATCTTTGGGACATATGCCACACCACCCAAAGTACGATCTACTCCATCAAAAATTTTGATTTTCACCACTCCCGTACCCATGACTCTACAAGTAGAACCATCACCCAAGGACAAAGTATCTGCCCTCTTTTCTTGGAGCGAATCAAAATAATCTTTCCTGGAGCATACATGCATTACACATCCAGAATCTAAAATCTATCCATCCCGAGACAAAGTATCCATACGAGTAGAGACTGTGAAGACATCTCCATCGTATGCCACTACAGCATCACCACCACCACCATTATGACTAACATTGTCCCTCGCTCTATTAGGACAATTCCTTTTATAATGGCCTTCCTCGTGGCAATGGTAGCACCTCCTGCCCTTCCCCCTGGCCTTTGAATCTGACCTGTTACTCGCAGATTCACCACCAGATGTCCTCCCGTACCTTATTCATGCCCCGAGTAACCAGCGCTGACTCATGTCCCACCTCTTGGTTTGCCTTCCTTTGTTTTTCGTGAGACAAAAGTGACGCACTCACATACTCCAAGTCTAGTGTATCTTTCCCGTATAGCAACGTTGTCACTAGACTATCATATGAATCCGGGAGCGAGGTAAGAAGTAAAAGGGCTTTATCTTCTTCCTCGACTTTAACCCCAATTTTACGAAGTTGGTCCTCCAGTCCGTTAAACTGATTTATGTGATCCATCAGACTATCACCCTCCAGTATCTTGAGCCTATAGAGCTGCCGCTTTAGATGCAATTTCGTAGACAAAGATTTCCCGAGATGCAAATTCTCCAACTTTGCCCACAACTTTGGTGTCGAATCTTTAGAATCATCATCCACAACATTATCGATAATGTTGTCCGCAATACAAAGTCGAATTGTGCTAACACAGCGCAATTCCAAATCATTCCACCGTGCACTTTCCATATCCTTCGGTTTCGCCTCCTCTCCCTCCAACACCAATGCCAAACCATGTTGAATTAGGAGGTCTTTCACCCTTTTTTGCCAAAGAGTGAAATTCCCTTTGCCATCAAATTGTTGCACCGAAAATGTATTTGGCCTCGACGTGCCCTCCATCTTAATAAATAAATCTCAATTTATCAACCCTTAACCAAATGGCTCTGATACCACTTGTTGGGCGCAACGGAAGTTTTGGGCCCGAGATTTAACTTATTAAGATTCGGCAAGTCCCACCAACAAGTTGATGACAAAATAATACCCCGAAAAATATAACTATAATGCACACAAGATTTACGTGGTTCGGCAAAATCCGCCTACGTCCACGAGAGTTTTCGTTCTTCCACTATGAGAGAAATTTACCGGTACAAAAAAATACACACTTGAGTTTATAGACAAAACTCAAGAAAACCACTCTTGTACAACCACTCTCAAAGTTATATAGAACACTACTCTCAACCCCCCTTTGTATTGCCCCGAAAGAAAAACCTCACAAGTGTTTCCCGTGTAATACAATTTGTATCTACCACAAATTGCTTTCCCTAGTATACACTACACTTTTCCTAGTATATACTACACTACACACACTTTGCTCTCTATGTTTTTCTCTTGGTTTGGGATGGTTCAAATGAATGAAATTGCAACCTATTTATAGGCAATTTTCAAAGGCACAAGATTGAATCCAAGCCATCTATTTATTTCCTTCAATCTTGGCCATCCATTTCCACCAACCACTTTGCCCCCTCATATGTCATGCATGACATAGTTGCCACAAATATGTCATTCATGACATACACTCACATTATTTTTCTTTATTTTGTGGAAAAAACTCAACATATTCGGGCTTCAATTTTTAAATATCTCTGTTGAGTCAAAAGCCCACCATGTAATATTCAAGTAAGATTTTGGCATTTTCATTTGTTAACAATAAAATAGCGTTGTTGCAAGTCGAATATTGTTTTAACTGTAGTTTTGTTTTAGAATTTCAAATATTTTTGGGCTAAGTTTTGTAATTTTGCGAGTCCAACTGTCTTGGCCCATTTTGGTATAAGGTTTTGTATTAGTGATGTAAATAAGCATTGGTTTAATCATCAGTGATATTGTTAAATTACGAGCTCACTAACAGACTATTTAAGTGAGATTTTCTTCCAGCGAGTCAGTTAACAACTACTTCATATTTATCATGGTTTTACTAAAGTAATTGACGTGTAAGCTCGAAAAGCAGTTCTTCAAACAGGGTAAGAAGTTCTTTTCTCAACAGAATTTGATGACTCATTATACTCGCATATAGACAAATCCAAATTATAATGGCTCTATAAAGCTCGAATATTGCAGGTATACAACTGTGAGACTTGCTACTCTACTCCTTGTCTTCATAGGTAGAGCAAGAGCTCAGTAGTTATAGCAAAATAGTGCCTTATCTTATTCCTCGCTTAAATAGGAATAGCGTTGACACTTTTTCTTAGCTTCACTCAATATTGGTCTCTTGCATGGCTCTAAGCACTTGATTTTAGTTATTTATTCCTGTTTTCTCAACATGATCATTGAACATAGGAGCACAAAATGGGTTTGACCTAAGCATCATCTTATTAAGTACATGAAGTCCACATGCGTTCTTGCATAATTAATCCACTATTGCCCCAAATATATACACATTAAGTCTCTCAGAGGATATTATCTTTCCATGTTTATCATATCTCCACCATATCAAATCTCGTATCTTGAAAGATATATATTGTATATATGTTAGGATTATATTTCCTTATTAGTTGTACACTCCTAGTTAGACTAAGGTTCATATTCCTTGTCTATATATACCTTGTACATCTTACAATTATTCTTGGGTTAAAATAATATTGAATTTCAAGTTTCTACATTGAACCAAAGCCAACTTCCTCTTTCACGGTGGAATCCGCCTTTTCTAATCCCCCACCCCGCCGTCCGGCAGCCTTTCCCCAAATTCTCTCACCCAAATACACCATTACCTCCATAAAATTTACTCCCAACAATTATCTACTTTGACGTACACAAATTCTCCCCCTAATCAAAGTTATGTTGATGGTTCAATTGTTGGGAAAAATATATAAAACACAGTGGAAACGGTATAACGATTTTTTTTGAGATTTTCCCAAAAACAGGATCAACCCGGGATTTTTATGATGCGTATGTAAAAGATTAATTTCGTTACTTTACCCATTGTAGCGAAGTGGTTGGAGAAACACTAACTTTCTTCAACTTCTCGAAATCTTCAAGTTTTTCGCTAATTAATCCGGCTAATTGATTCTTAATTTGAGTAGTACAATTGTACTGCCTCTAAATCGTCTCGCCGAAAAACTTGAACGAAATTCTCATCTTTCTTTGGCTTAGTGGCCGACAACTATGTTAAGAGAGGGGAGAGGGTTTTTCTTTTCTTGTAGCTCAAGTGTATTATGACTTCTCTCGTGGCTAAGTTTAATTAAGTGATATATTTATATCACTTAAGTTATAACCTTGGGCTTAAAAAGCCATGTAGGATGCCACTAAAGGCTACCCCACATGCCTATGGTGCATCTTATGGTGCACCAATTTTAAGCTTAGTCCAATTATTTATCTAATTATTTAATTCAAATTAATTAATTAAACTAATTAAATAATTGATAGGATGATTAATTCATTTTATTTCTCTAAGAAAAAATATATTAATTAATATCATAAATGAATTAACTTATTCCTTCACATAATTAATTCTATTTATCCAATAATTAATTTTAAGTATCCAATACTTAAAATATTGCTACAAGAAATACTCCAAAATATTCATTCAATTTTTTCTTTTTAAGCGTGACTCTTTAGGTTCATCTTAATTTGGCAATGAGAGGATTCCATTGAATGTGGATAACACCTAACCAGTCAAGTGGCCCACATGGTATCTCAAATAAGATGAAATGATTAGATCATTGTAAACCTTTCCTATTGTAATTTTCGTGTGAATATAAACTCTTCATTTTCATATCCCGATCAAGTAAGAGTCATGATTTAGGTCAAACTCATAAACTTGACTCTACGCTATAGTTATAATAAGTCTAGATCAGTGAGCTTTCTTATTTGATTCCTTCTCAAATAGCTCATATGCTTTGGCCAAAGACTTTAGATCTAACTTACTCATAAGATAATTTCTTGTTCACTTACGAGGGAACGAATTTCATCTTGGATATCAGTTAAGACAACTACTTGCCCATTAGGTTGTAGTTCGAGGTCGACCCTACCAAAGGGTGAATTGGGTTTAACTACTCTAATGACAAACCTAATGTCACAAGTATATCTTCAACTCGATTCCTCAGGTCTAAAGTTTAGACACACTTATTACAATTAATTAATTATGTCATTGACTGTTAAAGAGTGAAACCTATATGAAAGAATCGATGCGAGTCATGTCTGAGTGCTGTAACCTCCATCAGAGCACCTATGATATGGGTTTTTTACTACTTCCTAGTGATTGACGAGCACATCTCTCGTCAAAACTCATATCATACAAGTCTTGATGATTTCCAATGCCCAATAGGGAATTCTCGACTTGCAGACCAATTTAGTATACAAGTATTAAACTTCTCTAGTGCCTTAGAGAGCTAACTCTTGTATTCATGGATTTATAGATGATTACAATATATATAAATGTCAATAATAAGGCAAACAACTAAAATGCCTTTATTGATATGTAGAATAACAATTACAAAATCATAATGTCCTCATTCTCTCTAATCCTCTAATGGCATTTGAGAATATAAACCTAACATCAACCACCCCTCCCTCCCCCCAACTTCTTAATACCGAAATAAATACCAGCACCCAAACCCTAAATTTCTTCAATGGCAACAAGAAAATAATTTATTGATGAGTGCTCTCATCAACTTCCTTACGGAAGAGGTCGTCGTCTCATTGTCGGAGCTTCTTCGTCTCACGGGATATGGATTACCTTTGACCCTGCCTTTGTCTCTCATTCGAAAGCATGTATCATGCATCTATGATTTCAACTCCAAACTTTTAAGCAAGGCGACGACTTTATCCAAACCTATCTCTACAAAGCTAAACTCATATCCAATGAACTTGTAGCCGCAGGGCAACCTTTAATCACCACCGATTTTAATCTTTATATCTTCAAGGGTCTCCGCACTGAATTTCTTGATTATATCACCACTCTCACTGCCCGTCCAGATCCAATAACCTATTCAGATCTGTTTAGTTTTCTTCTGACGCAAGAAGTCCTTCATGAAGACAGCATCTCTATCCCGCTTGGTACTACCGAACCGGTTTCAGGTAACTCTCAATCGACAACCAACCTCTCTCAATGTGGGCACCCCTTCAATTCTCGTGGGGGTAATAACAATTATCGTGGTAGAAGAAGGTCCAATCGTGGCCGTGGTAGAGGCTGTAGGAGAGACCGGTACCACTACAACCAGTCTGATAATTCCCCTTTGTAGTACACTAATCCTTTTTATAACCATTATCCACCTCAACTTGGTAACTATTGCACATACCTTTCTTACCCTCAATAGGCCTCCTTCCATACACCACCTATCCATCTATACCTTCTTTGGTAAATCGGTACCCTGGTACCAGAGCAACTCACCATGTATCTCCCGATACGTCCGCCTTCCACTCTAATGTAACCTACAATGGCAATGATCAATTGCATGTTGGTAATGGACAAGGTCTCCCAATTCACCAAACAGGTTACTCTTCGATTTCTTCCACCATAGGTTCTCTTCACCTTAATGGAATTCTTCATGTTCTTGATATTTCTAAATATTTGTTATATGTTCAACGTTTCTGTGTTGATAATAATTTCTTCTTCGAGTTTCACCCCTCATATTTTCTTGTGAATGATCGGATTATCAAACAGATTCTTCTACCGGGCCGAGCAATGAAGGGCTTTACTCCCTCTTTCAACAATCATCCGCACCACCACCTGTGTCTCTTGCCATACATGCACCATACTCTATTTGGAATCAACGTGTAGGACACCCACACTCTCGGACACTCCAGTAAGTAATTTATCAAAATACTCTTCCTTGTACCACCAAAGTTCCACAGTCATCGTGTCACTCGTGCCCTTTGGGAAAATTGTCTAGATTATCTCTTTCTCTCTCTCTATTTCCCCCTTCCTCTCTAGAAGTAATAATGTTTTATATTTAATTTTCACGGACGTATGGGGACCTTCCCCATATTTTTCTTCTGATTGCCGTTGGTACTATGTTATTTTCGTTGACAATTTTTCTAAATATACTCGGTTTAACCCTATTGCTCAAAACCTGATGTTTTTACTATTTTTAATAATTTTCAATCATTAGTTGAGCGTCAATTTAACTCAAACATTAAATCGGTCCTAACCAATGCCGGGGGCGAATACCGAAAATTAAATCACCCTTTTCAAACTCATGGTATAGTCCACTGCCTAACTTGTCAACACATGCATGAACAAAACGGCACTGTTGAATGTCGTCACCGTCATATAGTTAAAACTGGTTACTCTTTTAGCTGTCGGGCGGTACCTTACAAATTTTGGCATTATGCCTTTGAAATAGCGATTTTTCTTATCAATCAATTACCATCTCCTACTCTCGACAAGTCTCTCCTCACTCAAAATTTTTTAAAACAACTCTGAGTTACAGTTTTCTAAAAGTCTTTGGATGTCTTTGTTTTCCTCTTCATCCCTATAAAATCCCAAAATGGATTTTAGGTCTAAAACTGTGTGTCTTCCTTGGATATAACCTGTCTTATCATGGTTGCAGATGTCTTGACATCCCGTCTAATTGCCTCTACATTGCTCGGCATGTCTGGCTTAATGAAATCTCATTTTCGTTCCGCAAGCAATCCATCCTTGGTCCTGTTCCTAATAGTGGCCCTTCTACCAGTATAAATACCAGCTCTGCCATCGAAACTTGGCTCACTTTGCCTTTACATAATCTTACACCCACCTCACAAACCCAGCACAATAGTTGCCCTAATCTCCATTACCAGTCTCGCCTCAATCTCAAACACTTACAAACTCCACGATTCCTCCCACTGAAACTTCCAGCACCAATACAACTACCAGTCAGTCCACATTACCCATTCCTCTGTATTTTGATCTTACCCCATACAATTTAATTGAAAACAACACTCCACCTCCCGCCACTGTCCAACCAACCCATCATATCAACTCCGTTCTTGGCCACCCATAACGGTTTGCTACTACCTCCATCTTACCATCACCTAATACTCCAACTGACCCAACTTGGTTCACCACTGCCAATAAACATCCACATTGGCGTAAAGCCATGGCAGAAGAGATTGATGCTTTGGTTCATAATAAAACTTGAAATTTGGTACCATTTCGTCCATCTATGAATGTCATTGGTTGCAAGTGGGTCTTCAAAATCAAACATAAACCGATGGGTTTATTGAACGATTTAAAACCTGTCTTGTAGCCAAAGGCTTCCACCAAAAAGAAAGTATCAATTTTTTCTAATTTCTAGTCCTGTTACTAAACCTACTACTATTCGTATTATTTTATCTCTTGCTCTTTCTCTTGGTTGGTCTCTTAGATAGCTACATGTTCAGAATGCTTTCTTTAATGGGGTCCTTAATGAAGAAGTGTGTATGTCTCAACCACCGGGATTTGTGGACTCTCACCATTCGCCTCATGTCTACAAACTCTGAAAGTCTCTCTATGGGCTTAAGCTAGCCCTACGCACCTGGTTTACCCATTTTAAAGATTTTTTACTTCAAAACTGTTTTGTGGCTTCGAAAAATGATGCTTCTTTGTTTATTTATTTTACTGATGCTGCTGCTATTTACATTTTGGTTTATGTTGATGACATTTTGGTTACCGGTACCAATAGTTCCACTGTTGCAGATATCATTTAGTCTTTTAGCCATCAGTTTACGCTTCGAGAATTCTGTGGTATCAATTACTCTTGGTGGTCCTAAGTGGCATATGAAATGGTCTAGAAGGAAAGGGGGTTGAATAGACCCTGAAGTTTTCTTCGACTTCAAAAATTTCGTACCACTTAAAATATTTTGAATGCTTGGTAAGCAAAAAGCTGGGTCAAGCGCTAGAGAAAAGATAACTTAAACTTAATGATTTTAGCAATTACTAAATTAGGGTAACACTTAATTTGCTTAGTTAAGGTTAGCACAACAGAATTAATTTTAATGCTTAGCGTTCGGTTTTACTAATTAGTCGCTTAACTGATTTTAAAGCCTTTTCAAGATATAATGCAGATGATAAATAAGGCAATAAAATAACAATGTAAATGACACAAGATATGAAAGTTTCACTGGGTGATGTAATCCCAACTACGTTCTTCTTCTCCTTTTCACTCGGAGGAAATTCACTAGATGATAATCAAAGTCTTCATACAGAGGAATTCTATTAATGATGAATAAACACGTAAATGATCTTGAGCACCTTGATCACACAGACTTCAGCTTCACTTGAGATCTTTTCAACAAGCTTCTCTCACTCAGAAATACTGCTTGAAGTAACAACAACTTTCTCACACAGATGAAAGAGGTTGAGGGGTTTTTTCACAAAGGTTTGTTTGATTTTTGAAAGTTCAAACAACTTTGGATATCTCAATAATAATGAGAGATTTTTCCAAGGAAGATGTTTGAGATATCGATGACTGTTTTTGGAATGTATTAAAAGCTTGGAGAATTTTGGCTATGGAGTTTGTAAGCTTTTCTTGTAAGGATTTCAACAAAGTTTTGACCTATTTCCTTGTGTATGTGCGTGTGTTTTTTTAGAGTTTGTTGAAGGGTACTATTTATAGAGATTTCTTGGAATTTGTCCATTGGACACATGCAGGCGCGTCCCTCACGCAATGAGTGAATAGTGCCTTTTCTGACATTCCTGAATATTTGCTCCATCGATTGGATGTTGCAGTCTTTGAGCACTGATAGTCTAGTCAAGGTGGCTTGTCCGTATACAATTAGTCCTTATCACATTTAATGCTTTGATCAAGTATTTAATGCATTTGAATTTATTCCCCATTGATATAAATGCCCGTCGATGATTGCATTTAAGTCCTTCATGACTTCAGAATTTATTTCAGGAGAATCTGATCTCTTGATTGCTTGGAAGCTTAATCGCTGATTCATACTCCTCAAATGTCCTTAGCGTTTGACAGACGCTTAAGACAATCTTCATCTTTACTTGACTTCAGACGCAGATATTCAACTTCAACTTTAACAGACTCACCGAGAATTCTATCAGCGACTCTATACCCAATACTTAGTCTAAAATCTATAAAGATAAAAATTCAAGCCTAATCTAAAAATTACAACTCGATAACTTTGTTAAACGCTTAGACGTATTCTATTAAAGATAAACTTACAGAATCTTTGGGGTCTAGCATAAAACCTATATTGTCATTATCAAAATATCTAACATGAAATTTCCTAACAATTTCCCCCTTTTTGGATGATGTGAAAACCTTAACTCTTTTATAGTTCAAGAGATAGAAGATTGAGAAATATCATATAAAGTTAGCATTTAAACAGTTATAGAGGTTAGCTATAAGTTAGCACAAATAGCAAGAAACAAGATGTTTCAGCAAAACCCATTCATTCATAGATAAACAGTTAAGTACAATAAGTATAAGAAGAGACATTTATAAAGCGCTTAAAATATAAACAATAAGGTTCTAACGCTTTCTTTTGGAAGAAGGTTGCGTTTTACTTGCTTTCTTCTGTTCTTGTTTAGCGAGCATCTTTACAAACTTCCATAGATTGTTATTGGAGTCTACCATCTTTTTATGCGTATCATTGGCATATTGTTTATTACCCATATTTTTGCCCAATTGCTCTAAACTATACAGACGCTTGTTCTAGACTGAAGGATCAACTCCAAGTTCACATAGGAGTTCTTCAAATATTTCATAAGCTTTTGACACTGGAGCTCGGCGAGTTGTAGGATATGCTGGAACAAACACTGCAATATGAGGAATGCCTAGCTCTTCAAGATGCTCCATGGAGGAGTCAGGAATTGGGTATCCCCTGTAGAAATGTGGTTTTCATTTCTTGAGGACGGCCTGCTAGATAGCTGAAATAGTACTCTGGAGCTCTTCCCAGCACTTGTCTTCAGAGCTTTGAATGCTCTTGGACTTGCCTTTTCCCTTTTCCCCCTTCTTGACATCATCAAGAGAATTTCGAATTTTGGCCATGTCTTTCCGAAAGAGCTTGACTTCTTCTACTAAGAGTGCTACCTGCTCAGTGATACTTTGATCGACTAAATCTATTTGATTGTGTCGCTCGATATCCGTAGAAGCATTCTGGGCTAGTGATCGGTTGAATTCTTCAGATGGTTTAGTGAAGGATTTTAAGTGAACTTGCTTGTGCTTGATTTCTCATATGAGTAACCCTTCTGTCTAATGCAGAGAGTACTTAGATTTTTCTTCTATCTTAAAGCACGAACCGTGAATCTCAACCAGAGAGTTTTTGACCGCTTGCTTGAAGTCTTTGACTTCTGGGTCACTCTCAGAATCAGAACTGTCACTTGAGAAAGACTACTTAGGCGGTATAGAATCTTATGTAGTCATTGGAGCCTTGCCTTTAGCTTCATCTCGGATGAGAGGTTCCTCTGGATCAGTGACATCTTCAATGGCTTGGTCCATAGATTGAGTTGCAGCATCAACTTGCTCAACTTGAAGATCAAGTGGTTCTTCCTCAACTGGAGCGCTTGGATCATCTTGCATTGTAGCGTCTGCTGTAGTTGAAGTTTCTTCCACTTGCATTTCCGTAATTTCCACAGAAGGAGGAGGTCTAGGAATAGGGACGACCCAGATTTGGCCTATCACTTCGAGAACGTGCTTTGGACTTAGGTAGAATGATCTCAGGATAAAGAATAAAGCATCTTCACACTGTTCGGTACTGAACACTAGATCAGTGTCTTCCGGGATCACTACACCAGATGTGTAACAATTGACGAAGTCAATTAAAAATGGCATCAATGCTTGAGCTAGCTCGTCATCCACTGGCTGAATCAAAGACAGAATCTGAGCCACGCAGATGTTCTCTTCACAAAATAAAACATGATGAAGATTATAGCCTCTGAATTCACTGAAACCAAAGAAATGGTTGAAGGTGATATCCAGCGACTGTGCATTTTCAATTATCGCACGCTTATCTCTATGGGAATCTTCATGCTCATATGTCAATCTCATATGAGCGGTCTTGGGCATTGGGGTTGCATCTCACTTACTAGGGCAAGCATCTTCATTAAGATAAGAGGGATAACCTTTGATGAACTTTGAAAGTCCCTTCTGATATATCGCTCAATGCCTTGACGATAATATGGAAAATTTGCAATACTGCCCACTAGTTTTAAGCGTTGCTGGTGAATAAAAATGGCATAGCCCCTTTGCCTGTTACGTGCCTTGAAGACCCACTATTGATGTACCAAATTGATGTATCGGCGCTGGCCCGTTGGTGGGGTCAACCTCGAACTGCAACCTAAACGATTTGTTGCAACTTGAGAATATCTCAGTAGGAAAGTGGTTTCTTCAAAAAGAATGTTTGAGATATTTGTTGACTATCTCAGGATTTGAAGAAAAGCAAGTGGAATGTTTTCTTGAATATTCTGACTTTTCTGAGAATTTAAGGAATGAGACTTCAATGCAACAGCAATTTGGCTTGATAATTGATCTCTCTTTTTAGCTTGTTGTTGAAATTCTATTTATAGGCATTCTTGGAGAAAGTGTCCGTTTGACACATGCACTGGCGCGTGTCTCTCACTTTCGCGAGTGAACAACTTTTTGTCCTTTTTCCTGAAAATCTGCTGCACAAAAGTTGGTGCTGCAGTCTGAGATAGTTGACAGTCCAATAGGGTGGCTTCTCCGTACGTCCGAAAGTGCTTATCACATTTAATGCTCTTATCAGCATTTAATGCATTTGAATTAAATACCCGTTGGTACTTAATGCTTTGAGAATATTTGCATTAAACTCCTTCTGGACTTAGAAATAAATTCAGGTGAAATCACTTCTGTCCCATAAGGTAACGCTTGATGTACCTGGTCAATTAAACGCTTGGAGACTGTATCTTCTTTCAAAGATCAGGCGCTTGAGTGTTCGAACTTTACCACTGATAAACTCACTCAGAAATTATCAGACGCTCAGCCTAAGACTACTTTGCCTATCAATCTAAAATAAAATAAAACAAAGCCTAATAAGCCTATTACAAATCTAACGCTTCAAGCTTATACAAATTTTTCTACCAAAATAAAACTTACATATTTTTGAGGTCTAACAAAAAGTCCTAATTGTCATAATCAAAACTTCTAACATGAAATTCCTAACAATTTCCCTCTTTTTGATGATGGAAATACTTACTCTTTTATAGTTCAAGAGTTAGACAGCCAAAAGTAAAAGTTATCTAAGTTAAAGTTAGTTACGCTTCAACGAGATGTTCCAGCTAAAGACATTGCATTTTATATATATCGAGAATTACAAGCATTTTTACAACTGAACAAGTAAAGAAATAAAAGACAAGAATATAGATAATGTAAAATCTGAAAGTTTTAACGTCTTGGTCTGACTTTGTATCGCTTGGGCATTTCAGCTCGGATAGCTTCAGTCAGATTGTCTTCCAAAGTCATCATTGCTTCATGATCTTTGTTGATTATGAGCTTGTTTTCTTCTTGTTGTCTCTTCTTGAAGTCAGTAAAATGATTGTCCCAGTCAGTTGGGTCAATACCAATATACCTTAGGAAGATTTGAAAAGCTTGGATAAAGTCAGTCATCTTCCTCTCTTCAGCTAAGATTTTTGGATCTGTAGGTTCTGGGATGGACGTTCTTTGAAGAGGGATGTCAAACTGTTCAAGCAGGGCTCTTGTAGGTATTGGTAGATTTGGATATAACGCTCTTGGAGGTTCCCTTAGTGTACTACTAGGTGCTCCAGATGTACTTTGTTTCAGAGCAGTTATCCAAGATGGAAGACTAAGCGCAGAAGGAGAAGGAAGCACTTGACGCTTAGGAGACGGAGGCTCTTCAGCTCTTGAACTAGACGCTTTCCTCTTTTCTCCTTTCTTCTTCTTTCCCCCCTTATTGCCATCATCAGATTTTAAGAAATGGTCTGTGAGTGCACTGACCTGATGAGCAATCTGAGACATAGAAGCTGTGATGTCATCCAGACGCTTGTCGAAGCGTTCCTGCAGAACGAGAAGCTTGGCGCTGGTAGCATCATTCACAGAGGTCTCAAGGGTTTCAAGGCGCTTTTCAAGCTCTTCTTTCATGGCAAGTTGGGTTGCGTGAGTGGCATCATGCATTTCTTGAAAATTTTGTTTGCACTCACCAACAGCCGCTTGAGCTGAACTACGCATATGAGCAATTTGAGCGCTCATTACGTGAGTTTCAATCTTTGCCAGATCGTCTTTAATCCAATGGAGAGATTCTGCATTCTGAGTAGCGTGGGCGCTAATAGTCTCCAAGACGGATTTGAGCAAAGGACCAAAGGATTGACTCTCATCTGATTGAACCGCTTGAGGAGTCGGTCGCTTGAACCTTGATGAGTGTTTGAGAGAGTCAAAGGAAACTTGATAGGCTGGATCAAAAATAGTACCTCGAAGGGCAACGGGAAGATCCTCAGCACTATCATCAGTAACATGTTCAGGAGCGTCAGGAATATCCTCTGGGGGAGACGCTTGAACAAGGTCTTCAGTAGGCGCTGGAATACTTGTAACTGCAGACGTGAACGTTTCAGCTGACTTAGCAGGAGCTTCCTCAAGCGTTGACTCAGGTTGACGAAAGTCATCGAATTGGAAGTTCCAGCTTGCTAACTCGGCATAAGAAGTGGATGCAGAGTCCAAGAGTTCAGTGAGTCCGGTTCGGGAAATACAAGTAACTGAGATGAATGTGCGAAGAGGACTATCAATGGCCCTGATGTGCATTGGACCAATGATATCAAGCACATGATTTGGGAAGACTTTGGACGGCGCTTGAGCAATTGAAAAGAGTGAATCTGGACAATAATGTCTGGAGAATCCAATCAAGCAGTTGGAGGGACGAGACGTAGGGCGCCGATGTTCAGGTACACAGTCATCATAGTACTCTTCAAGATATGGATAAATTGCTTGAGCCAACTCTTGATTCCTTTCAAGCAGGGAGAGGACAAACTCATAGTGATCGAGTACCTCACTGCGGATTGAAGGGAGCAGTGGATATCCTTGAATGGACTGATTACTGAGCCGTTCCAAGGTCTGAGATTGGCAGTGAAGATCTTATCGAAAAGAGAGACAGGAGTTAAAATCTTCACCATCAAATTGAAATTTTCTTCACAGTGGCTTGGAGCAAAATTCAAGCACAATACACCAAATGTACCACTGGAAGAGGCTTGAGCGTTGAACATAAGAGGAGTAGAGGATAATCTGTGAAGCTCTTGATGTAGACACTGTTCAATTTGATGTCTAACAATTGGGAGCTTGAGAACAGGTCCGACTCTCTGTTGACGCTGCTTGAGGCAATACTTGGCGAACTGACGCTTCTTGTCATGCATGCCTATGCTAAAAAGATGGGGAGCTTGGACTAACTCTGAGAAAGTATATTTATGTCCCATATACGCTTCAACCCAGTTGACTTCATTTATGCAGTAGTCTGTGCCAGCAGTCACCATAGCGCGAATGCCTTCAAGATGAATGTCTCTGATAGCTTCAAAGCGGTGTTTATCAGGCTGATAGTTTGCATTCTAGAAGCTATCAAAATATACATCAGCTTCAGTCTGAAGCAAGTCTGTCAACGATTCAAGATGCTCACCGGCATGAACAGCTTTATTCTTCCATAGACGAAGTGGATGGACCGACGCAAGATTTTTAGAGTTCTGCCTCCTTGTCTGTTTTGTATGTTGGCTTTGATTCGACTGTCAAAATCAATCAGTCGAGCAACGTCAGTCTCTGCAGCAATATATCTCGCTTCGTTGTATCCTGCAGGAATGAAATCTTCTTCCAGCACTGGGGGCATGAAGTTAAATGAATGATCAATTGTCTTCAGCGGATCGAGTTGGAAGAAGTGACGAGGAACTGGAACGTCTTCAGCATCGCTCTGACCTTCTGAGCGTGCCTCTGTTATAGCAGCAGGTTCCTCAGCTTCAATTGCAGCAACTTCTGCGGCAACATCTTTAGCGATAGTAACGACTTTGGTCAAATCAACATCCAAGAGGATATCTATGGATGCTTCAGCAGCATCTGGTACTATAGCTGAAATACAAGAGCTATCCTCTATAAGAACAGGATCTTCTACAGATGTAGGAATAGAAATGCTGTGGGAAGAAATAAACTTACCCTGAGAGCTAGTCTCAACAGCAATTCTTTGAGCGCTTGGCGCAACAGCAACTTGAGCGCTTGGCTCAACAGCGACTTGAGCGCTTGGCATCAGCGACTTCGCTTGGCTCATCAGGCATCTTCAGGATCAACTCGACGCTTGCTAGTCCTGGAACGCTTGAAGATTTTCTTTATGTTGACTCCTTCAACGAGTTTAGACGGTGGAGCGGGAGGATCAGCAGCTGGTTCTGCAAAGTCTATTTGTTTGATGATCCCTTCCAGCTTCCTTCTTTTGAGAGGTAGCTTGTCCTCGGCATCCTCATCGGTTTCCTCACCAACCTTTTGAGAGGAGGCGGCAAATTGAACTTTTGACTTTCTGGGAGCCCTCTTCTTTGTTGCAGCTGGACGCTTCACAGCTTCTTCTGGCACTGGGCGCTCCGCTTCTTTATCGGACGCTTGACGTACTTCCAGACGCTCAGATAGTGGTTTAGCCGCACCACCAATTTTTGGAGGATTGAACAGATTGTTCAGAATCCGTTTTCCCAACAACTTGGACTTATTCAACGGAAGTCCAGACGAGTATACACAGTTTGATTTGTACAATAGGTCCGCTTAGACGAGTCCATAAGGCTTATTCGAGAGAGTGCTTAGGACTAACCCGAAACCTTCCAAAGATGTACTCACTCTAGTTGATTTTTAATGTTGAAGAGTATAGCAGTCCTCATCTGAACATTGTACAGGTTCACCTTATCAAAGGTTCCCACTCGGCATTCTATGATCTTGCTGCAGAAATCAGCCAATAGCCGGTATTTGGACACCAGGTCTTTCTTTTCTAAGTATTGAGTGTAGGGCACATTGTCGTACGCACTCATGATTGTCCATGCTTCCTTGATCTGTTTCAATGTAACGCAATCCAATGCCTCACCCTCATTTGGAAGATAGAAGTTCTTGGCGATGGTGAAGCAGATAAGAGAAATTTTTTTGGAGACTCCTTCTTGGATAGAGATTAGACAAAAAAAAATAGAATTCTTGTCCTCTGAAAGTGTAGCAGTCTTCCAAAAGGTATCAACTTCAGTTGGAAACATATAAGAGTATTGGGTCAAGAATGGTTTGAGCCCAGCTTTGACGACCATGTCCATCATGTCCGCCAGGTTGATCTGAGGTTGTTCATAGAGAAATTTCCAGTCGACAACAAGGCCTTCAGTCACCTTGATGGTAAATTCAACAGAAGGAGACGATGATTTCTTTGGTGCCATTTTTGTGAAAGAGATGAACTGAGAATTTTTTTTTTTTTTGAGAGAGAGAGTCTAAATTTTGCAGATATGTTTTGAGTAAAAGTGAATTGTCATTCTGCAGAAATTGTGTTTTAAATGATGCAGTAAAGAATTTTTGAAACTTGTGTTTTCTAGTCTCTGTAGGATTTAGGCACGTGTAACAATTGTTGAATCTCAGCCATAAATTCACTAACTGCGGACGCGAGTTTTGTGTAATAGAGAGAAGTTACATTTGGTAATTCTCAGATATAAAGATTTGACATCCGAGTTAATTTTTTTTTAAAACGTTTGGCATTTTCAGAGTGTAACGCACTCGCTCGTTTGTACACTGACACGTAAACAAACACGTGCTATCTCTGAACCGTCATTTTGAAAAGAAACTTTTGATTACCCGCCAGTTTGATGTGATAGAAGCGTGTGAGTAGGGTACAAAATAGACTGTTGAGTCTACCCACTACTTCGAAAGAAGTTTGGAAACATTATGCATGGCTTTAAAGAGAATGATATAATTTATTTTATATATATTAAGAGTTGATTGGACTTGATTCAACGCTTAACTGATATCATTGGTTGGTATTTACTATAACTGTTGTAATATAGACGCTTAAAGTCAAAGTCCTTTCTATGTTTGAGCGTCCAATATTTTATGCACCGATAAGACTGAGCGTTGATGATCATGCATCTGAAAATTTTGATCATTGACGCTTACAGTTATGTTCAAGTACAATTTTAAGGTTCCCCCTAAATTTGATAACTTGTACCAATTTTTGTTTTTCAAAGAAGGATGTTAGACATAAATCAAGTGGATTCCCCCTAAATTATATGTCTAATAAAGTATCATGCTTGATGATTAAGCGTTTAAATCAATCATACCTAGTTCACTTCTCAAAGTGAGAAAACGTTGTTCATTGAGTGTTTTGGTAAAGATATCTGCCAATTGTTTGTCAGTATCTTTCTTTTGAACATGGTCACGAAGAAAATGGTATCTAATGTCAATGTGTTTAGTTCTGGAATGAAGAACAGGGTTTTGAGCCATGGCTAGAGCGCTTTGGTTATCACAATGAATGGGGGTTGGACCTAAGATTCCGTAATCTCTGAGTTGTTGCCTCATCCATAGAACTTGTGCACAACAACTTCCTGCAGCTACATACTCAGCTTCGGCTGTAGAGGTAGCTATGGATTGTTGTTTCTTGCTATGCCATGAAACTAACCTATCACCTAGGAATTGACAAGTACCACTAGTGCTTTTACGATCTATTTTGCAACCTGCAAAATTTGCATCTGAGTAACCGATTAGTTCAAAAGGAGAATCCCTAGGATACCATAAGCCCACATTTTGTGTGCCTTTTAGGTATTTAAGGATCTTTTTGGCAGCAATTAAGTGTGACTCTTTAGGATCAGCTTGAAATCGTGCACACATGCATTACGAAAACATAATATCAAGTCTACTGGCAGTGAGATAAAGAAGTGATCCAATGATACCTCTATAATTAGTGATATCAACTTTCTTTCCACTTTCATCTTTATCTAAATTAAGCGTTTGGCTCATTGGAATTTTTGAATATGATGCATTTTCCATACCAAATTTCTTAATCATATCTCGTGTATATTTAGCTTGGTTAATAAATATGCCATTAGGGAGTTGTTTAACTTGTAGTCCTAAGAAGAAAGTTAATTCACCCATCATGCTCATTTCAAATTGTTCTTGCATCATTTTTGAAAATTTCTCACACAAACGCTTGTTAGTAGAACCAAATATAATATCATCAACGTAAATTTGAACTAAGAGAGTATCTTCGTTACTGATAATTTTAAATAACGTTGTGTCAACCCTGCCTTTTGAAAAGCCTTTACCAATAAGAAAGATAGAGAAAGTATCATACCATGCTCGGGGTGCTTGCTTAAGCCCGTAAAGTGATTTTTCTATCTTGTAAACCATACCCTTACCATGATTGTTGATGAATCCTGGTGGTTGCTCTACATATACTTCTTCTTGGAGTTTACCATTCAGGAAGGCACTCTTTACGTCCATTTGATATACTGTAAATTTGTTAAACGCTGCATACGCTAGAAACATGCGGATTGCTTCAAGACGAGCGACAGGAGCGTATGTCTCATCAAAGTCAATACCCTCCTCTTGGCAATATCCTTGAGGTACGAGTCTGGCCTTATTTCTTACAACAATGTTGTTCTCATCCATCTTGTTTCTATATACCCATCTAGTTCCAATAACTCCTTGGTGAGTTGGTCTTGGTACTAGCATCCAAACCTTATTTCGTTCGAACTGATTGAGCTCTTCTTGCATAGCTTCAATCCAACTTGGGTCACTTAGTGCTTCATCCACTTTCTTAGGTTCCATTTGAGATAGAAAGCTTGCGAACATAGCCTCATTGAATGTAGCGGCTCTAGTTCTAACTGGTGCTCCAATATCTCCAATAATTTGCTCAGGTGGATGGTCACGCAGCCATAGTCTATCTGGTTGGAAGGGATTAAGAGGTTGAACAGGCGCTTGAGAATCATACGCTTGACCACCCTCTTACGTAGGCACTTCAAGTTCACAATTCCTTGTTTGCTCTTGATGATCACTCTCTTCATGATCATCAGCATTTCTTACATGATAATTTAGAGTAATCTCACGAGTATTCTTAGGAAGTGGCACTGAGATCTCATCATCGTCGTCAGTATCTTCATCAATAGTAATCTTAGACGCTTGATGACATAGATCTTCAACTCCTACACCATTTAAATTAACCTTACTCGGCTCTTGATTAGCATCATCAAAAACAACATGAATAGATTCCTCAACCTTCGATTTGATCTTATTGAGAATTCAAAAATTCTTTCCATTTTTGGCGTAGCCTAGAAAGATTCCCTCATCCGCTTTAGGATCAAAAGTCTTTAAGCTTTGGGATCCATTATTGTGGATAAAACATTTAGAACCAAAGACGTGAAAGTATGAAACATTTAGCTTTCGTCCCTTCCATAGTTCATATGGAGTTTTTCCATGTTGTTTGTTGATCATGCAGCGGTTTTGAGTGTAACAGGCAGTGTTGATCGCTTCGGCCCAAAATCTAGGAGCAAGCTTGGATTCTGCTAACATAGTCCTAGCGGCTTCCTTAAGCGTTCGGTTCCGGCGCTCAGCAACACCATTTTGTTGGGGAGTTCTGGGAGCTGAATACTCATGATGTATTCCATTTTCTGCACAAAACTTCTCAACAACCTTGTTAGTAAACTCAGTACCGTGATCGCTTCTTATTCTTGCAACCTTAAGATTTTTCATTGTTTGAAGTTGCCGAATAAGCGTTGTTAACTTGTCACATGTTTCATCTTTGGATGAAAGAAATTCCACCCAAGTAAATCTAGAGAAATCGTCTACTATCACCAACGTATACTTTTTACCGCTTACACTGATCGTTTGAACAGGTCCAAACAAATCTATGTGAAGTAGTTCAAGTATTCTAGAAGTAGATAGATAAGGTTTTCTCTTGAACGATGACTTAACTTGTTTACCCATTTGACAAGCGTCACAAAGGCGATCCTTGTGAAATGGTCCATTTGGTAATCCCTCTACCAGATTTTGACTTATAAGCTGAGAGATTGTCTTAAAGTTGAGGTGATTCATTTTTCTATGCCATAACCAACCCATTTTAGATTCATTCTAAGCAACAAAACATGTTGGGTTGTTATCAAGTGTTGAACCCCAATCTACTAAATATACGTTGTTAGTTCTTTTTCCTTTCAATTTAGTAGACTTAGTCTTAGCGTCGTTTATATAGCAATAGTCACTTGAGAATATGACTTCAAAGCCTTTATCACAGAATTGACTTATGCTTAATAAATTGTGCTTCAGACCCTCAACAAAATAAACATCACTTATCATGATGTTCCCCTTATGCACAGTACCTATACCTTTGCTTTTACCTTTGGAGTTGTCACCAAATACAACCTGAGGACCATTGGCAGCTTGATAGTTGATCAGAAGATCTTTGGACCCTGTCATGTGCCTTGACGATCCACTATCAAAGTACCACAAAGATGTATCGACTCTAGCTCTAGGTACCTGCAATCAAAAAGGGAAGTTCTATTTCTATTTAGGTACCCATTGTTGCTTGGGTCCTTCAACATTAGTATCCTTGTTAGTTTGAATTCGAACTTTGGGAATCCATATTTGCCTCGTCTTCATTGTAGGAATACTGGCCTTTTTGGGTTTCACATTGTGCTGTGTGTGCTTTTTGGATGTATAATAATATCCGCGATTATACTAATAGTCATAATCATAGTCATAATCACAATTGTCATAGTATCGATAATATGATCTTGACTGTCTTGGATATTGATGCTGATATTTCCTTGGTACTGGCTTGGGTTGCACTTTTGGTGCTGGACGCTTAGCGCTTGATTCACACTTGTCAGTCTTATCTTTAGCCTTTTGAACGTTTGGATAAACTCGTCTTTGTGAATCATTTGCCTTAGCCTTACCCTTGCCTGAGTTAGTTTTGACTTTCTCATTTGGCCTCTTACCATTGTCACTAGGTTCATTTTGTGTTTGACCTTGTGAACCTTTTTCAAAAAAGATTACACCCTTTCCTTTGTTGTTTGCCATAACATCAAATTTATTTGGTTGTTTACCGAGTTTATCGCATCCTAAGCCGGTCTTCTCACCAAATAATCTGGTTACTTCAGTCACATTATCCAGCTGTCTAGAAGCTTTTGATAATGATGAGATGAGCTGCTCTGATTTAGCAAGTCTAGCGATCAAATCAGCTTCTCTCTTGACTATTATATCAAGATCACCTTTCAATTGAATAACTTCACTCTCAAGCGATTGATTTTTCTCAATGCACTGTTGCTGAACTCGCAACTCTGCTCTGAGCGTTACTTTATCTCTTGTGAGTGATGAGATAATAGCGAGATCATTTTGATATATTTTGGCAGCTTCTTGACATTCATTGTAGTATTCTTTGACTTTGTCAAGTAATTCATCATAAGAAAGACGAATTGATAATTCATTGATTACCTCAGCAGACGCTTCATCATCTCTGGCCATGAGACATATGAGCGCTGAGTCATCTAATGACTCATCATCATCACTACTTTCTTCTGATGATTCTAAATCTTCAGGTGCAGATGCTGGTTCTGATTCTGCTAGCAAGCCTTGTTGACGAAGGTTGCTCCTGAATTGGTTTCTATCCAAGTAATCCTGCCTTGAGGGCTTGGATACGTTTGGATAAGGGCAATTTACCTGGTAGTGCCTTGGTTTTCTACAATTATAACAAAGATTAGTTTTTATCTTTTGTTCATTTGTTAACCTTGCAATGTGTGGTTTTGAGACCACTGGAGCTGGGAGACTTTGAGTAGACGCTTGGTATTGAGCAGGCGCTTGGGGTGAAGGAACAGAATACTGAGACGCTTGAAACTGTTGTTGCACAGGAGCAGACGCTTGATATGAACTTTGTCCTTGATTATTGAAACCTTTTCCTTTCTTTTCATATCTCAAGAACTTCCTGAATCTATTCAGCAAAGCCAACTCTTCTTCCTCATTGATATCTGAATTCTTTCCTTTGTTATCCGATTTACCTTTGATTGATGCAATGAGCGTTCTAGATTCAATCACTGGATTACTCACAATATCACTAGTAGAGTTCAACTAGAACTCAAATGCTTTTAGCTCTGAAAAGGCGTCTTCTGGAGTTAGAAGATCCAGCATATTTGATTCTTTCATAGCGGTTGTCTTCATCAAGAATTTACTTGGTGAGCTTCTGAAGATTTTAACCACCGTTTCTCAGTTCTGTAAGACCATTCCCAACGATGTAAGTTCTGTAACTAGAGCTGTAAATCTTATATCCAATTGCTCTAACGTTTCATTGGGTAGCATCTTAAATCCGTTAAACTTTTCCTTGGCAATGGAAAGTTTGTTTTCTTTGATTTGGGCTGAACCACCACAAATCGTAGCCAACTTATCCCATATTTCTTTAGTAGTTTTGCAAGATTTGATCTTGTTAAATAAGTTGTCATTATCACCAATAGCCGTATATAGAGCGTTACGACCAACATTGTCCAATTGGCCATTGTCTCCATCTTGCTCTCCATCGACGCTCATCTGGAGTCCATTCTTGTTTTAGTTTCTCAACGTAACCATCGGGAGTTTCTTCTGTGGCTCCAGGCGCTCTTGTGATAACTTTGTATATTTTGATTGGCCCATCTGAAATAATATCACACATGTCATCATCACATGAACAGAGATATGTAAATGCTTTGACTTTCCATGTGTCAAAATTTGATTCAGTCAGTTTGGGAACTTTAGCGAATGCCATATCGAGAATTTTAAAAGCAACTAGATTTTGAAAGAAAAGGATCTAAACAAGCAATTACGCTTGGAAATTTTAAAATTTCAATTTTAACCGCTCTGATACCATTTGTTGGTCCCAAGTGGCATACGAAAGGGTCTAGAAGGGGGGGTTGAATAGACCCTGAAGTCTTTTTTTTTTACTTCAAAAGATTTCGTATCAAAAGGTTTTTGGACGCTTGAAAAGATAGATGCTTGAAGTGTCTAACGCTTGACTTAAGCGTTCACTTCAAATATTGGTGCTTTGGCGAAGCGTCTGATGAAGACTATTTTATAAAGTTAACTCAGACTTCAAGAATTGAATACTTTGACCAAGTAGGTTAAGCGTTCAGTTCTTTTAATCAGTGTTAGCACAGCGAAATGATTTTTGGAGTCTTCTCTTTGAAAGTTTTAGTGTCACAAAAGGTTTCTTTGTTGCTTGGCTTTTGATTGTGTTTTACTTATGCAATGATATGATAGATGAAGGAATTGATTGAAAAGTAAATGACACAAAGTTTGTAAGGTTCGTTGGGTGGTGTAATCCCAACTACGTCTTTCTTCTCCATTGCACTCGGAGGCAATCTACTAAAATGATTCTCAAAGAATCACACAGAAACTTCTACAAATTAGGGAGAGATGGATGTCGATGACTTGAGCTCCTTGATCACACAGATTTCTGCTCCAAATCACTTCAATCCCCTTGCTTCTTTCACCCAGAAATAATGCAAGTATCCAACTTCGACTTCACACAGATCGCGAGGCTTGGATGGAGTTTTCTAAAACGGTTTGTTTGATTTTGATGAAGTTCAAACAACTTGGAAATATCTCAGTAGGAAAGTGGTTTCTTCGAAAGAATGTTTGAGATATTTGTTGACTGTCTCAGGATTTGAAGAAAAACAAGTGGAATGTTTTCTTGAACATTCTGGCTTTTCTGAGAATTTAAGGAATGAGATTTCAATGCAACAGCAATTTGGCTTGATAATTGATCTCTCTTTTTGGCTTGTTGTTGAAGTTCTATTCGTAGGCATTCTTGGAGAAAGTGTCTGTTTGACACATGCACTGGCGCGTGTCTCTCACTTTCGCGAGTGAACAACTTTTTGTCCTTTTTCCTGAAAATCTGCTGCACAAAAGTTGGTGCTGCAGTTTGAGATAGTTGACAGTCCAATAGGGTGGCTTCTCCGTACGTCTGAAAGTGCTTATCACATTTAATGCTCTTATCAGCATTTAATTTATTTGAATTAAATACCCGTTGGTACTTAATGCTTTGAGAATATTTGCATTAAACTCCTTCTGGACTTAGAAATAAATTCAGGTGAAATCACTTATGTCCCATAAGGTAACGCTTGATATAGCTGGTCAATTAAATGCTTGGAGACTGTATCTTCTTTCAGAGATCAGGCGCTTGAGTCTTCGAACTTTACACTAATAAACTCACTCAGAAATTATCAGACGCTCAGCCTAAGACTACTTTGCCTATCAATCTAAAATAAAGTAAAACAAAGCCTAATAAGCCTATTACAAATCTAACGCTTCAAAGCTTATACAAGTTTTTCTACCAAAATAAAACTTACATATTTTTGGGGTCTAACAAAAAGTCCTAATTGTCATCATCAAAACTTCTAACATGAAATTCCTAACAGATTTGTTCCCTTGAATGTGAACGAGGAATTATTCTATGCATTTATAAGTAAGTTAGATCTTAAAATCTTTGGCTAAAGCATTCACTGGTCTGAACTTATTATTAATATAGCATAGTGTCAAGTCAGTGAGTTTGACCAAAAACCATTACTCTCACTTGACCGGGATAAGAAAACGAAGAGTTTATATTCACATGGTATTCGCAATAGGAAAGGTAAAAATAATCTAATCATTTCATCTTATTTGGGTAGGATAATTGCATATCATACCCATGCGAAACACGAAACCTGCACACATCCCCTGTGTGTTAAAAAAAAAAGCTTAAAATGCCCCTATGTTATTTTTAATTTGCAAAAATCGCCCAAACCTGCTTCAAATACACTGCACGTGAATGCTACCTTCCACGGATTTCTAATGGATTGGGGCTTTCGTGCAGGGTTTTGAAAATCATTGGGGCATTTCAGGCTATATTTTTAACACAAGGGGAATGTGTGCAGGTTTCGTGTTTCACAGGGGTATGAAAATTAATTTTCCCTATTTGGGTTAAAATATGGACCACTTGACTAGCTAGATGGGACCCATATTCAATGGAATCCTCCCATTGCTAAATATAGATGAACCTAAAGAGACATGCTTAAAAAGGAAAAATCAATAGAAAAATGGAATATTTCTTGTGGTGATATTTTAAGTATTGGATACTTAAAATTAATTAAGTGGAATTAATTATTTGAAGAAATAAGTTAGTTTATTTATAGTTTAATTAATATATTATTTCTTGGAAAAAAATTAATTAAATATATTATCTATTATTTAATTAGATAAATTAATTAGATTGAGCTAATTAATTAAATAATGGATTGGACTAAGCTCAAATTGGTGCACCAAGTGGCGCACCAAGGCCTACATGGAGCGGCCAATAGGCGCCTTTTTTGGGCTAATTTGAGCCCAAGGTATTAACTTAAGTGATATAAATATATCATATTAGTTAAGACCTAGGTGAGACGACTATTCAAGAAACACACACTGAACGTGATGAAACACAACCAAAATTGCTAAGATCTGGTAGACTACCACATCAACCTGATAGGTACTATGGGTACCTGCTACAAGAAAAATCGGGTGTCCACACTATAGCAGTGGGAGTCCATGGGAACGACCCCTTCTACTTATGATCAAGTAATGATGGACATCGACTCTGCAAAGTGGCGAGAAGCTATGCAGGCAGAGATAGAGTCGATGCATTCCAACCAGGTCTGGACTCTGGTAGATCGTCCTGATGGCATTGCACCTATAGGATGCAAATGGATCTACAAGAGGAAGATAGGCCCAGATGAAAAAGTTGACACATACAAGATAAGGCTTGTAGCAAAAGGTTATAGTAAAAAAGAAGGAATTGACTATCAAGAGACCTTTTCACCTGTGGCAATGATCAAGTCTATTCGAATTTTGCTCGCAATAACTACACACTTGGACTATGAGATATGGCAGATGGATGTAAAGACGGCTTTCCTAAATGGATTCTTCGAAGAGGATATCTATATGGAGTAGCCTACAGGCTTTGCATCTTGATATTCATAAGGAGTGCAAACTTAAGAGATCCATTTATGGACTTAAGCAAGCCTCTAGGAGTTGGAATCTACGTTTTGACGAAGCTATCAAAGGATTTGACTTTGTCAAAAACGAAGATGAACCATGTGTTTACAAGAAGGTTAGTGGGAGTAAAATCACTTTCCTTGTCTTATATGTGGATGACATTCTACTTATAGGAAATGATGTATGAATGCTCACATCAGTCAAGAGATTGGAGATGGCTTTCAAATACATTCTCCATGAAAGACTTGGGAGAAGCGATCTATATCCTAGGAATTCGTATCTACAGAGATAGAACAAATAGAATGATAGGACTTTCCCAAGCCCTTTACTTAGAGAAAGTCCTAAAGAGATTTAGGATGGAAGACTCTAAGAAAAGTTTCTTGGCCATGAGACACAGGGTGCACCTTTCAAAGTCTATGTCTCCTCAAAGTAAGGAAGATAGGAAAGAAATGAGTACGGTGCCCTACGCGTCTGCAGTGGGTAGTCTGATCTACGCTATGTTATGCACACGGCCAAACATAGCCTACGCAGTAAGCGTGGTAAGTCATTTTCAGGCTAACCCGGGAAGAGAACATTGGACTGCTGTAAAAAATATCCTCAAGTATCTGAAGAGAACTAAGGATATGGTCCTAACATATGGACATAGAGATTTGAAGGTGGATGGATATACTGACTCAGATTTTCAATCTGATGTAGATGATCGCAAATCCACTTCAGGGTTTATAATCACACTCAATAGTGGAGCGGTGACTTGGAAAAGTTCCAAGCAAAGCACAACCGCTGATTCCACCACTGAGGCAGAATACATAGCAGCTTAGTGATTGGCATTGAGTACAAGTGGGAGATTGTTAGGTTAATGTCCTCAAATGCCACTAGAGGATTAGTAAATATTAGGACATTATTAATTTGTAATTGTTTCGAATTCTATCAATAAAAGACAATTAATTGTTTACTATTATATTGGCATTTATATATTGTAATTATCTATAAGTCCATGAACACAAGAGTTAACTCTCTAAGGCACTAGAGGAGTTTGATACTAGTGTACTAAAATAATCTGCAAGTCAATGATTTTCAATTGGGCATTGGAAATCATGAAGACTTTTATGATATGAGTTTTGACGAGAAAGGTGTCCGTTAATCACTAGGAAGTAGTAAAAAACCCATATCATAGGTGCTCTGATGGAGGTTACAGCACTCAGACATGACTCGCATCGATTCTTTCATATAGGTTTCACTCTTTAACAGTCAATGACATAATTAATTAATTGTAATAAGTGTGTCTGAACTTTAGACTTGAGGAATCGAGTTGAAGATATACTTGTGACATTAGGTTCGTCATTAGAGTAGTTAGGCCCAGTTCACCCGTTGGTGGGGTCAACCTCTAACTACAACCTAATGGGCAAGTAGTAGTCTTAACTGATATCCAAGATGAAATTCGTTCCCTCGAAGGTGAACGAGGAATTATCCTATGCATTTATAAGTAAGTTAGATCTTAAAGTCTTTGGCCAAAGCATTCACTGATCTGAACTTATTATAAAAATAGCACAGTGTCAAGTCAGTGAGTTTGACCAAAAACTATAACTCTCACCTGATCGGGATAAGGAAATGAAAAGTTTATATTCACACGGTATTTGCAATAGGAAAGGTAAAAATGATCTAATCATTTCATCTTATTTGGGTTAAAATATGGACCATTTGACTGGTAGGTGGGACCCATATTCAATGGAATCCTCCCATTGCTAAATATAGATGAACCTAAAGAGACACGCTTAAAAAGGAAAAATCGATAGAAAAATGGAATGTTTCTTGTGGTGATATTTTAAGTATTGGATACTTAAAATTAATTAAATGTAATTAATCATTTGAATAAATAAGTTAGTTCATTTATAGTTTAATTAATATATTATTTCTTGGAGAAATAAAATTAATTAAATATATTATCTATTATTTGATTAGATTAATTAATTGGATTGAGCTAATTAATTAAATAATGGATTGGATTAAGCTTAAATTGGTGCACCAAGTGGCGCACCAAGGCCTACATGGGGCCGCCAATAGGCACCTTTTATGGGCTAATTTGAGCACAAGGTATTAACTTAAGTGATATAAATATATCATATTAGTTAAGACCTAGGTCAGAAGTTGAAATTGACTTAAGCCACAAGAAAAGAAATCCTCTCCATCTCACTCTCCTAGTCATCCGTCATCACCAAGAAGGAGGAGGAGATTTTTCTCATCAAGTTTTTCCGGCGAGACAATTTAGATGCAGGACTCGTGGACTGCTCAGATCATCAAGTTTTAAGTCGAAGGATTCAAGTTCGTGAGTTTTCTCCAACCACTTCGCTACAACGGGTAAAGTTTATCTTACCCTGTCGTACATATGTCTGATAAAACCCTGGGATTGATCCTGTTATGGGAAAATCTAAAAAAAAAATTAATTTCGTTTCTACTACATTTGATAATTTTTCCCCAACAGCTACACCTTTTCCATTGTTGGTTTCCATAACCTTAGACGCTTTTGGTTTATTACCGAATTTATCACAACCTAAATCGGTCTTTTCACCAAAAATTCTGGGTACCTCAATCACATTTTCTAGTTTTTTTGAAGCTTTTGACAATGATGAGAAGAGTTGTTCTGATTTGGCAAGTCTAGAGATCAGCTTAGCTTCTCTCTTGACTACCATATCAAGATCACTTTTCTACTGAGCAATCTCAGTTTCAAGTGATTGGTTCTTCTCAATGCACTATTGCTGAACTAGAAACTCGGCTTTAAGCGTCATGTTTTCACTTTTAACCGCCGAGATCTGATCAGTGTGTTCTTGATATAATTTGGCGGCACCTTGACAAGCTCTATAATATTCTTTACCTTGTCAAGTAAGTCTTCATAAGAAAGAGGATAAGGTAGTTCAGTGGTTACCTCTGGTAGTGAGTCTTCAAACACTTCTTCATCTATCGTCATGAGATAAATTAACGCTGAGTCACTAGAAGGCTCATCATCGCTGCTTTTTTTGGAAGATTTCAGATCCTTTTCAGGTGCGGAGAATGGTTCAGATTCTGCTAGCAAACCTTGTTGGCGAAAGTTGCTCTTGAATTAGTTTCTATCCAAGTGATCTTGCCTTATGGGCTTAGATACATTTGGATAAGGGCAATTTACTTGGTCGTACCCCGATTTTCTGCAATTATAACAGAGATTAATTTTCATCTTTTGTTCAGTTGTTAACCATGCATTATGTGGCTTGGAAACCACTGGCGCTAGGAGATTCTGATTCTGATTAGGAGACGCTTGATACTGAATTGGTGCTAGAGGAAGGGGTGCAAAATACACTAGCACTTGATACTGAGGTGCTTGTGCAGGGGGAGGAGTTTGGTATGAAGTTTGTCCATTGGAATTTTCTTTTCATATCTCAGGAATTTCTTAAACTTCTTAACCAATAAATCCATTTCTTTTTCCTCATTTGATTCTGACACTTTCACCTCATTAGCTGCTTTACCTTTACTCTTAGCAGCTGCAATTAATGCTCCAGATTCAATCGCTGAAGTCAACCTATCGCTGACTTCTCCTAATTCAAATTCGAAAGCCCATAGCTCTAATAATGCATATTCTGGAGTCTTGATTTCCAACATCTGGGATTCTCTCATCGCAACAATCTTCATTAGATATTTGCTCGGAAGACTTCTAAAAATCTTATTGACCATTTCCTGACCATTTCCTTATTAGTCAATTCCTTGTCCAATGACGTTAACTCTATAATAAGCGAAGTAAACCTCACATTCAATTGATCTAGCGTCTCACTGGGATGCATCTTGAAATGCTCAAATCTTTGCATGGCTATGGAGATCTTGGTCTCCCTCATCTGTGTAGATCCTTCACACACAGTAACCAACTTATCCCATATTTCTTTTGAAGTTTTGCATAACTTGATTTTGTTGAACAATGCCTTGTTAGCAATCAACGCTAAGTAGAGAGCACTTCATCCAACATTATCCAAATTTTTCCTTCTACGATCATTTGGCGTCCATTCTACCTTGGGCTTCTCGACATAACTATCTGGAGTTGCTTCAATCGCTCTAAGGGCTCGAGTTATAACATTCATAATCTGAATGGGGCCATCCGAAATAACATCACACATTTCATTATCACATGAACATAAATATGTAAATGCTCTAAGTTTCCATGAGTCATAGTTTGACTCAACCAACTTAGGAATTTTGTAAAAGCCATGATATGTGATAAAAGATTTTCAAAAGCGATTGAGTTTTGAAAAATGGATCTAAACAAGCAGTTACGCTCGGAAACACTATAGTTTCTACTTCAACCACTCTGATACCATTTGGTGGTCCTAAGTGGCATACAAAATGGTCGAGAAAAGGAGGGGTCAATAGACCCTGAAGTTTTCTTCGATTTCACTAATTTCGTACCATTTAAAATATTTTGAACGCTGGTAAGGAAAGTGCTAGGCCAAGCGCTAGAGAAAAGATAATTTAGACTTAGTGATTTTAGCAATTACCAAAGTATGGTAACACTTAGATATCTTAGTCAGGGTTAGCACAGCAGAATTGATTTTAATGCTTAGCGTTTGATTTTACCAATTAGTCACTTAATTGATTTTCAAGCCTTTTAAAGATATAAAGCAGATGATAAATAAAGCAATAAAACAGTAATTTAAATGACACAAGATATGAAAGGTTCATTGGATGATTTAATCTCAGCTACATCCTTCTTCTCCTTTTCACTCGGAGAAAATTCAGTAGATGATAATCAAAGTCTTCACACATAGGACTTCTACAAATGATGAATGAACACGAAGATGATCTTGAGCTCCTTGATCACACACACTTTAGCTCCACTTGAGATCTCTTTAACAAGCTTATCTCATTCAGAAATACTGCTTGAAGTAACAACAACTTTCTCACACATATGAAAGAGGCCGAGGGGCTTAGTCACAAGGGTTAGTTTGATTTTTGGAAGTTCAAATAACTTTGAATATCTCAATAATAATGAGAGGTTCTTCTAAGAAAGATGTTTGAGATATCTGTGACTGTCTTTGGAATGTATGAAAAGCTTGGAGAATTTTGGCTAGGAGTTTGTAAGCTTTTCTTGCAAGGATTTCAGCAAAATTTAGAACTATTTCCTTGTGTATGTGTGTGTTTTTAGGGTTTGTTGAAGGTACTATTTATAGAGATTTCTTGGGATTTGTCCTCTCACGCAGCGAGTGAATAGTCCCTTTTTCTGACATTCCTGAATATCTGCTCCACCGATTAGATATTGCAGTCTTTGAGCATTGACAGTGTAGTCAAAGGTGGCTTGTGTTGGCGTTATGCCCTCAGATGCTATAGAGGATAGAATGTATAGAGCATATTCATTGTAATTAAACATTATTTATATAAAGGCGTTTGAGTTGTTTTCTTATTGACATTTGTAAGATAAAATAAACAACTGAAAGTCCATGACATTGAGGCGAACCTTCTACTCCCTATGGGTTAGGAAAAATAGCACTAGAAGGATTTGGTACTCATTGTCTAAATAAATTTGCAGGTCAAAGAAAGTCCTGACTGGACATCAGGAATAGATAAGACTTGTATGACATAAACTTTGACATGGAAGTGCTAGTCAAACACTATGCGATAATGGGAGCTTATATCATAGACATGTCAATTTGATTGATGTGTTCGAACACGACTCGCATTGGTTCTGTCACATAAGTTTCAGTCAATAACAGTCAATGATAGAACTGAAAAATTGTACCTGTGATATCAAGTTTGTCATTAGAGTAGTTGTGATAGAACTGAACCTTCACGTTGAGGATGTACTTGTGATATCAAGTTCGTCATTAGAGTAGTTAGACTTGATTCACCCATTGGTGGAGTCCTCGAAGTGCAACTTAGTAAACAAGTAGCAATCTTAACTGATTTGCGAGATTGGAATTTACTCTCTCATAAGTGAATGAGCAATTATCCTATGCTGTCATGAATGAGTGAGGTCAAAAATCTTTGGCCAAAGCAATAGAGATTACTAGTGTTAGACACAAGAGTAATCTTATTGACCTCGACACATTACGTCCTCAAGCATATAGTCAAGTACTGTGAGTTTGACGAAACCATGACCCTCACTTGACTGGAATATAAGAATAAAATGATCCTCATCGTTCGTTCTCAATTGGTTTTCTCCCAATTGTCTTTTAAGACGAACCTAAAGAGTCGCGCTTAAAGGAATTGCAAAGGAAAAAAGGGTTTTTGACAAAAAGAGTTTTTCGGTATTTGTCATTTGATGATATGATTAATTGATAAAATTAATTTCTTGGAGAAATTAATAATGTTTTAATTGGTTCATTTATTTAATTATTTATTGGATAAATTAATTAAATAGAATTGAATTAAATTAAAATTGAAACAAAGTGGCGCACTAGCCCGAAAGCTAGCACACGGTTAAGATGGGCGTCCATATGCCTTGGTGTCCAAGAGTTTTGTAACTCTTAAGTTGTGTATTTATATACCACTTAAAAGGAGTTAAAGATCCTAGCCTCCTTTTTCACAGAGAAAAAGAAAGAACTCAGTCAAAAAACTCTCTCCCCTCATCCTTTCTCTTAGTCGTCCACTACAGTGAAGAAAGGAGGAGGATTTCTGCTTTGGGTTCCAGTGCGAGGTTTTAGAGGCAGTGACAAATTTGCTGCTCGGTTCAGATTTTTGAAATACGCATATAAGGAAGAGCATGTAAGTTTTCTTCCTCTAAGTTTGAATATGGAAAATTAGAGATGAACCACAACTTGGGATTTTTTAAATAATTCCGCTGTAATTTTATATTCACGTTCCCCAACAACTTGTCCGTATGCAATTAGTCCTTATTACATTTAATACTCTTATCAGACATTTAATGTATTTGAATTTATTTTTTGTTGGAAATAAATGCCCGTTGATGATTGCATTTAAGTCCTTCATGACTTTGAAATTTATTTCAGGTGAATTTGATCTCTTGATCGCTTGGAAGCTTAATCGCTGATTCAAACTCCTGAAATATCCTTAGTGACAGACTCACCTAGAATTCTATCAGCGACTCGGTATCCAATACTTAGTGTAAAATCTTCAAAGATAAAAATTCAAGCCTAATCTAAAAATTACAACTCAATAATTTTGTTAAATGCTTAGACAAATTCTATTAAAGATAAACTTACATAATCTTTGCGGTCTAACATAAAACCTATCTTGTCATCATCAAAACATCTAACATGAAATTTCCTAACAATTACTTCCTAGGTCTGGAAGTTGTGTCCTCTAGTGATAGTATTATTCTGTCTCAGCGAAATTATATTCAAAATCTCTTAGACAGGTCTGGTATGCATCGTCCAAGCCTGTCCGCAAATCACTATGTCCCAGTACCAAACTGTCCATGACTACTGGAACCACATTTTCTGATCCGACCAAGTATTGAGAGATTGTTGGTGCTGATCTTAGACGATAAACCAAATCTTTGCGGTAACATAAACCTATATTGAGAAATTTCCTAACAATTACTTCCTAGGTTTGGAAGTTGTGTCCTCTAGTGATAGTATTATTCTGTCTCAGAGAAATTATATTCAGAATCTCTTAGACAGGTTTGGTATGCATCGTCCAAGCCTGTCCGCAAATCACTATGTCCCAGTACCAAACTGTCCATGACTACCCAGATACCAAGTTTCTTTTGACTCGCCCAGAGCCATCAACAAGGTCTGCCAGTTTATGCATCCTCTAACTGATACACATTAGCTTGCCGTCAAGCGGATACTCTAGTACTTGAGACACACTATCAACCTTAGTCTTAAGTTTACACGTTCTTTATCTCTATCCTTGACTGCTTTTTTAGATGCAAACTGGGCTTGCAATCTTGATGATTGAAAATCCACCGGGGGCTAGGCAATTTTCCTTGGTCCAAACCTTGTATCTTTGAGCTCTAGCAAGCAAAGAACCGTCGCTCGATCTTTCACTGAAGCTGAATATAAGTCTCTCGCCGACACTGTTGCCGACCTCACATGGCTTCAATCACTTCTCCAAGAACTTCATTCTCTCCGTCTACTCCTACATTATGGTGTGATAACATTGGTGCAAATTATTTGTCCAAGAATCCTGTGTTTCATGCTCGAATGAAACATGTTGAAATTGACTACCACTTAGTGCAGGAAAAGGTTGTCAATCATGAACTTGATGTTCGTTTTGTTTCGATTGATGATCAAACCGCCAACATCTTCACCAAATCACTGTCAATCATCCGGTTTGAACTTCTTTGTGACAAGCTCCATGTCGAGACAAGTCCGCCATGAGCTTGTGGGAGCGTGTTATAGGATAGTATCTTTCCATGTTTATCATATCTCCACCATATTAAATCTTGTATTTTGGAAGATATATACTGTATATATGTCAGGATTATATTTCCTTGTTAGTTGTAGATTCCTTGTTAGGCTAGGGTTCATAGTCCTTGTCTGTACATACCTTGTACATCTCACAATTATTCTTGGGTCAAAATAATATTGAATTTCAAGTTTCTACAAAGTCGCCTCTCGCATTAACAGTACCTTTTGGATTGGATTTGATATCATTTTCTCACTTCTCGAATCCACAAAGTGAGAGTCGCAAAAGCAAGACTCGGAATAATAGATTCCACTAACAACTACTTTACAATTATCCTTAGTTTCTGAAAATGGTTAAATCGTGTTATTATAGGGATCTGTTATATCCAATTATGAATCAATCAAAATGTCCACATATAATCATTTAGAGTTTTTCTTGTTTCCTTAACAAGTAATTAAGAATATTCTTCAATTTTTTCTTTAATTTTATTAATTTCCATTGCACTCAATCACAAAAGTAAAATATATGTGGTGCACAAGGAAGAAAATTACATTTCCTTTGTTAACAAAAGTTTGGGTAGAGTCGGCTTTGGTCATCTACCATTGGTCAAGGCATGTCTGCGGGTCAAAGTTTGCCCACCAACACTGCCCTCACATCGGCAGAGGGAATCGGACTCACAACCTTCTGACAAGAAGTGACCTGTTCCTTACTAACTCAATCAACATTTTTTTTGAAGGAAAACGACGATATATTACTCAACCAAGGAAGAACACTGCAGCTTGAGGAAGATCAAGAACACCTTCTTGATTTTCCAAAATAGAATGAGTTTAAAATTAAACAACTTAATCACCCAATCGTCTTGCGAAAATAAAAAACATGGAAAAAAAATACTAAGACGATAACAAGACATGTAGGATTCCTAGTCATGCCTAAGCATGCCTATTCTACTAGTCACTTTTGGCCACTAAATAAGTGTGTTTCTTGGTAATTGTTACGTAATTGCAAGTATTGACATATCTGCACATGGGGACTTGAATCATCCAATTCGGAGATCTGTGGATCAAGACTGCGCTGGAATGCAAGAAAATGGCAGCATGCATGTGTTTTGTTGAAGTTTTCACATGGTTATGCTTGGTGGATTTAAGGGCCGAAAGTTCAGTACTTTTTAGCTGGTTGGAATCTTAAAAGCCAAACTTTAAGCCAAAATGAATAGTGAGAGCGCAAAATAGGGGCATTCATTATCAATTGGACAAAATTTTGTTGTCTATGAATATGTGTATTTACTCATTATTGGTGGAGTAATTCATGTATTTATTGTCCACCAATAAAAATATCAAGAATAATATATAATCTAAAACTTTGTCACATTAAATACTGTAGATGGAAGGAGATGGGAGAACACTATCACTGAATTAAAAAGGGAATCTTTATAAGTATAATTGATCAAAAAGCATGTGCTTTAAAAAGAGGACTGACTTTGTTGTTATAAAACCTTAAACTAGAATTCAAGTCCTTGTGGTTCGACAATCCGGACTTCTCGTCCACTTGCTTACTGTTTTGTTATCAGAAATTTTAAAATTAAACAACTTAATCACCCAATCATCTTTCGAAAATAAAAAACATGGAAAAAAAATACAAACTAAAAGACTTAGATTGCCTATTCTACTAGTCAACTAAAAAATGTTACTTACACGTATTGACATAAAGATCACATTTTCCAAAATGAATAGTAGAACATACAGTTGGGTGGAGTAATTCACACCAATCAAGAATTTATATGAGTAGATATTTGTATGTACTTTTATCTTATGATTTTTGTACAGTTTTCACATGAGTTGATTATGTGATTGTGTACTTTAAACTTGATTTAAAATGTCAAATGTATTGAATATAAGTATGCTTTAAATTTTTCGTGTTATGGTTGGTAAAAGTTATTTGCATTTCTATGTATTATATTGTATTATAATTTAATGAATCTTAAATATTATTTTTTAACATAATTATGATCGTTGTTGGTGCAACTGCAATTCATCTACAACCAATGATCCTTGATCCATTTCAATTGTGGTTCAGTAAGTAGTCTAAATGTTATAGGATTGGTGGTAAGATGCAAAAGAGTAATATATTACCAATTTATTTACTTAATTTGGAAATTTCTTGGTAGCGTCTCACAAAATTGATGACAATGATAGTCCGGAGGCTTGACAAGAAAGAGTTCGACTTTGATCTCCGTATCTCTTAGTTTTGATAAGAAATTATTATAATGAATCAACACTAAAAAAAAAAATAGGACATTTGTAACAAAATATCAAGTGACAATATTAAACTTGTCACTAATTATCAATTTTTAGTGACAACTGACAAGAACTTTTGTCTTGTTACTGAAATATGTTCTACATATTTAATGGGAAAATTTGTAAAGAAGTTATCACTATTGATAATTAGTAAAAAGGAAATTGTTGTCACTGTTAACAATTAATGACACACCTTTTGTGACAACTTACTAACAACAATTATAGTTGTCACTATGTTTGTGTTGTCACTCATGTGTCACTAATTGTCAAAAGTGACAGCTTTAAAGAAATTATTATCACTAAAAATTCTTATTGTAATAAAACAAAAATTGTTGTCACTCATTATATATATCTATTGACAATTTTAATAGTATCACTTTAAATTTTGTCACAAATATTATTTTTTGTTGTAGTGTAAGTGAACACTTCGAAATGAAAGAAACTATAAAACAAGGACGAATCGCTAGTCGATAATATATAGCATATCCGAAACAATTTATAGCTTAACAAAAAATGGTGAAACTAAAGATTAAAAATTGTTGATATATTATACCAAATTACACCAACAAATTTCTGCAGATTATTCCGTCGCCACGTGAAATACCTCTCTTTTGTCTAAATACTATATAATAAAATTAACTCTTACCTACTTTTTCCAGTTCGTTAAATTCATGAAATAAATGGGCTGCAAATGAAGATTGCATTTACTTAAGTTACAAAAATGGGGACCAATTTAATGTACCCCACTCCATATTTCTACTTCTCTTTTCAATGTAATTTTGGCATAAAAAGTCACCAATACACCCATTCATAAAATAAGTTTAGTTGAAGTGAAGGCTAGTTGAAGGGATCAATATTTTTGGCATAAAATTATTGCTGAAGTCTAGCTGAAGGGACAATTTCACGATTTCAAATCTTGAAATAAATTTTATAAACAGGGTTTTTTTTTGTTGTCATTTCTGCTATTTTCTATGTTTTAATAGTAGTTGACGACTATTGTTTTTTTTTTTACTGATGTAACAAATAATCATTTGTCTAAACAAAAATGATTATGCTCGATTTGGGCGAATACGAATCAATCATAGGTCTAAACAAATGTATACATGGTATGTGACTAGTTTACACGTAAAAACAATAGAATAATCATTTATAAGATAAATACAATTGAGTTTGAGAAGTGATTGTTACGGTTAGATCATGTCAAAATCGAACTTGGATTCAAAATTCCCTTTAGATCCCCTCTAAACCCTAAATCTCATTCGTGCTTTCCGGGGTCTTCTCAAGCTAATATATGCTAATTACACATGCATGGCACAAATAAAAGAAAAAATAATTGATGAAATAAAGAATATATTGAGTTGAGGCAAGAATGTACGAAGTGAATTTGTGTCATAAGTAGCAGCCGTTTTTGGTCTGATTAAACTGTAATTATTTGTACTTTTAGCATCTGACTTCAAAAAAGTTGCACAAATTTGGTACAATATGAAAAGTTGTAATATCTCGTGGATCTTTAAAATCAATTAATGGTCTGATTAAACAGTAATTATTTGTACTTTTAGTAGCTGACTATAAAAAGTTGCAGAAATTTGGTACAAAATGAAAAGTTGTAATGTCTTGTGGACCTTTAAAATCAATTAATGGCCTGAATAATTAGTTAGAAAACATAATTGGATTGACCCACTCCACCCTTGTCCTACAAAACAAGCTTGAAAAGTTGGCAAAAGTTATCCACAATGTGAAATTTTATTTTAGGGATAATGACAGACACACTCAGTTATGAAGTGATATGCACTTTGCCTCCTAATTTATTAAAATATGCACTTTTCCCTTTCACTTATTATAAAATGTGCACTTCACCCCCTCGGATAAGGGCAAAGTGCTAAAAAACACATAAGTGAGGGGGCAAAATGTTATAAAAACACATAAGTCAGGGGGCAAAGTGCTACAAAGACACATAAATCAGGGGGCAAAAGTTTAATTTTTATGATAAGTGTGGTGCCCGAATTTGCCCGAACTGCTCGAGGGGGTGAAGTGCACATTTAATGATAAGCGAGGGGGGCAAAGTGCAAATTTCAATAAATTAGGGGGCAAAATGCACATCACCCCATAACTGAGGGGGGGTGCCTGCTATTATCCCTTTATTTTATTTAGAAAATCGATCATATCATTTTATTACAAATATTAGTTAAAAATATTTATAGTTGAGAGAATAATACAATGATATATGATTCAATTGAATTAGAAATTCTTTTGTAATTTGGAGTACATTACAAAGACAAATCTCGATGCAAAAGACCCTTTCAAAATTCAAGAACTTGCATATTTCACGAAAATTACAAAACTAGCTAATTGTGAGGACATATTGAATAACAATGCATTATACATTGTATGGTTTTTCTAGATTTCTTGTATTCGGACTGAATTATGAACCCATTTTATTTTATGTTTTGCAAATTTAAATGGGAAAAAAGTTAAGCAGCATGGACCTTTTTTTTTATAGTCGGAATATTCTATTTGAAATCTATATATTACTTTGATGAAACATGTGCAACAAGGAGTTGTGTGAAAAATAATATTAGTAGCAACTTACGTATATTATATTCAGCTCCAATGGTGTGACACTGAGGGGTACTATTCACTATATGAGCACGAGGTTCTAACATGGCATACCACAGAAAGGCGAATGTTTCTATGAATGGATCATGGCAAGAGATGAAATTAACTAGAAATAAACAAGACCATATATAATATAGGGGTTTATTGCAATTTACCTCCCTGTGAAAAAAAAATAAGCAATTCACCTACTTGTGTTTTCCAGAATGAAGCAAAAACACTCCCCACGCGCCTCCCCGCAGATTTTACACTTTAAAGTTATGGAAGAAAATCTTTTCTTTTGGTGTAGGAGGCGTCTAGGTTGCTGAATAAGAAAGGGGAGACCAAATATAAGGTAATTAGGGCTTTTTATAGTTAGTAAAAAGGGCAAAATGGACTTTAAACAACGAAAAACAGCATGCAAAGTCTCGGTTTTGGCGTGTGGTGCGCGTAGGGAGTGTTTTTGCTTCATTCTATAAAACACAGGGAGGTAAATTGCTTCTTTTGTTTTTCACAGGGAGTTTTTTTGCTATATACGAATTTCATGGGGAGGTAAATTGCAATAAACCCCGTAATATAGTATAAGATATGATTTAACATGATTCAACTAAATATTTATGCATCTAAGCCCATTCTAGATATCTTCTATTTAATTTATGAAGTCATAAATAATACAAGAGAAGTTATCATCATACTAGATCTCTTCTATTTAAATTCTGAAATCAAACATAATACAAAAGGAGTTATCATATATATATATAGGGTCAAGATCGAGTACATACCTTCTCTTAGATAAGATATAAGATCCAATATATACCATTGGATCCATTAACTCCAACAGTCCAGAATAACCCTAGAAACAGGCGGGAAAATCCAATTTTACTTAACTGGGGGTATAATAGTAAAAAAAACACCCAATTATACAGCTTGCACTCCCCCCATTACATCCACGATCTCCCTGATTTCTCTCGCATTCAAACTCACTCCTAAAGAACCCAAAATCACGATTTGAATCTAATTAAATGCATATCTTTCCGAATCTAACTGCAAAATCTTGTTTCGCACATCAAAAAAACCCTAAAAAAAAATACCAAAAGTGAGTTATTTTCAGCAGAAAATGAGGTCGAAAAACCCTTCCATCGGCGCAGGTACCCATTGAATCAATGATGTTGTTCGAGCATATGGATGATAAATTTATGAATATAGATGATTTAGATGTTAAATAACTTTGATTTTGTTTCATTTGCTGTAACTACACGCTATTTATTGGGGACGAACAATGACTTTTTATTGATTTTGAATCCATATTTGTATAATCACATGTTGGTTGTTTTGAAATTGGTGTGTAATGCTACTGTATGATGAGTTTGCGTACATTGTATATTGACTTACATGATAATGTATAATGATTTAAATATACTGTATAACGATTTTTGTATTCTAACTGTATGATGTATAAACACACACTGTATATTGCCTTATATGTTGCTGTGTACTGATTTTAAATGTACTGTATAATGAGTGTGCACGTAATGTATACTGAATTGCATGCTACTGTATAATGATTTAAATATATTGTATAACGGTTTTTATATTGTAATTGAATGATGTATAAACATACTGAATATTATATTGTATAACATGTTATAATATACTATGTAATGAAATCTTCTTTTATTAATAATATATGATACATTAACACAGACTGTATAATACATGAACTGATATATAATAGGTTTATGTGTTGGTGTGTAATATCTTGATTGTTTCTGTATAATGTGTAAACAAATACTAATATTTGTATACTACAGGTTCTGAGGAAGAGCCATCCACCTCGTCCACCTCTGCTTCGGAAGATAGGTACCAGATTGTTCCTGTAGATGCAGTGCCTGTAGATGTTATGGAGCCTCTAAAAGTCGTTGAAGGTGATTCGGATGATGAATACGTAGAATCAGCCGAAGAGACAGAATCAGAACCACAACGCACATCTATGAAGAGGCGCGCGAAACAACCTCTTGCGAAAACACCATCAACACGAACAAAAATAGATACTGTACAGAAACATCAAACTAAGGGGAGGAAAAAGTCGGTCGATTATACACAAATACGAGTTTCTATGAAGGTGTTGGTGGAAACCATTTCAACCCTGACAGAACCGCAACAAAATTGGGTTAAACTGTTTGGTTTTGGAGCATTTTTAGAATTCAAAATCAAGGAGCTCCCTCACAAGCTCGGTTTTAAAATTGTAAAGGCGTTAAATCCAGGAAATTTTAGATTATCTCTGCCTGGAGGCAATATTAATATTAAAGAAGATGTGGCGGAGGTTCTAGGTTTTCCACATGGTGAGCGTCGTATAGACCTAACGGTCAAGAATCAAGAGAGGGTGGACCTGTGGACATATCAATTTGGGCTTCCTAAGTCCAAAAAATTTAAAGTTACGGCTCAGATGATATTAAATGAACTGAGGTCTGAACATGAAGCAACCGACCAATTCAAGTTGAACTTCATGATGATTCTCTACAATTGCTTGATAGAGACACCTAGTACAGCATTTGTCAACAAGAAGATGCTGAATTTCAAAGGTGATCTTGCTGAGTTGGCAAGTTACAACTGGCCCAGACTTGTTATGGACAGTTTGGCCGACACAAAGAAATCATGGGAAGAGGATCCGGCGTCTCGTATGTATACGGGTCCTCTTCTTTTTATGATTGTAAGTGTACATTAACTATTCTAATTTTATTTGTGTTCAAAAAATGTGGTTTTGATAATTACGTATGATTTATATTTTTTAATTTGACACTGTATTTTAACTGTGTGATGTGTGCATTCACACTGTTTAATGTATTGTATTGTATATACTCTATTGTGTAATGTCCTAGAATATACTATATTATGTATTAGGATACACTGTATAATTTTTAATGAGTTGCTGTCTATTGGGTTGTAACCTACTAAATACTAATATTTTTTTAACTTTTTTTGTTTTCTATTAATGCAGATATTGTATGCTGACAGAGTGAATTACAAGAGCCATGCGACAGTCCCACGATCAATCCCGGCATGGCTTACTTGGACAGACGCCTCCCTACGAGAAAAAAGTGTTGTAGAACTTCAACCAGGTAATTTCGGAACGGGGGTAATATCAAAGGCACAATGGCTGTTGAAGAGTGACAAGGGTAAACATGTTGTTCAACACGTTGAAGATCCAAACGAACCCCCTTCCTCGCTGCAACCTCCGTCACAACTAGTGCAAACAATCACGGATTTGAATACGCTTGAAGAGGTATACATGTCTCTGAAAAATCTATGTACTGTATCCTGTTTAATAAATTGCTCTACTTTAACTGTATGATGTGTAGCCATATAATGTACACTTCAAATAAAAATATTCAAAGGGGATGCTGGCAAATTTGGAAAAAGCTTCCTTGAACCTGCTTGACAATATTATCAGGTACAACGGATACATGCAGTCGTGTGATTCTGTATTCCCGTCAAATCCACGATTAAAAGAAAATCAAAAAATTGTGTTCAATACTATCGGGAGAGTGTACAAAATACAACCGGAGTCAGAGGATGAACCACTATTCGATCCTCACAAACCTACCGAGCAACACGAAAAACAGCCATCACCCAAACAACATGCATCAGGTGCTGATCAGCCTGTCCACCCCGAAGAAGTCACACCCGCACCCGATAGAACAATTAGTACGCCAATGCCTTCACGGCCAACTTTTGACTTGTTGTCACAACATACGCCACCGAAAGAACACCAAGCGGCTGAAGTTAACCCACGAGAACTAATCATCCTCTCAATTCCAAGTTTTGACTTGTTGACACAACAAACACCACCAGAAAAAATGCAGCGGCCTGAGACGGGTGGCTGAGGCGGTGACAATTGCTAGACAATACACCGATGATGCCTCCAATGTCATAGAACAAGAGCCTTCGTCATCTACAAATTTGACCGTTAAACCGGCTGTCGTGGAATTCATTGGTGAGCAAAGGAGACTGTTGAAACTAGCGCCAGACACTTGTTCTCCGTACATTCAACGGGACGTGCATATAAGCTCAAAGCAAAGCGCAATGGAAAAAAGACTATGGGAATGGATGAAGCATGTTGATGAGGAGAACATGTGAGTACATATCATTTTAAAATAAATTTGTTTTATTGAGATTCCTGTTAATACTATATGCACACTGTATAATAACTCATTGTATATTGTATAATGTTACACTGATTACTGTATAATATATCATTATACACTGTATAATATGGTCTGCATAAATACAACCTGTATAATGCATAAAATCCTTTTGTATACTAACTCATTACAAACTGTATGCTGTTTTTTCAGGACTATTGTTTTCCATTGTGGTGATATGATGTGCACTATTTGGGATATAAAGTCCTTGTATCAACGCACTGAGCTTTTATCTGGTATGATTGATACTTGGTCATTCCTGTTGAACAACGCCGAGGCGACGAGATCTCCAACATCACCACTCAGATTTTTTTTCCACCTAGCCGACACGGTAAAAAATACTTCTTATATTTCGTTAATAGATACGTTATAATGATATGCATGCTAACTAATTTTTTTAAAAAAATGGATAACAGATGTTTTTCGCTTCAAATAAATCAGAAAAAAGTACTCATGTGCTGCAACAAAAATTCAAGGATAACATTAAACATCGTATGAACACGTTTCCAAGAGTCAACATAACCGATGTTACGTTGGTAAGTTAATATTGTTCATTTTTTATAATTAACGTATTTTATGTAACTTTATTAACACCACCCACTACTACAGAAAAGGCCTGTTACAGCGGTTTTTTTTTCACTATTACAGCGGTTTTAACCGCTGTAATACGTATCGCTGTAATTGGTAAGTTCCCTATTACAGCGGTTTTTAACCGTTGTAAAATACGACATATTACAGCGGTTCCTTTCCGAACCGCTGTAATAGTCATATTTTTTTACAGCGGTTCGTTTATGAACCGCTGTAAAAAAATCAACGTATTACAGCGGTTCCGAAAGGAACCGCTGTAATAGTTGACCTGTTACAGCGGTTCGTAAACGAACCGCTGTAACAGGTCACCATTTTTTTTAATTAATTTTTTTTTAATTCTGTTACAGCGGTTCGTTATTGAACCGCTGTAACAGTTGAGTTTTTTTTTTTGTTTTTTTTATTATAATTTCAGCTAGCTCTATCCTTCCCAAAAGCTCAAAATTCAAATCACATAAAACAAACCAATTGCTCAACAGAAACAACAAATTAAAATCCTAAATTAATTTCATTCACGAAATAATAATCTCCAATAATTACAAATGATAACGAGTTTAATTTACAATAAACCAATATAAACTAATCACCACTTTTAAATCAAATAAAAATTTACAATAATTTACAACTTACACCGCCGGCATATCAAAAGCGCATTTAAAAATGTATTGTGCCAATTCAGAACGTGCTTCATCAAGTTGCTCTATAGTGTAAGTGGCGTACTGACAATCAGCAAAGTACTGCAAGACAAATATTAAAATCCAACAAAAATGTTTAATAACTTAAAAGGGACATTAGAATTTGATTAATATTAATTAGGATTATGCATACCGTCAGTGGGATTATAGATTCTCCGTGTCTAATAATATCGTTCATGAATTTCATGACGAAGAAGCCACAATCTATATCATTTAATTGAATGGGGCACTACAAATTAACTTCAAATCAAAATTGTATTAGAACAAATAACTTTTATACGAATAATTTCTTGAAACTATAATTAAAATAATATAATTACCCTAACCTTTATACAACTCCATTTACAGGCCTTGTTTTTTGATTTGATCTTTTGGTTGTTGTTATTTGCTCGAAACATCAACACAGGGCTGTTGAAAACATCAAAAAACAAGGAAATATGTCAATATCAAGCAAATATATATATATGAAATCAAGTTATAATATATATACTTTAAACTTAATATTAAATATAATGCACATTAAATTGAATGATAAAACTTACTGATTGATCATATCTTTCATATCACGTCGGTTATTTGGATCACCGCCGTACACAGAATCTAAATAATAAACGATCTCTTGAATTGGATCAATCACGAGCAACAACCAATGCCCCCTAATCAGCATATTCAAAAGATAGATTTAAAATTAGTTATCCCTACGTAACAAATTTTTGACATGTGAACAATGTCTCTTTAGTAGCTCACCCGGAGTTGTAAGGTGCAATAAACAACTTCCCCTCCCGCTGTGCACTAGCTATCATAGTATTTGCTATATATTGCGATTGGTCAACACGCTGAGGAGTAATTCCTGCTCCTGCAGATATAGAATGTGGGCTAAGGAACCCGAATTTATTTTGTTTTTGTTCGGGGACCACGTGATTAACCCACAAACACCTACAATTAAGCATAAAATAAATTTGTGTCACAAAAATAAACATAGTTCAAATTACTTCAGTAAAATAATTTAATTAAAAGCTTACGTAGTTGTTAATTAATATTTAAAAACTTACTTGATGTAAGCAGAAATGATAGAGGCTCCTATCTGTTGTTTATGCAGAAAGTGACCGATCTCCTCCCGCCCAATATATTCTGGAAAGGGGATATTGAAGATTTCCACGGGCATGTCTATCCGGATAGTATTTTCAGCAGCCATCATCTGAAAGAACCTATCAAGAACTGCAAGTGAATGAGGGCGTACTGGAGCAGGAGGGTTGGCCACTAGAGAAGGAGGGTTGGCCACTAGAGGTGTATTTTTGACATGTGAGTGCTTCGTCGTCACTGATTTACTTTTTCCTACTGTTGATTTGGATTTTCCGCGAGACTAGAAGCAAAAGAATTCAAAACGTGGGCGTTATCAATGAAAGTATATTTATTAACATTAAACAATTGTTATAATTTATTAATGACTAGCTATTAATAATTACGTACCGATGCATCACTGACAATGACAAGACTCTTAGGCCAATCAACCATGTATCCCACAGCCTCGGATACTGTGAACACTCCTTCATCATCGAGAGGGACTGGTAGGGGTGCAACATCTTCAATTGCAATGTCAATCGTCACTTTCACGAGGTGGGAGGCTAATGGACATGTATGCAATGTTCTATCCTCTGGTCGATTGTACATTTTTCCTCTAGCCACCAAACGATAAGACGGTGTAGTAAGTGCTAATTGACACTGCAAGACATCCTACCATTATATTAGAAAATTTTGTATATTATACAGAAATATAGGATTGAAAGTCACGTTATCACTAAACAAATTCATATCATTAATTACTTGAGGTAGGTTTTTCACTTCTGGGCAGCTATCTTTCAAAGAAACCGCCTCTTCTGTATGTGGCTGCTGCGACGCAGACGCCCTATGCTCGTCAAACTCGCGTCGCAATTCTAATAGTGATTGAGTGAACATTTGAACCATGCCTTGCAAGCTATCAATCACCGCATTTTTTGAAGGCTTTGAATCCGAAAAGTAATCTTTTTGTGATACCCCAAAGCCTACACCCCTAACTCGACCCGGATGCTCCTTCTTTTTAAGAGCTAAAGCCAGTGTATCATTGTGGGTCCTCTCGGGTCCACTATGGCTACCCTCCTGTGATAAGCTTTCCTGTAATAATACATTTAAAAAATACAAAAATTTAGGGAAATTTGTAATTTTAAAATTATTTTTAAAAAAACATACAACATACTATATAACTAAAATTGCAAATAACTCACAATTGATTCCACTACTCTTTTAACATTGGCATTATCAATGTTGTTCTGGCTGTTAGAATGTGCAACCCTCCACACTAGTGCTCGTGTCACCTCTGTGACATCTGACCCAGCATCCTTTCTTTTTTGCTTCTATATAAGAAAATTTGCAAGGAAATAAATTTGATTAGAAAATTTGTAAGGAAATTTGATTAGAATTAAAACTTGTAACGAACTACGTACCTCAGTATGCTCCAGTTGAGCATATCCAAGACGTGATGCCCTGTAAGGATATTCAGGGTCCTTTGCTCTTTCAGAATTGTCCTTACGTAGTTGCTGTTCATTATATAATCAAGGCATTAGTCAATGTATATAGTTTCAAATAAATTAAAATGAAACCATAAATTAAAATAATTACCTTAAAATAATCACTTTGGCGTACTTTTACAAATTCTGTCCAGTCTTCTTGAGAAATACGATATTTTTCGGGTGGGCTTGAATTAATGTTCCCATCATCATCCTCTACCCAGATTCTGCTCAAGTAGCTCCTATAATTTCGAGCTAGCTTCCCAGCCTCGGCTAAGACGAATTTCTGTCTACTTTCGTCAATATCAAAGGCCAACTATAAAAACAAACAATAAAGTATATACAAAATTATAATTTAGACAAAAAAAAAACTACATTTACCAATTAAAAACATAATATATATATATAATAACTAACTTACAGCTATTTCATTCCAAATGGCATATTTTATTGCTGCAGAGACATGTCGCCAATCATTAATAGTAATAGGGACCCTGTCACGAGCTATCACACCAATGTAACCAACAAAATTTGATTTATTTGGGTCTGACTGACCATACTCGTTCCAACCAACTTGTAGCTTTATGCCTTTACTTTTGACATTTATTACTTTCTTCATTGCTGTAATACCTCTACGTATCTCATTTTCAACATTTTTGTTTGCATCACCTCTAGAATCCATCTACAAGATTTCAAAAGTGAAAAATACAGAAGTTAGATTCATATACCAAATATATAAATAGTGCTAATTAAGAAATGCCCATAATTCTAGAAAAAATTCAGCAGAGTAACGACGCAAAAAATTCTACCAAGTTCTCGACTTAATCTTCCCCCCAACCTTGCAACCACCAAAACTCAAATATTTCAACAACAACAAACGCAAACAAATATATATGTATTAATCACATCATTAACTAGTTGGATCATATAAATCACATCCAAAAGTACAAAATGAAATATTGATAAGCTTACATTGGTGGTGGTCGTCGTGGTAGTGGCGGAGAAGAAGGTGACTGTGGTGGTATACGGTATCGACCTACAAAAACAAAAAAATACAAAAGTTAGTGTAACTCATTCACTAATATAATATTACAAGCGTTCAAATAATTATCAAATAAGTTCAAATAAAATTTACGCTTAAATTGCATACTTAACAAAAGAGTTCAAATAAGTTACTCATATAATTATCAAATACTCATATAATTATCTAATAAGTTCTAATACCTTTCATCGTTTTCTTTTTGTCGCTGGTTTACTAGTCTTTTCTGATCCCTCAGTACGACCATTTTGTTTAGTACGCCGACGAACAGATGGATTAATCCATATTCCCTCTTGGTGATCTTCTCGCATATACAATTCATCATCACTGATATCCAAGTCACCGTCACTATTTGTGGATTGTGAACCACCTAAGATAGGAGTTCCTCCATCATCTTCATTATATAGGCCATCATCCTCAATACAAGTATTTTTGTTTGCCGATAAAACAATGGACCACCTCTTATCGACGGGATCGGTGACAAAAAACACTTGTTTAGCTTGAGATGCCAAAATAAAAGGTTCATCTTTGTATCCCACCTTTTCAAGGTCTACTCGAGTAAAACCTATTTCACTATCATCAACACCATTTTTATGGTCAACCCACCTACACCCAAATACAGGGACCCGAAACTAACTGTAATCCAGTTCCCATATATGTTCAATCACCCCATAATATGGTAAAGTGGCATAGATAGGGCTATTATCTTTCGCACTTGAGATATGCATTGCTTCAGCTACAAGACTCACCCCACTATTCTGCATTGTACTCCGTTCATCTTGGTCTTTTGTATAAAACGTGACACCATTTATACGATAACCCGAATGACAAAATACGAATCTGCCCGGGCCCATCGACAACCGTGCCAATTTATCTGAAACTGAAAGTGAATTCTCGTTTTGTTTCTCTTGAATACACTTTCGGAACCAATCGATAAAACTCTTGTTATGTTCTCTTGAAATCCAACTTTCATTTTTACTTGAATTTATTCTCCTAAGTTGGTCCTTGTGCTCTTCAACATATAGCTCAACCTCATCGGTGTTGTGGAGCACATATAGGTGTGCCTGATCCTTTTGTGTGCTAGGAACACTCACTAATTGCTTTCCAATTACGCTTTCTCCTTCTGTTCCCCCCCCCCCCTCCAGCAGGAGACTTTTGACGCTCTGCAACATTACCATCATTCAGATATTCTGTGCAAAATGTAATAGCTTCATCAACTATGTACCGCTCAACAATGCAACCTTCCGGCCGGCTACGATTTTTCACATAGCCTTTCAATACCTTCATATAACGCTCAGTCGGATACATAGATCTCATAAAAGCTGGTCCACAAAGTTGTGTCTCTCTTACCAAGTGAATAGGTAGGTGAGTCATTATATCAAAAAACGCGGGTGGGAAATACATCTCAAGCTCACACAAAGTGAGGACAAGTTGTTTCTGAAGTGCAGGCAATTGTTCAGGATCAAACACCTTGCTCCACATTGCTTTGAAGAAGAAACACAATCTAGTTATCGTTTCTCTCACCTTGTTTGGCAGAATGGCCCGTAAAGCAATTGGTAGCAAATGATCCATGATTACATGACAATCATGAGTCTTCATATGCTTTAGCTTCAAGTCCTTCATTGATACAAGACTGCTAATGTTCGAAGAATACCCTTCTGGAACTTTCACTCCACAAAGAAACTCACATAATGCAATTTTTTCTTTTCTAGATAGTGTGTGAGCTGCTGGAGGTAAATAAGTACGTTTTCCCTTCATTGTTGGTGCCAATTTACCTCTTATCTTCATTTCAACTAAATCCAACCTTGCCTTTACTCCATCTTTTGTCTTGCCGGGCACATTTAGAAGAGTACCAATGACACTATCAAATACATTTTTCTCAATATGCATTATATCAAGAAAATGTCTAACATGTAAAGATTTCCAATACGGCAACTCAAAAAAAATTGACCTTTTTTTCCACCCAGTTTTTGCAAGGCCGCATGCAAAAGTCTTTCCGAACTTGATATCCAAGTCTTTTACATTCTCAAACACCTCTTCACCGGTCAAACACTTAGGAGCTCGACATTCTTCTATGCTCCCATTGAAAGCTTTCTTCCACCGACGATATCGATGTTCTCGATTCAACCATCTTCGATGCCCTTGGAATGCATATTTCTGAGAGTGTGGGAGTCTATATTGATCTGTACTCTTGACACATATGGGGCATGCACATTGCCCATGTACACCATATCCCTCGAGATTAGCTCTTGCTGGAAAATCATTGATTGTACCAAACAACATAACTCTGAGATTGAAGCTCTCTTTTCTAAACCCATCATACACTTTAATACCTGTCTCCCACAACTCCTTCAAATCCTCAATTAAAGGGGCCAAGTAGACATCTATATCATTTCCAGGTTGTTTCGGCCCGAAAATTAGTATAGGCATCATAATATGCTCTCGCTTCATGCATCGCGAAGGGGGTAGGTTGTAGATCATCAAAATCACCGGCCATGTACTATGTGAGCTACTTTGCAAGCCATGTGGGTTCATGCCATCTGTAGCCAATACAAGGCGTAAATTTCTTGGTTCTTTCCTAAATTCAGGGAAATCATTATCAATCTTTTTCCATTGAGGAGAATCTGAAGGATGTCTAATCTTGTTATCTTCAATCCCTTCTTCAACCCTTCTATCAGCATACCATGTCAAGTCCTTGGCAAACGCTTCACTACTGTACATGCGTCTAAATCTAGGTATTATGGGCAAATACCATGCTGTTTTGACAGGAGCAGATCCATTCTTCTTGTACCGTGAGGTGCCACATTTCGGACACACCTTCAATGGTGCATAGTCATTTCTAAACAAGATGCAATCATTGAAACAAGCATGTATCCTCTCATATCCCATGCCAATTGCAGTTAACATCTTCTTAGCCTCATAAGTACGATTAGGTAACACATTATCATCGGGTAACATACTTTTTAATAGACCAAGTAAGTCTGTGAAACTCTTATCACTCCACCCATTGTTAGCTTTTAACTTGTAGAGGTTTAGGACTGCTTTCAATCTTGTG
>CM033395.1:2701741-2794745 GCA_019426215.1 Buddleja alternifolia
GATTTTGAATCCATATTGTATAATTCACAGCTGGTTGTATTGAAATTAGGTGTAATGTACTGTTATGATGAGTTTGCGTACATTGTTATATTAAATTACAGAAATGTATAAGGATTTAAATATATGTATAACGATTTTTGTATTCTCTGTATGATGTATTAAACACACACTGTTATGGCCGTATAGTTGGGGTACTGATTTGAAATGTACTGTATAATGAGTGTGCACGTATGTATACTGAAGTGATGTTACTGTATAATGATTTAAATATTGTATAACGATTTTTTATTGTAATTGAATGATGTATAAACAATACTGAATATTATATTGTATAACATGTTATAATATACTATGTAATGAAATCTCTTTTATTAATAATATATGATACATTAACACAGACTGTATAATACATGAACTGATATATAATAGGTTTATTTGTGGTGTGTAATATCTTGATTGTTTCTGTATAATGTGTAAACCAATACTAATATTTGTATACTACAGGTTCTGAGGAAGAGCCATCCACCTCGTCCACCTCTGCTTCGGAAGATAGGTACCAGATTGTTCCTGTAGATGCAGTGCCTGTAGATGTTATGGAGCCTCTAAAAGTCGTTGAAAGTGATTCGGATGACGAATACGTAGAATCAGCCGAAGAGACAGAATCAGAACCGCAACGCACATCTACGAAGAGGCGCGCGAAACAACCTCTTGCGAAAACACCATCAAAACGAACAAAAACAGATACTGCACAGAAACATCAAACTAAGTGGAGGAAAAAGTCGGTCGATTATACACAAATACGAATTTCTATGAAGGTGTTGGTGGAAACCATTTCAACCCTGACAGAACCGCAACAAAATTGGGTTAAACTGTCTGGTTTTGGAGCGTTTTTAGAATTCAAAATCAAGGAGCTCCCTCACAAGCTCGGTTTTAAAATTGTAAGGCGTTAAATCCAGGAAATTTAGATTATCTGCCTGGAGGCAAGATTAATATTAAAGAAGAAGATGTGGCGGAGGTTCTAGGTTTTCCACACGGTGAGCGTCGTATAGACCTAACGGTCAAGAATCAAGAGAGGGTGGACCTGTGGACAGATCAATTTGGGCTTCCTAAGTCCAAAAAATTTAAGTTACGGCTCAGATGATATTTAATGAACTGAGGTCTGAACAGAAACAACCGACCAATTCAAGTTGAACTTCATGATGATTCTACAATTGCTTGATAGAGACACCTAGTACAGCATTTGTCAACAAGAAGATGCTGAATTTGAAAGGTGATCTTGCTGAGTTGGCAAGTTACAACTGGCCCAGACTTGTTATGGACAGTTTGGCCGACACAAAGAAATCATGGGAAGAGGATCCGCGTCTCGTATGTATACGGGTCCTCTTCTTTTTCTGATTGTAAGTGTACATTAACTATTCTAATTTTATGTGTTCAAAAAATGTGGTTTTGATGATTACGTATGATTTATTTTTTTAATTTGACACTGTATTTTAACTGTGTGATGTGTGCATTCACACTGTTTAATGTATTGTATTGTATATACTCTATTGTGTAATGTCCTAGAATATACTGTATAATGTATTAGGATACACTGTATAATTTTTAATGAGTTGCTGTCTATTGGGTTGTAACCTAGTAAATACTAATATTTTTTAACTTTTTTTGTTTTCTATTAATGCAGATATTGTATGCTGACAGAGTGAATTACAAGGGCCATGCGACAGTCCCACGATCAATCCCGGCATGGCTTACTTGGACAGACGCCTCCCTACGAGAAAAGAGTGTCGTAGAACTTCAACCAGGTAATTTCGGAACGGGGGTAATAACAAAGGCACAATGGCTGTTGAAGAGTGACAAGGGTAAACATGTTGTTCAACACGTTGAAGATCCAAACGAACCCCCTTCCTCGCTGCAACCTCCGTCACAACTAGTGCAAACAATCACGGATTTGAATACGCTTGAAGAGGTATACATGTCTCTGAAAAATCTATGTACTGTATCCTGTTTAATAAATTGCTCTACTTTAACTGTATGATGTGTAGCCATATAATGTACACTTCAAATAAAAATATTCACAGGGGATGCTGGCAAATTTGGAAAAAGCTTCCTTGAACCTGCTTGACAATATTATCAGGTACAACAGATACATGCAGTCGTGTGATTCTGTATTCCCGTCAAATCCACGATTAAAAGAAATTCAAAAAATTGTGTTCAATACTATCGGGAGAGTGTACAAAATACAATCGGGGTCAGAGGATGAACCACTATTTGATCCTCACAAACCTACCGAGCAACACGAAAAACCGCCATCCCCCAAACAACATGCATCCGGTGCTGATCAGCCTGTCCACCCCGAAGAAGTCACACTCGCACCCGATAGAACAATTAGTACGCCAATGCCTTCACGGCCAACTTTTGACTTGTTGTCACAACATACGCCACCGAAAGAACACCAAGCGGCTGAAGTTAACCCACGAGAACCAATCATCCTCTCAATGCCAAGCTTTGACTTGTTTACACAGCAAACACCACCAGAAAAAATGCAGCGGCCTGAGACGGGTGGCAGAGAACTGGCTGAGGCGGTGACAATTGCTAGACAATACACCGATGATGCCTCCAATGTCATAGAACAAGAGCCTTCGTCATCTACAAATTTGACCGTTAAGCCGGCTGCCGTGGAATTCATTGGTGAGCAAAGGAGACTGTTGAAACTAGCGCCAGACACTTGTTCTCCGTACATTCAACGGGTCGTGCATATAAGCTCAAAGCAAAGCGCAATGGAAAAAAGACTATGGGAATGGATGAAGCATGTTGATGAGGAGAACATGTGAGTACATATCCTTTTAAAATAAATTTGTTTTATTGAGATTCCTGTTAATACTATATGCACACTGTATAATAACTCATTGTATATTATATAATGTTACACTGATTACTGTATAATATATCATTATACACTGTATAATATGGTCTGCATAAATATAACCTGTATAATGCATAAAATTCTTTTGTATACTAACTCATTACAAACTGTATGCTGTTTTTTCAGGACTATTGTTTTCCATTGTGGTGATATGATGTGCACTATTTGGGATATAAAGTCCTTGTATCAACGCACTGAGCTTTTATCTGGTGTGATTGATACTTGGTCATTCCTGTTGAACAACGCCGAGGCGACGAGATCTCCAACATCACCACTCAGATTTTTTTCCACCTGGCCGACACGGTAAAATATACTTCTTATATTTCGTTAATAGATACGTTATAATGATATGCATGCTAACTAATTTTTTTTAAAAATGGATAACAGATGTTTGTCGCTTCAAATAAATCAGAAAATAGTACTCATGTGCTGCAACAAAAATTCAAGGATAACGTTAAACATCGTATGAACACGTTTCCAAGAGTCAACATAACCGATGTTACGTTGGTAAGTTAATATTGTTCATTTTTTATAATTAACGTATTTTATGTAACTTTATTAACACCACTTTCATCCATCAATATATAGGTCGTCTTTCCAATTTTTCACGCTGGACACTACTATGTGATATGCTTTAATTTGAAGCAACCAGCTATTGAGATCCTAGACAACAGCGCAACGGAGGTCTCGATTGAAAACAAATATCAACATGTGCCATTCACTTTGGTACCTATCCTCCAAACACTAAAAACATTTTTGATGTCAAAATATCGTTGTTAAGTCTACACTATAACACAATGAATATACTCAATTGACTTTAAAGTATACAGTGATGCACCATATAAATGTATAGTAAAATCATTGTATAATGATGTAGTCACTGACTGTGTATGGATATATTACAACACTATATAATGTTACATAATTGCACTGCATAGTTATTTATTACATGCTGTATAATGAAAATAATACTCTACTGAATAATGACATATTAAGATACAGTATATTAATATATTTATACACTGAATCTTACATTTTTTGCTTGTTGTTTCAAACAGAGGGACATGTTTGTGAGTTTCCTGATGGATATCAACCATCCGGCTGGAAATGCATTGTCAGCTGAAGAAATTGTAAGGCTTCCAATGCCTTGGCGTACACACCGAAACAAATCGGATTGTGGTATTTTTGTTATGCGTCACATGGAGACTTACCTCGGTGGAGGGCTGAAGTATTGGGATCCGGAATTGGGTCCAGAAAACGTAACGTTTTACACTTTTTTATTTATATGTATGAAATTTTGTGAAATTCTTTATTTCCTACCTATCTAACCTTAATATTCATACAATGCAGAAATCGCAAATTACAAAACTCAATAGATTGAGGGGGCTTTATCTGGAAAAGATCCTAACTTCTGAGCTAAACATACACAAAGACGAAATCCTCACACAGTCAAGGGGGTTGGAACAAGAACAAGCTCAACATAAAAAGGGGAAGAAGGGATAGGATTAATCAACGTGTATTTGTTAGAACAATTATATTTGGTGTTAATAGACTGACTTTTAGCATTTCATTGTACATGTTTTTTTATTACTTATTAGTTTTTGCTGCAATATAATGTTTATTCGGGCTGTTTAACTCTATAAAGTTTATTTAATGTACATAACTTCTTGTTCTGATTATTGAGTGTCATACTGTATATGTTCTGCAAAACATATACATTACACAATATGCATGTTATGCAGTAATTAAAGTTTCGATATACAGTTAACAATTTTACATTATACAGTATACTTATAAGCAGTATAGAAAAAATCATATTCATTATACATTATAAAAAATACTCAATTGTATTATGGAATTAAACTAAATAATACAAAAATTACTCAATTATACATTGGACATTATGACATTTTTTCATGCATTGAATAACACTTCATTGAACAGTCAATGATTCTGTATATATTGAGAAAACTGTATCCATTATACATTGAATAACACGCCAGTATACAGTTTGTAAGACTATATTATACAGTGAAATATACTTCATTCTACAGTAACTAAGGTATCTTCTATTTTTCCTTTGATGGACAAGTTCTTGCATTGTGCCCATCAACTTTTCCACACGCAGCGCATTTCCTCCTCTTGGGAACATGCTTGGATATCTCCGCACTGCTCTTAATTCTTTTACCACACCCTTTGGTTCGGCTCATTTGAGGATTTCTGATCCCAAGCTCGTTCTCAATTTAGGGGCCCACAACTGTCTCAATAACAACAATCTTGTTCTTCTTATTTTCGTCGTCCGCACCAACACTCAATGAGACTTTATATCCACCAACTGATTTTTTTATGTATTCGAGTTTTTCTTTGTTAAAACCCGCAATATTTAAACATGCTTGAAAATCGATCCAAATTTGACTCACATCATTTGTAGTCTTCTGAATCATCATGCGATATTGAGTCACGTACTTGTTGATTGAATCGGAAGCCATAATTTCTGCGTTTTTCCTCCAACTCCTTAAAACATACTTGTCTGGGATTTTATGTATTCGGCTTTGGTTTAATGCAAATATAATGTGTCTACACAAAATTCCCCGCCTCCCAAACATTCTGCAAGAACAATCAACCTCATTGTTCGATACAACATGCTTCACCTGCAAACATGTGTACATTGAATATACTGTAACAAATATTAACTATAAGTACAATATACAGAATATATAATGATGGTATACATTATACCAAATAAATACCTCGTATAAATTGGTTTCGTTGTCTGAATCAAATACGACAAATGCTTTCACACCATCGACAGCATTTAGACTTTGAAAAATCACTTCATACGCAGACTTTTTGATTTCCACTTGTACATCGTAGAAAACAGCACGTGTGTATACCTCCGAAGCATCATCTTCTATCGGCATAGGTGTTTCGGTTGATGGCTTAGATACCAAAGATTCATGGTTTAATCTTGCATTCGTATTCCTTTGCTTGTCCATAGCACTCTCAAATCTACTGTAGAACTCAATTATTGTGTCACCCTTTACGTAGAATTGGTTAAAGAATGAATTAACCGACTCTGAAATAGAAGTAGTCCTCAACAGCCCACCCATCGAAACATCTCTATAATATGCGGATACCCAAGAATGTCTGTTGTCGTATATTTCAGACAGCCATTCAATATGGCTTAGACCATAGTTTGAAACAAGATCGTTCCAACCCTCTTCAAACTCCAGAGTAGTTAAATCGTCATTATACACAAAATTATTCACCTTTCTCACTACTTCAGCATATTTACCAGTATGTGGTGAAATCTGTATAAAAAACAATCACATGTATACATGTTATACAGTATATTTCATCACAATATACACTATCTAATGCAACATTATACAGTTTTTTACACTAAGCTATACATTATGAACTGAACTTGTTAAAATTGCACTGTTCACTAAATACAATATCATACTACTGAAATATAAATGCTACTATCACAAAAAATAATATATAATGTAACAGACAATAAGGATTAAAATGGTGTAAAAAATCCGCACCTTGGTTGGGAATTTCTTCATGATATGCCACGCACACAGACGATGCCTAGCTTTTTTAAAAACACTAGGAATAGCTTGTTTCATAGCAGGACATTGGTCAGATACAATATATATTGGTTCCCGTCCCATCGCACGTGTAAAAGCTTCAAAAATCCATGTGTACGACTCAATATCTTCTTTTGCGATTAGAGAAGCACCAAATGTGACTATTTTCTTGTGGTTATCTAAACCAGTAAAAGGAACAAACTTCATTTGGTACCTGAAATGTAGAATAGACTAAAATGTAAAAAAAATACAAGAAAACATTAACTAAAACTATATTATACACTAAAAGACTAAGCATTATACAGGGATTAACAAATTGTTATACATTACATGTACACTGCCTATAATAAAAAAATGTATTCAGACATTGAACAGGATGAAATTTATATTCATTACCTATTGGGAACAAAAATGTATATTATCATATCTTAATATCAATTAAATGTGCTTACTTGTTGGATCGAAATGTTGCATCAACCGAACAAACGTCCCCAAACAATTCAAAATTTCGTATTGAAATAGGGTCGGCCCAAAACAACCTACACATACACCCGTCGTCATCAATGTCGTAATCAAAGAAGAATCCTTCACATCCTTTTTTCATGTTCATGAACTTTCTAACAATCATCTCACCGTCGTTCTCACCGACGTATTGCTTCACGTCTCTTTTTGCATTTTTAAAATCAATAGACGTTGACCCAATGTTGTTAAACCCACCCACAATTTCCTTTAGAAAAGAATATGATCTAACCGCACCAACGTTCACCTTTGATGCATTTAGGCAGAACATTATCTGTGACGAGTCAATATTCCGATTGATTTTCATAAACTGTTTACCCTCGTCTGTTGCAAGTTCGTGATTGTGCCGATCAACAAACTTCTTTATAACATATCCATCTATAGCACTAAACCTCATTACAATCTTAGCATTGCAGCCACAACGACTAATCATGCATTTCTTCTTCCTACCGACATCATCGGAATTTTTGTAAATACCGGATCGACTGCATACAAAGTGCTTCGACAATACCGTACCATCCTTGTGTGTTTTTTGTGAGCATTTACGGACATCGAACCCACATAAGCGAGCGTATTTTTTGTAAAATTCAAATGCAATTTTCAAACTATCAAATGCCTTTCCAATGCAAGGTTTTACCTCAAGGGCACACATTGGAATCCAATATTTGGATCCTCCAGGTGATGTGATCGAATTCGATGACAATGAAGATCCGGGACAATGATTCTCATTATCGTTATTGCTAACCGCTACTGATCCTGTTAAGAATGTACAATGAATTGCATGTTACTGTATACAATTATCATAATGTGCACATAATGTATACTGAATTGAATGTTACTGTATACAATCTTATATGATAACATAATACATTTTGTATTAACAAGATGTCATATAATGCTTAATGAGCCGTCATACTGTATAATAATAAGTATATAACGCTGTATAACATCGATGCATGTTCTATATATTGTTTTATTTATTTAATCTATCAGCTCGTGTATAATGTGTTAACATGCAACGTATAACGCACTTTGCAACACTGCATAAATCTGTGCATTATATTGTATATCATTATGCAACTGACACTGTTTAGTGCATTTTAATATACGCTGCATACCCACTAAAAATGAACTGTACAAATACATATAACATCACTGTATACTATGTCTTAACGTTCTGTATATTATACATGCAGACCAAAACTGGTTCATTACCACTTAACACCATCTGTAACTTCACAATTAAAGCGTAATCAAATCCGCAAAACAATATCAAACAAACGCAATCGAACAATTTAATCATACCTGAGTCTATTTCTGCCATCAAAACTTAATCAAACGCTATTGTAATGAATGAATATATACTCAATTGAAGACGCTGCTTTCTTGTTTATGAATATCTCTTGAATTGATGTTGAAAAATCCCTAATTCCGATTGAAATTGCCGATGATGTGTCGATTATATAAGACTTGAATACTATCTCAAATCGCCGATGATGAAACGAATATGTATATGATATCTGATACTAATTCCAGCTGAGAAATACGATGTTGATTTGATAAGAACTTCTAGTCATACGAATCTGAGAATTTCTGTATTTGATCGTGCAATACTTTCTTCTGATATTGGATTTATTAATTAAAATGGAAAGATGAATCTGTTACTGCGTAATATATGGGATTTGATTTTCATCTGCATGTTAATTGCATGGGTTTGTTATGACTATTGCCTAAAATGCCCTTTTCATCATTAAATTAAATATTATATCAGAAAAAATGGGCAAAAATATGGACCTTGGGATCAATTGATTTAAATGGCCTAGATTGAGTCTTATATCTTATCTAACTCATAGGGATGTATTTGATCCATACCCTATATATATATATATGTATGTATATGTAAGAGAAGAATCATAAATAATCTCGAATTAGGAAACAACTTTCTAATCAATTCGAAAATTCTAGCGGCACCAACCAACAACATCACGGTGTGCTAACTAGTGTCGCGATGTGAACTATAGCCAGAAATATTGGCCCGACTCGGCTTTGCTGATTTTTTTTTTTATTATTACTTGGACTCTCTTTTAATCCGACTCCACTATACTCTTTAAAATTGTCACCACTGATGCCCTATTTTTCTTTAGGAGAAATAAAAAGACTATGTAGGATATGATTCGATTAGGCATATCTACACATTTTGCCCAAATTTATGAAACTTGAGAGCTACCTATGAAAGGGTAGTTGGAACTATTTATTATTTAACAATTTTCTCAGCTTAATAGTCATTTTAGGGAAAAAGTTGATAAAGATGCTGTCTAAGGTTAGCTCAAAACAATTCCCCACAACATTTATGTACACCCACATGGTTTATAGAATACGTTTATATGCATATAGGTGCTATATCATTTTCATCACAACTCTTTTAATTTATTTTTAGTAAAAACACTTTTATTTACCAAAAACATTTTACTGATATATAGTTTTAAATTTGGTATTTCTAACTTTTGTGCGTGTACCTGATACTTTCATACAATTACTCAAACGTGTCAAATTAATGAATTCAAGGGATTTTATGCATTCCACACTTTTGACATGTTGGGTGGCTATATATATATATATATATATATGTATGTATATATATGTATGTATGTATGTATTAATATTGGTAAACAAACCATAATTATTTTGTATCATAAATTCTTTTTTTTTTTTTGGTAATTATATATCAATAATTCACTAATACCATTTTTTTCACATAAATTACTAGATGTTTTACAACCTTATATTTACAATATAAATAAAATTACTTATTTCTAATATTTGTGTAACTATTGTGTCACCATATCCGTATGTTATTTCGTTACCGTATCCATATATATTTTCATAGTATTAATTTGGTTACTTGTTACATACAATAACTAACCCGTATTTCCTAGTTCCAATTATTTTAAATTTCCCCTAATATCATGAGGACCCATTTAAGTTCAAATCTACTTTAATTATTTTCTTGTTTCATCCCACATTGTTAAAACTATGGAATTACATCTCCATCCCAAATAGGAAATTATTTATGCAATAAATTCCAAAATGTATTATCCATTCTAAATTGTAAGTATTTCATTTTTTGCCTGATAATAGACAAGAAATTTTATGCAAAACGTGTTAGTTTTCTGGGTCCAACTATATAATTCTAAATCTGTCATGTGACTCATGTCCAAAAAAAACCACTAAATTAATAAGCAAATTTATGTTGAAAGCTAAATCTTAACAGAATATACATATATATATATATAGGGGGACATTATAGAACGTTCTTGTACCTAATTTAAGTTACAAATCACTTTCTAAATATTTTTTATTCTCCTCATCTCCTGTCTTCAAATATGGACCAATAGTGGTTCTATGAATCGCCAATTTGAGATTTGAAATCCATTAAATTAGCTAAAACTAGACCTTTTTTGTTAGTGATAATGATGGAAAATGATGCTGAAAGATAAATTGGAAATATTTAATGCCATTTATTCGGAAAAAAAATTAATGATTAAGATTTGTAAACCTTATCAACATCAAACATGTCTTAATACAAATAGAGATCAAAACACCTGATGGAACTTGGGATTCATTTGGTTTCAAGACCAAAAGTAGTCCTAATCTTACTACTAATTGTTTTTTTTCTTCCTTGAATTATATTATATGTTTTAACTCAATTTGGATCCTATATTTATTCCAATTCAATATTTCATTACATATATTTCATGTCACAATTTTGCACGAATTGTATTATATGTTTCCTTAAATATATACTTGGTGTGAGAAAATAAGTTAGAATGATAGATATGAAGCTCCTTACTTTGCACATGAGGTCATGAATTTGAGTCCATTTGTGGTAATATTTTTACAAATTAATCACCTATGTAGTGGAAAGGTCTTCGGATCCTTTATTTCAATTTAATATTTTATTACATATATTTCATATCACAATTTGGTTTCAAGACCAAAAGTAGTACTAATATTACTACTATTTTTTTCTCTTCAATCATATTATATGTCGCAACTCGCTTTAAATCCTTTCTTCCAATTTAATATTTCATTACATTAATTCATTTCATATCACAATTTGACACCAATTATATTATATGTTTCCTTGAATACATACTTGGTGTGAAGAAATATAAATTAAAATAAAAAATCTGAAGCTCGTTATTTTGCACATAAGGTCATGAATTTGAGCCCATTTATAATGGTATTTTTACAAATCAATCACCTATGTAGTGGAAAGCTCTTATCTGACCATTTTGATGAACTCTAGGAATAGGTCCATCTTTAGAACTGATGTAATTCAATTCAGACATTCCACTGAAATCAAGAACTTTTATGGTGTTAGTGTCACCCACCTGTTCCTTTTTCAATTACCACAAGAAACTAATGATCCTTTTTCAACCGATACTCAAGAACAGTGCACATGATTTAACATAGAATTATATATATCGTGCAAGACATTGAAGAATATAATTCACATGCATATCTTGAAAAAAGATCTAATTACAACCAAAATTACATGACAAGTAATATTGCATAGCTGATACCAAACTCCAATTCGGGAAATTCTAGTCCAAATTCAATTAGATCGAACTCATATCAATTACAATACGAATGAATTACACTACTATGTGATTGATGTATACTCCAAAAAGAATGACTAATTACAAATATGTGTGATCTAGCTCAGTGTGTATTTTAATTGAATTCAACGAGATCATGTGCAAGAATTTTCAAGAAGAGAAAATCACAACAAATAACAAAAAATAAAAAAAGTAAGATATATATGTATATATACACACACATATACAGGGGGAAATGTGACAACTTTAACCCACCGTAACAAGTACAGACCAACATCTCCATTGTTTGATTAAATATTTCAACATTATTGGTATAAATCTTTATTCTTTTCTATTTCTTTTTTATGCTTTTCTCTGTCCTTTTCTCTTACACTCTCCACCAATTGTAGACCAATCCCATTTATGAAGGCTCAACAATCCCCCTACGCTTAAGCATGTATATAAGTCCATCACATTGTTCTAAATTCTAAGATCCATCACTTCACAACAAAGTCTTGTGTAGCATTCTATTACATTAGACTTTGTCACTTACAAGTTTTAGCTCATTCATAAAATGGCAATATCATTCTCCTATTCACCTGCATGGCTACTTCTAAGCCTAATTTTACTTGCATTTGCTTCAATGGCTCCTCAAGTCGAGTCACGAGCTTTCTTCGTGTTTGGAGACTCACTTGTTGACAATGGCAACAACAACTATCTTATCACCAGCGCCCGAGCCGACTCCCCTCCTTATGGCATTGACTACCCGACCCATCGCCCCACGGGCCGATTCTCGAATGGCCTCAACATACCTGATATCATCAGTACGATTTAAAATTGTTCACCACTTTAACTAGTTTTTATAATGCAACTCTTTACATATATTTTTGAACTACGAAAGTTTTTATTCATTTAAATATTGTACGTATGTTCCAGAAATCTGGGTCTAGGGACAATTTAAGAACTTTTAGGGGTTAAAGTTTTTGAATTCAAAATTTTAAATTATCCCAATTTCAAAAAGGCGAATGTCAGGTCTAGCCCATCCAATGTGTCCATGAGAATGTCATTCTTGTTATATTTTAAGTTAATACAATGTGTGATTTTTAGGTGAGCAAATGGGAACGGAACCCACAATGGCATACTTGAACCCAATGCTCAAGGGGGAGAAGCTTCTTGTTGGTGCTAACTTTGCTTCTGCAGGGGTTGGAATCCTCAATGACACTGGAATTCAATTTGTATGTCCATTTATACCCTCAAATTCTATTATTATCATTATTATTATTATTATTATTATTATTATTATTATTATTATTATTATTATTATTTTTATTTTAAACCTATTATTAAATAGTTTAAATGTTCTCATTTTTCAGTTCAGATCTACTATTTTTTTCCTTGATAGTTCATCTTCCATCCTATATTAAAGATGCGCCTTAAACTTATATTTATATAAATCAAATATTTTAATATTTAGTGTGATACTCTAATAGTTATTATTAGATACAATAACAAATCCCGAGGTAAAAACAAAGGGTCCCCCACGCCCCAACTATTTGTTATCATTTATGAAGTTTTTAAACATGTATTATCAAAATCAAGCAAAACACTATCAATTGTTGCATGACTGCAGTCTGCATCATCCTTATAAACTTCAGATCTTACCCTTGCATTAAATATGGAAATCAATCATATAAAAATAATTGATTGAACATCACAATAAAATTTTCATCTAGCTCTATATATTTTTCTAATTTTATTATTTTGCAGTTGAATATTATTCGAATTGGAAAACAAATCGAGTATTTCCAGCAGTATCAAACACGTGTCACCGGACTTATAGGAGCCGAGCAAACCCAAGCACTAGTGAATCAAGCCCTTGTGCTCATCACTCTTGGGGGCAATGATTTCGTTAACAACTACTATTTGGTGCCGTTTTCTGCTAGATCTCGACAATTTTCTCTACCCGATTATGTCCAATACCTCATTTCTGAATATCGCAAAGTTTTGAGGGTAATATATTTTTATAATTTATCATTTTAATGCACATTGTCTAGTTTTAATGCTATACGTATTTACATTTAATTTGTTCATAGCTACGAAAAGAAACAAATAATTATGGGATCAATATATGGTTGGTGAGATGGGTATAGCATTTTTACTAATTTCTCACCATGTTCATAAAAGTAACATCTCTTTTATTTTATCAAAAATACTATTTCTGAACGGCTTTTGACATTTTAAACATTTATTTTCTCATTCGTCACTTTTTTTTTATTATATACTAATCACATAACAAATATAATTCACTTATCATGTAATTCATTAGAGTTCAGCTGTCAAACCCAATTCCAATTAAATTTGTTCTCTTGTACGTTTTTCATTATTTTTATTGTTTTCTCAATGTCCATGGAAATGGCTAACTGGACGGTGAAACTTGTGTCGTGCTGATGTGATATCATTATAGAGTTTAACGTAAAACACGAGCGAGTCTGAAAAGCCCTTAACTAACCAATGGCTTTTTGCCAAATGGCTAAGAGATATGAATAAGTGTAACTTCTACTACTATTGCAGAAGCTGTATGATTTGGGAACTAGGAAGGTTCTGGTGACCGGAACTGGGCCAATGGGATGTGTTCCGGCTGAGCTGGCTCAGCGGAGCCGGGCAGGAGAATGCGCGGTGGACCTTATGCGGGCCGCATCATTGTTCAACCCACAGCTGACCGAAATGCTGAGCAGCCTCAACAGTGAACTTGGTGCTGATGTGTTTGTTGCTGCTAACACATTTGCTATGCATATGGACTTTATTTCTGATCCTCAAGCCTATGGTATGTCTTGTTTTACTTTTTAACTTTTCAACTCACAAGGGAGTTTTGGGAACGAGAGTCTCAAGACAATCAAAATTATTTACGTAATAGAATCAAAATTAAAACAAATACCCGATAGTGATATATAGAGATCTGAAGCTGATGAATCTTAATATTCCGCAACTCTTATGTTATGTTTGGACCTTGTATATCGACTAGGAGAAAAATAAAAGTATATAAAAAAAAAAGTTCAGATTTTTTATTGTGAACTGGTGTTTCAGTTTGTAATTCGCTTCACCTATGCACGATACTATTTTTTTCAAATATATAAAGTTGACATGGATTATATACATTTGTCGTGCATATGTGAAGTAAAATACAAGATAATCCACCATTTTGGAATACAAATCTGAAATACAAAAATAAAGCATTGAGTAAAAGTACGTATAAGTGTTTTCTTCATTAAAATTCAATGACTGAATATAGCTTTAGTGTCGTCAACTACAAAACCCAAGACATGAAAGACTGCCATACCATACAAGGAAAAGGAAATGACCAGGATCTTGTGTCGGTTTAAGTTCGAACTCGATTGACTGATTGCACATCAGTCAACTCAAGTTCATCACAAAATATACACTGACAATTTGGTTTGTCGTACTGGATTTGAATTAGAACTTTCCTGATACACATTCCACTCCGTGAGCCAAATCGAGTCTGGACTAGTTCCCCCCCCCCCCCCGAAACCTACACACTCTCAAGCATTAAGCATTAATACGTGTTTTATGATTTGGGCAGGATTCATTACATCAAAGATTGCATGTTGTGGACAAGGCCCATACAATGGGATTGGGCTTTGTACACCATTGTCCAATTTGTGCCCAAACAGAGATGTATATGCATTTTGGGATCCATTTCATCCATCAGAGAGAGCAAACAGGATTATAGTCCAACAAATCTTGACTGGTGATAACAAGTACATGAATCCCATGAACCTCAGCAGCATCATGGCAATGGACTCAAGGACCTAGAAAGGCTAAAAGTGTCATTACACTATTCCCTTTTGGAACTTCTCAAGAATTTCTTATTATATATATATATATATATATGTATGTATTGGTTGATTAATTTATTTTGGAATTAGAAGTTGTAACTTTGAGTATTTGTCGAATTATTGTATTTTTAATTACGTTGCTTGCGTGTTTTTTCCCTTGGTTAAGAGAATAATAGTTGTATGGCCGTCTAAATAGGGGCAAATGAAGTGTACTTTTGTAATTTTTCTGTATTTGGTTATTTAATATTGCAAATCAATAAAAGTGAGTTTGAACCTGCGGATCGCTTTCTTTTTTCTTTATTTTTTTTGTTGTTGTGAATGCCGACATGTTATTAAAAAACTGAGAATTGTCATATAACTTTTATTTTAAATCTTGAAATAGTAAATGACATGAAAATTTCTTTTCCGTCATGCCTGTTCAATGTTGCCACCCATTGGTCATGAGTCGTGGGATGAGGTCGGGACATTTGACGCTCGAGCCTACTGGAAATGGTCACATTTCCCGTTTTTCTATCAGTGGGGTTGATGGAAATTGAAGAACAGTGGGTGCACACGTGAAGTTAAAATTTCCATAATTTCATGTCAATGTAATCTATATATGATTAGCTAATGTTTTTCCATTTTCGTAAAGTAACAGTCCTGGCTAAAACTCCACTCTCGGTAATCCTTGAAACTAATAAGATAAATGGCCCGAACTTTCCTGACTGGTATGGCAACCTTAAGATTGTGCTGCAATCTGAAAGTCTTGACTATGTCCTAACTCAACCTATTGAGCCTACACCTGAGGCAAGTGCTCCAAAGGCTGCTCGTGATGAGCATGAGAAATGGCACAAAGACAATATCTATGTGCGTTGTCTCATACTTGCCTCCATGACTAATGAGTCGCAGAGGCAATCTGAGACTGTGGAGCACGCATCGGAAATCGTTGCTGCACTAGAAGAGCTATATGGCGTTAAGACACGCTGTGAGAGGTTTGCTATCTCTCTTGAGTTATTTAGGGCTCGTATGACTGAAGGAACATCCGTCACCGACCATGTCTTGAGAATGATCGCCTTGGTGAACAAACTCAATGACATGGAGGTACCGATAAATCCTGACTTAGCTATTGATTTAGTACTTCAGTCGCTCTCTCCTGCCTACGATCAGTTCGTAGTGAATTTCAACATGAATCATTTGGTTGCCACTCTTCCTGAGTTATTGGACATGTTGCGCACCGCTGAGGCAACGGTCAAGAAGGCAAAGCCTGTGCTGCTTGCTGACACTTCTTCATCTCCCGCTTTTGATAACAAGAAAAGCAAGAAGGGAAAGAAGATGAAGAAGGGCAATGAACTGCAAACAAAGGTTGTCATCAAGAAAGTTAAAAAGAAAATTGGGAAGTGTTTTAACTGCAAGAAGAAGGGACACTAGAAAGATTAATGCCCTCAGCCCCCTTGTGAGCGCATGAAAGGTACATTTGTTGTAAAGTTAACTCATTAGTTAACTATGCTTCTTGAGTGTTATGACATTGTTAAAATACTAACTTATGCAATGGATTGCAGATGGTGGGAAGAAGCAGGAAACAAAGAAATGAGGTCATGGTCCTGAAGATGCCAAGGAGGCATTTCTCGTGGGTGAGGCTGAAGGACAAGAAATCATTTATTTGTCATTTAATTTATGAGATAATGTGTTTGAAGAATGTTTTACCATGTTTTTGAATTGATTTTGAACCATGTTTTACTCCACCTTGGTTTATGGGTGGAGATTCAAGTTTTTATTAAAATGCGTTTTTGTTATCTATGATTCTGCAGTTAATTCCTATGACATGCTATCTTCACAACTATTGACTCATATCACACAACAAATGTATACATTGATCTAGCTGCCAAGGTAATAACCTAGGCAAGCAAATTAATCTATTAGACATAGAATAATGAGTATAACCCTAAAATGGTTACATAAGATGTGACGTGGAAACCACACATGAAGGATGTGAAAGGTATTGCTTTTGTCAAGCAAACAGTGGGAGCGATTGAGGATATAGATCCTCTTGTCTTATGTTTATGAGTATCTTCATGTTCATTACACTTGGAGTGAAAGGGAACATTTCATAATATCCTACCTTCAAGGTGAAGGAGTTCTTTTATGAAAGAATGAGGATAGTGATGAAAAACTAAGGACTTAATAAACATAAACACTATTGGCAGTTAAAATGAATAGACTAGTAAACCTATAAATCTATGAACACAAATTCCATATCCTTCGAGCCAAAAAATGCTGACGGTGGATATGACGAAAGTCAAGATATCTTGACAAGTAGTGTAGTGGAAGCCGGCCTAACAGCATAAGTGCTTCAAAGATATATCAATCTACTGATTGAATCTTTTCTGAACATAAGTTCTAAAGGTTAATAGGTATACTACCAGCTTGTTAGTGTCATATGTTGATAACGTTACATGAGTGACATACGTGTGATCATCATTTTAAATTTCCAAAAATGGACTTTAAAAGGAAAAAGGCACCCCAATTGCATGAAGAAGCAATATGTGCGGCCATTGGGTTGCCATAACCCGTAGATAATATGTTGACTAGACTCGACATGGAAGAATTGAAAGATAATCCATCCTATAAAGCTGACACGCTAAAAGCTAACGTGCTTGGTAGCAAGTGCACTAGTCGTGCGTAGTAATAAAAGTGGACAAAAAGAAGTCCGGGTTGTCGAACCACGGAGACTTGAATTTTACTTTAAGATTCGTAATGAAATAAACAATTAAAGTAAGAGTAAATTCAAATAAAAGTACAAAGAACAAGAACAAAGACGAGCAAATGATTGAAATCCAAATATGAAAAGCGACTAAGGCGCATGCGAGGCTCAATTTGATCCATATCCTTATAAAAAATCTTATTGAATCATTAGACCTATGTTGCTATGGTGAAAGCTCCTAAAATAAAGACTAACCGATGTCTCATGATAGACTCCTATACTTAAATGTAGGACTGTCAATGAGCTCAAGCCGGCTCGAAGCTCGTAAGCTCGGCTTGATAATTTTCAAGCCGAGCTAGAGCCCAAGGATAAGGCTTGAATTTGAATTCAAGTCGAACGTGAGCAAGAGTTGGCTCAGCTTGAATTGGGCTCGGGCTCGTAAAAGAAAATATATACAAGTATATATATATATTTTATATATTATATACAAAACTAAAATGTAGTACTTTTTTGTAAATAATTCCAGATTGCATAGAAAATATCAAGATTTAAAATTAAGGAATAGAAATATAGAATTCTTAAAATCAATCAACATTCAATTCTAAAATTTCCTAATAAAAAACACTATACTCGAGAAATTAAAAAAGTAAAAAATTATCAATTTAAACTTAACAGACCGTATCCAATACAAACATATGACAATTCACATAAACTGACATTGGGGGGCTTCTAACTTTTGTTTTCAAGAATTGTATTTCATTTATTTCTTCTCACAACTCACGACAAAAGTAATTTTTTTTGTAAGTAAGTTTATCATATATTTAGTTATAATATTTTTCAATCTTAAATAATGCGTGGAGCATATATTTCAATGAAATGAGATCTTTTCAAGGTACATTTTAGTTATGATTTATCATTAGAACGTGGATGATGTTGATTTTTTTATGTTTTTAAGATTGTTATGTTTTCAATTTATATATTAGATTACTTTATTAATTAAAGTTTTTCAAAAGAGAACAAATTCTGGCCGGCTCGGGCTCATCTCGAAGCTCCTACTAATTTTCAAGCCAAGCCCGAGCTTCGGAATAAAAAGCTCGTGCAAATTCAAGCCTTGGTGATAAAAACTCGCATAATATCAAGCCGAGCGTGAGCGTGACCATGCTCAGCTCGCTAGGCTTGATTGACGGGCCTACTTAAATGATGGTTTTCTAAGTATGTCTACCCGGAAATCTAACTATTAAGCATGCATTAACAAGCTAGAGCTTACTCGATACAAATCGAATGACTTCACCCGGGAATCTTTACCTATGTCTAGGGCAATTCCTATTTGGTCGGTGATGTTGTGAATTTCCTACACCTTCGATCAATTTTCTCTCGAAACATTCACCTAGGCAATTTATCGAACATATGGTGATCAAGCACATGTACATAGAACAAATATAAATTCACTACACATAGCAACACATGAATTAATTCAAACAAACAAATATTATATAGATACTTCACATATAGGCCTTCACATGGCCTCAGTCTTATAGATCTAGTTCATAATCAATGGAACAAGAAAATCTAAAGCAAACATGTATATATTCATAGACAAATATATAATGAAAGCAATGGAAAACTCCCTAATACACTTGGTTGATGATAAAATCAAGTTGGAAGCTTCAATTCCTTGCCCTTCCTCCTTCTTGTGCTCCAAAATATGATGTATATGGCTAGTTTTAGTCCCAAAAGGGCTTAAAAACCGAACCCCACTCTCCAATGATGAGATTTAGCCTTTATACCTTGAAAAACGCGTACATTGGCGCCCAGGCGTGGACATGACGGCGCCTAGGCGTCGCCGGTAGTGCTGAAATTAAATGCATCTTGTCCAGCGCAGAAATCGTATTTCCTTCATAACTCTCTCCACAAAACTCCGATTTGGATGATTCAAGTCCTCATGTGAATATAAGACAAATACCTACAACTTTGTATAAAGACACTTCATCCAATACGGTTTCTAAATGTATAGAAATAGCGCTCAACTGTGGAAAGTGATGCAGAAACGGCGCCCAGGCGTGGGGAAATGACGCTTGGGCGTGGACGTCAGAAATAAGTCTTCAGAATTTGATGTCATCGGCGCCTGGGCGTGGTCTAAGGGGCGTTTGGGCATGGAGATGCAAAGCATCTTGACCTAAACTTGTTTTATACGTCATTTTTCCACCCGTTCTTCGAATGTATCCACTTAAGGCCTGAAATCACTTAATGCATGGATTAAACGCACATGTGGCAAGAATTAAGCGATAAATGAACCTAAAACATAAACTCAAGAGGTTTAAAAACATGTAAAAATGCCTCTTATCAACACCTCCACACTTATCAATTGCTCGACCTCGAGCAATAAGAGCCATAGGGCACGGAAAACATCATCAACCAATGGGAGAAAACAAAAACAACTAACTAACTCACTTTCGTGGAGTAAACGATTGCACTTAGCGGGTGCAACAAGCCTTTAAACCTTTGAGTTGCCTCAAAGGACGAGTTATAGTTTCGTGAGGGTTTGCATATGATAGACCCACAAAATCTAACAAATTTTGAATCCCAACCAAATGAATACATCTCAATATAATTAACAAGAATAAATGACATAAAATCATCCTTTTAAAGCTCACAAGTATATATATACATATCAAATACTCTTGTTCATGTGACACCAATACTCGAAAAGACTCTCTAGGGTGTAGTGAAAATAAATCTAAGGCATTATAGTCGAGAGGCGGATATCCTTATCAATTTTTGGACATTAATCTCATATCTATCAACTTTTGATCAAATACAAGGCACAAGAATCATCGAAAATCTCATAGCCATTTAAATTTCATTATCTCAAACATTCAAACTTTCAATTCATATGAAACTTTCCAATTAACTTCATTAAGGCTAGATCATGTGCAATGTTTTATTCCATTAGGCTTTCTATGGTACCCATGTAACAAGTTTTAGATCAATGACTCCCAAACTAGATAGTTTAGGGGCATTAAGTGTAGAGACACTCCTAAGGATTTAATCACTCGAGTGTCAAAGGCAACGAAAAAAAACTAGAACTTTTAAACAATTCACTTCTTTTTGGCTTGAGCTTAGCTCAATTTAGCATAATAGTACAATATATAGGCATGAAACTTTTCACCTCCAATACATATTAGCCTGACCACTTTTTGATCATACCAAAATTCAACCTTTTTAATTCATTGTTTAGCATACAAAATTAAATAGTCAACTTATAACCTTATGAGAAATCTAAGTTAATATTTCCGAGAAAAATTCCTTAAGTGTCTCAAGATGGTTATCCTCTCAACTCCTCTACCCTCGATTTATTGTGCAATGTGAATCATCTAAAAAATCAATCCTAGTCTAGGGTCTCCACGAGCAACTTCAAAGATATATTCCATTAAATTCAAATTATTTCAGGAAATCATATCATTTTTCCAAGTTAATCAATTTCAATGCATCAATTGGAAGGACTAAATTTTTTTTATACTTGATTTTCTCAACAAAGAAGGATATAAATATGATAGCAAACAAACTTTCCCCCAAACTCAAGCTAAAAATTAGGATTGCTTCATCGAAGTTAAAAATAAGTATTCTTCTACCCCCAAACTCAAATCCAACATTGGCCCCAATGTTGTTACAACAAGCATACACAACGGTAAAAGAACACTTACAACCAAGGATGTTGAAAAACATCCTTAAACATCCAATACATAATCTTATAGCTTCTCCTCCTCTCGAGTAAAATAAGCATCACTTAAACATGGGGTCCAAATGTGCATCATAACTAACACTTCAACTCTTCAAACCATCAAGCATAAGAAAACATACATGCCAACAGTGCATGCTTGAACACAACATAAAGAAACAAACTAAACAAAACAAAAACGAAAGCCAAAAGAAAAGAAAACTTACAAACTTGGGTTGCCTCCCAAGAAGCGCTCTTTTAAATTCATTAGCTTGACTTTATGAAGTTAGGTTTAAGGAGGATGCGTATGAATGCCTTATTTGTTCTCCAATCCATTCTCATGTTTCAGTTCACTCTTTGGCCCTTGACAGTGAAAATTGGCCCATCATTTTTGAGAAATACCCTGAGTTGAGACCAAACAATCATCCACTCGTGAATTTTTGTATAGTCCCTCAACACTTCAATTACCCTATCTTCCCCACGCTTCGGGTGATAGTGTGAACTTTTCTCTAAGCTAGAGATAATATCTAATATCTTGTTTTTCTTCACCAATCACCTTGATGTATTTCAGGTCCATGATGTATGGATGTAGAAGATTATTGGCTCATTTTTTCTAAAAGTGCTCAACACTAAAAGGATCAAAAGCATCAACGTGAAAATTCAAATCAAAATCAAGTGGATGCTCAAAAACCTCATAGTTATCGAAATTAACCATATCATCTTCTATATTCATTGACAACTTACCATCATCGACATCAAGTACCGATTTACCTGTGGCTAGGGAGGAAGGCAAAGGAATTTCAACAGCCTCAGAAAGGATAGGATTCGAATGCTCATTGATGGAGGGGTCTGTCGTGGATGTTTGAATGTCATGGCCTGTACTTTCGAACGTGCTGTGCAAAAGATAAACTTTTGAATTTTTCAACTTCCCTTCAATCAACATCACGTTATTGCATTCCTCCTTCAAATTCTCTTCAGTGTCACTCGGCAGTGCCGCCAGTGCTTTCTCAGCCATGTCGCTCGATAGTTGGTTGAGTTGATGAATCATCTCCTTTATTTCCCAACATACGTCCTTTATCGTAAGGCGGAGCTCTCCACTGGTATTATCAAGTTGTTCCTCTGGAGTAGGAATTCTCACTTGGTCTTGTTGATAATTTCCTTGCCCCTTCAGGTTTTTCTCAAAATTGCCAATTTTCTCAACCGCTTTAACACTCGTAACCTTTTTGGGGAAAATTTCTTCATAATCATCCTCAGGGTACCGTTCATCCTTTTGTGCCAATTGCTTAAGTGTTCTCCATGCAGTCCGATCATCTATTTCCAATAAATCACCACCGACTTCATCATTGAGTCAATGCCTAACCCTCGATCGAACCCCATCATAAAAATATTGCACAAGATCGCATAGAGAGTAATTATGTGATGGGCATTTTCTAAGCATAAACATGTACCTTGCCCATGCATTCGCCAATGACTCATTCTTTGTCTGCTTAAATCCCCTTATTTCACTTCGAAGCTCATTTACCTTTGATGGTGGAAAGAATTTATCCAGAATCAAATCCATGAGCTTTTCCCAAGTAGTGATGGATTGCAGGAGAAGAGACTTACACCACGTGGTTCCCTTATCCTTGAGGGAAAAATGGAAGAATTGAAAGCGAAAAGAGTCGAGATCTCTTGGATGGAGTTGTATGGTTAAGAGGATGTTGAACATATGGTGATTCGCTTGGATCCCCATAAAATGGGTTGTTCTGGACCATGGTGAGTAGATGAGGCAGGACTTGGAAATTTGGTGTGGTAAAATCCGGAATAATCACAGGTCTCTGCATATGGTGAACTTGTCGTGGTTGATTACTACGAATGGATGCAAGAGGCGCTGGTGGTTGCATAGCCTGTATGATACTTTGCAACCACTCTCTATTTTCTGGAAGGTTAATATCTGGAAAGTTACCAGCCACTGCTAGCTAGTCCTGAAACGAAAAACAAAACTAAAGTAAATACTAAAAACTTGCAATAAAATCAAAACCTAAAATTAAACAATTCCCCGGCAACGACGTCAAAAACTTGACATGCTAAAAGCTAACATGCTTGGTAGCAAGTGCACTAGTCGTGTGTAGTAATAAAAGTGGACAAAAAGAAGTCCGGGTTGTCGAACCACGGAGACTTGAATTTTAGTTTAAGATTTGTAATGAAATAAACAATTAAAGTAAGAGTAAATTTAAATAAAAGTGCAAAGAACAAGAACAAAGACGAGCAAATGATTGAAATCCAAATATGAAAAACGACTAAGGCGCATGCGAGGCTCAATTTGCTCCATATCCTTATAAAGAATCTTATTGAATCATTAGACCTATGTTGCTATGGTGAAAGCTCCTAAAGTAAAGACTAATCGATGTCTCGTGATAGACTCCTATACTTAAATGATGGTTTCCTAAGTATGTCTACCCGGAAATCTAACTATTAAGCATGCATTAACAAGCTAGAGCTTACTCGATACAAATCGAATGACTTCACCCGGGAATCTTTACCTATGTCTAGGGCAATTCCTAGTTGGTCGGTGATGTTGCGAATTTCCTACACCTTCGATCAATTTTCTCTCGAAACATTCACCTAGGCAATTTATCGAACATATGGTGATCAAGCACATGTACATAGAACAAATATAAATTCACTACACATAGCAACACATGAATTAATTCAAACAAACAAATATTATATAGATACTTCACAAATAGGCCTTCACATGGCCTCAGTCTTATAGATCTAGTTCATAATCAATGGAACAAGAAAATCTAAAGCAAACATGTATATATTCATAGACAAATATATAATGAAAGCAATGGAAAACTCCCTAATACACTTGGTTGATGATAAAATCAAGTTGGAAGCTTCAATTCCTTGCCCTTCCTCCTTCTTGTCCTCCAAAATATGATGTATATGGCTAGTTTTAGTCCCAAAAGGGCCTAAAAACCGAACCCCACTCTCCAATGATGAAATTTAGCCTTTATACCTTGAAAAACGCGTACATCGGCGTTCAGGCGTGGACATGACGACGCCTAGGTGTCGCCGGCAGTGCTGAATTAAATGCATCTTCTCTGGAATAACAATCGTATTTCCTTCATAACTCTCTCCACAGAACTCCGATTTGGATGATTCAAGTCGTCATGTGAAGCTAAGAATAGACCTACAACTTTGTAGAAGGAGACTTCTTCCAATTCGGTCTCTAAATATACAGAAATGGCGCTCAACTGTTTAAAGTGATACAGAAACGACTCCCATGCGTGGGGAAATGGCGCTTGGGCGTGGACGTCAGAAGCAAATCTTTAGAATTGGATGTCATCGGCGCCCGCGCGTGGTCTAAGAGGCGCTTGGGCATGGAGATGCAAAGCATCTTGACCTAAACTTCTTTTATAAGTCGTTTTTCCACCCGTTGTTCGAATGTATCCATTTAAGGCCTGAAATCACTTAATGCACGAATTAAACGCACATGTGGCAAGAATCAAGCGATAAATGAACCTAAAATATAAACACAAGAGGTTTAAAAACACGTAAAAACGCCTCTTATCAAAAGCATCAACTGAAAGGTAGATGCAATTCTATGAGTTTAAATTAGTGTTGACTAATACCTTTCCTGTATATAGTCAATCCCCTGCTTGATCCAATGGATTGGATTGGTGTTGTTTGTTGGATAACAACATGGGAAGTTGAAACTAGAAGCTCTAGTCTTAAGACATGAACTTAAGTGATGATCGAGGATTTGTTTTATGCCAAAATGGTAAAGTAAAGGCTGAGGATGTCTCTTGAGAAGAGATAGAGGCTAACTCTACCATTGAGGTCACACATAATAATGCGGTGATAAAAGGTAGTTAGATATGTGAACCTAAGAGGTTATTCCAATCGAATATCAAGTACATAAGTGCTATGATTATCGATAAGGGTGTAAGCTACTAAAAAGGAGCAGAGGTCTCACCAACTATCTAGACATACCTAGTAGCGAAGTGAATAATCTGAGAGATTGTTTGATCAGAGTCGACGTTCGAGTGGAACAAAGTCAACTTAATGAAAATGTGGCAAACCCCTTTTCACCAAAACCTTGAGTAGTAATTGTAATCAATAGGTCATCTGGACGATGATCCTGTGTGGGAACAGTAGGCTCTTAGGCAAGTGGGAGATTGAAAGTATTATGTACCCAGCGAGCCATCTGTTGGCTAGAACATTAACACTGTGTCAGTCTTGTCATTAAGATTATATCAAACCTGTCACGGAATGCTTGTTTATTGCTATAACTAGTGATGGTATACATAAAGATCCCATGGATTACATATGGTTAGAGGAAGCGGTCAGGGAAAACATTTGGAATGCTCTCAAAGACCGTAATCCTAAATATTGTTCCAAGTCATAGAGGATGTGAGATGTGGGATATCATTGGCCTCGTCAAGACTTGTTAATGCATGTAACTCTTTCGAGAGGTCGACACGTTCCATTTTCAATACCTTGTATGACAATACATGTATGAAGATTCATACTGGTGTATGGAATTGAACGGCCCCGCAAAGATTCCTCGTTGGTGCTGTCGAACTTGGAGTCCTTAGGTTTTCGTGGAGTGAGATAATCCTTAGACCTAAGATGTCATTGGAAAGGGTATTACCCACTCTGCTTTGATATGCATGTGCATTCCAGGAGAGTCATACAGCATGTATGTTGGGTATATTCTGGTAGTTACAGCGGATCAATTGATAGTCGAAGGGGATTCATCCAAGGTCACGAGTACCTTGTATTTCCTATGCTGTTGAGTGAAACTGAATGATCAAAAAGTCTTTGGGTAGAGCATTGTCTTTATAAGAGGGATTGATGATCCCTGCTTAGAAGATCGGATCATTAGTCGAACCAACATAGTTATAGTTTTCGAGACTATTAGGGTTTCGACCATTGCCAAACCCTAGGTCTTAGACGGCAAAAAGATGAAAAGATTCGGCTCACACAAAGATCAAAATATGGAGAGGCTTACATTTTCATCGTTAACATCTAGGAAGTCGTCGCGACATTGCTAAATATCGAATCATGACCAATAGGTGTCTTAGGTTAATTGGTGAAATTAATCCAAGGCCTAGTTAATTATTATGAATAATTAATCTAGCCTATGAAAGGGCTTATTGCTAGCTTGTTAATGAGCCTAAGGGGTCACACACAATACTTAGTGTAGTACCTAAAGAAGAGATTAATTAATTGGAATTAATTAATTGGGAAAAAGAATTAATTAATTAAGTGGTCTTCATTAATAAAAGTCTTATAATTTAATATTGGAATATGAAATTGGGAAAGACTAGTTAATTAATTAGTGGTCTCATTAATTAATATGTGAAAGAGAAAATAAATATATATATATAGATATATGCTTGTAGGCGTGTATATATGTATAGATTTGGTGGAGGGTTTTTATCTTGTTCACCAAATCAATGTGTATATATATATATATATATTTAATATATATCTATCCTATAATATATTTGGTAGATCTATTCTAATTAATTAGGTAACTAATTGATAAGGAATGATCTTATAAATATATATTAGGATAAATATTGAAGATATGAAAATATCTTATTTGATAAAATATGGTATATTTGATATGTATCAAATATATGGAAATATCTTTTTAGTTTGAAAGATATCCAATTAATTGAGGAAGAGAGTTTTAGAAACAATAAAAACTAAATAAAATAAATATACATATATATATAAATACACGCCCCTTTAGTGTGAACATACACACTAAGTGTGTATGTGTGTGTGGGGCGTGTACCCTATATATGTGTGTGTGTGTTGTTTTTTTTAATAATCAAGGGAATTAATCAATGAATTAATTTTAAGTTTCTCTTAAGAGTTTTTCATAAAATAAAACAAGGTTTTAAGTATTAATTCTTTCTCTCAAAATCTTCCACCTTTTTCATAATATACTCTTCCAACTCATGTGTTGAGTACGAAAAACACACAAAATATATTCCTACCCATTTCATAAACCAAGATTCAATATTCTCCTTGCTAGCACTGGTGGAGATAATCGAGGGTACGAGCTAAGGTGTGGATAAATTTAGAGGCGCAACACTTGGGGCGCTAGGGCAAATCCAATCCGGAGAGGTGTAGCAAGGAGTTGCTTAAAAAGACGTTGCTAATTTTTGGTCTTCTAGAGGTAAACACGAGAAAACTTCCTCTAGGATAGTTTTTGAATCCGATGGTACCATGTCAACCTAGCCCTAATTTCGGGGATGCCGCTTTAATTTTAAACTTACATGTCTTCCACTGCGCTCAGCGTCCCCGGGGGTTGTACGGATCCCAACACTCTTGACATTTTTGGATGCAAGGCAGGGGTATAATCAAAGTCCCTTGGCACCCGAGGATCAAGAGAAAACTAGTTTCATCATTGACAAAGGGACCTTCTGTTTTAACGTGATGCCCTTTGGTCAAAAAAATGTCGGTGCCACATATTAGAGGATGGTCAATAAGATATTCAAAGCATAGCTTGGTAGGAATATGGAAGCATACATTGATGATATGCTAGTCAAAAGCATGAAAGGAATAGACCATGTACATGATCTGAAAGAGTGCTTCGAAGTACTTATGCGCTATAAATTGAAACCCAACCGCTCCAAGTGTACTTTCAGGGTACGTGGAGGAAAGTTTATGGGGTTCATGGTGAGTGAATGCGGAATAGAAGTAGACCTCGAGAAAATCAGAGCTATCTTGGATCTAACACCTCCCAAATCTAAAAAGGAGGTGCAAGAACTAATGGGGCTGACTGCAACCCTTAATATATTTATTTCTCGATCGGCTGACAAGGGGTAGCCTTTTTTAAGGCAATAAGAAATGCTAAAGGTTTCGAGTGGGACACCTCATGTCAAGTGGCATTTGAGAAGCTAAAAGAGTACTTAGTTTCCCTGCCGCTGCTCACTAAGCCCCTCGACGGAGAAACACTTTTTCTGTACCTAGCAGTCACCCACGAAGCTGTTAGTGCCGTATTAGTTCGTGACGACCAGAGAGATCATAAGCCAATATATTATATTAGTCGCCTACTCCAAGGAGCCAAGCCTAGGTACCTCCTAATCGAGAAATTGGCCCTTGCCTTGGTGGTAGCCTCTAGAAAGCTCAGACCTTATTTTCAGTCACACCCCATAGTGGTGCTCACCAACCGCCCTCTGAAAAGGATATAGACGAGCCCCGACATATCAAGAAGAATGTGAAGTGGGCAGTGGAGCTTAGTGAGCACGACATCAAATATCAGAGGAGGCTAGCCATCAAGGCACAAGTGTTAGCCGACTTCATGGTTGAGATGATGGAAGACGTGTTCGGCTGCTCCCTGCCAGCATGGATGTTGTTTGTAGATGGCTCTTCTACCCAAATAGGCAGTGGGGCGGGACTCATCTTCTAGAGTCCGCAAAGAGATTGGTTCAAGTATGCTTTAAGATTCGAATTTGGTGCTTCAAATAATGAAGTCGAGTATGAAGCATTGTTAGTAGGGGCCAAACTAGCCCTCGCTGCTAGAGCAAAGAAATTGATAACCTATAGTGATTCACAATTGGCGGTCAATCAAGTAAATGGAACTTATGAGGTGAAGGGTGGAAAATGACTCAATATCTCGCTCTCGCCCAAAACATGAGAGATCATCTTGAAGAATTCGACCTTAGGCAAATTCCGAGGGCTGAAAATGAAGTTCCCGACCAGCTAGCTAAGCTAGATAGTTCGATAGCATCCATCGAAAATAGGAGGATAACCTTCATCACCTCCAGCAAAATGGAGGTAGAAAGAGGGGGCCTAGAAGTGTTATGTGGGGAAGTTAAAGAACCTAGCTGGAAGGATGAAATAGTTGACTATATGGTGGCCGGTATAGTCTGCCTAACGACCCAAGGGATGCCAGGAGAGTCAAGATGAGGGCCGCAAGATGTGTCATGATTGATGGCAAGCTGTACAACGAGGTTTTTCATAACCCTACTTAAAATGTCTAACTCCCGCCAGGGCGAATTACGTTTTGCGTGAAGTACATGAGGGATGTTGCGGTAATCACCTGGGAGGCAAAGCCCTAGCCACTAAAACATTGCGACAAGGATACTTCTGGTCGACTATGCTCAAAGATGCTCAAGACTTGGTGCGAAAATATAGGAGTTCTAAGGAGCACTCCAATATAGGTCACCTCCCAAGAGCCGACATGCGCCCATTAGAGAGTGCATGCCCCTTTGACATGTGGGGGCTAGACATAGTTTGACCTTTTCCCTTAGCCCCCGGGCAAAGAAAGTTCATGTTGGTAGTAGTAGATTATTTCACCAAGTGGGTGAAAGCCGGGCCATTGGCCAAGATATCCAAAAAGGAGGTGATGAAGTTCTTGTGAAAAAACATACTAACGCGCTTTGGACTTCCAAGATCCTTAGCTTCAGACAATGGCACCCAGTTTCAAGGAGTAAAGTAAAGAGAGTGGTGCTAAGAGTTAAACATAAAGCAGCACTTCACTTCTGTTAGCAACCCCCAAGCTAATGGACAGACAGAAGTCACCAACCGCACTGTGCTGCAACACTTGAAAACTAAGCTCAGAGAAGGAAAGGGCAATTGCGTGAATGAAATTCCAACAGTGCTATGGTCGTACCGCACTATGCCTAGATTCAGTACTGAGGAGACCCCCTTCAACTTAGTATATGGAGCTGAGGTCATAACCCCGGTAGAGATTGGAAAAAGGAGCTTAAGATTAAGCCAATATAGGATTACCCAAAATGAGCAACGCCAAAAGTAAGGCATAATGCCTCCGTGAGGGTGGCTAAGTACAAAGCAAGGATGGCACATACTTACGACCCCCAGGTGCACCCCAGGGGTTTTATGGTGGGAGACTTAGTGCTAAGAAAGAGGGAGGCCACAGGCCCCATCGAAAAACTGGTGGCCAAATGGGAAGGCCCCTATAAAGTAACTGAGATAATTAACCCCAATACATACAAGTTGATCACCGCTAGGGGTAAAGAGGTACCACGTACTTGGAATTTATCAAACCTCAAAAGGTATTTTAGTTAGTTATTTCAGCTAAAAGATATATTATTTCGCTATAACTTTTAATACATTTTGACGATGGTCAAAGGCCAAACCTATGTTTGAGCGCTAGTAGCACCCCCTGTTTTTAATATTAATTATTTATACAATTTGCCAATATAGTTGGGAATGGAACATATCTAAATGACCCCATGGAGCTAGAAAAGTCTCCAATAGAGGCATTATCATAATACTCACGACCCCTAATAGAGGTCAATATGGGTAGAACAAGAAGAATCCCCTGAGCCACCAAGGACTTGAACGAGGATAGTCCACTTGATAATCCTTCCAGTAATACCGAGAGAGGTTGAGGAACCAAGAAATGATCTCCCCCCTCCCACTAAGGTTCTGGAGTGAGATTATAAAAATAAAATACATAGGAGGTAACTCACTCCTCCACTTATAAAGAAAAAAAAAAGGGGGTGGTTACTAATCACGAACTAAGCCACTTATTCAAAACAAATAAGTAACTAACCCCTCACAAACTACTCCTAGTTTCTCTTTACAACAAAGGAAAAAACTAAGGAGTGAAGGGCATATATACGTGATGGCTAAAAATCCACCCACCAAGTTAAATTATGGGGGTAGGAAAAAAGCTAAATCCACCCACCAAGTCAAATCATGGGGATAGGAAAAAACAAGTAAGACTTAAGCTGTGATAAGTCAAGAGCAATAAGCAAGAAAAAAATAATAGTCTTACAAAGCATGAATAGTCTTAAGATAGTCTTACAATAGCTGAATTAACAAAAGCAATAAAGGCTAACTAAGATAATAAGCCACAATGGCACTATGTGCTAATGACTAGCTACCATGAGGAGGGCCGTCACCACACCCTCCAACACGGGACATGCCTTCCTCATCGCTGTCATCGACAACTCTCTTATATATCCATAAAAAGTCATCATGGGGATAGCGACCACTCTCCCTAAGAGCACAACGACACTGTCAAGCTGTCCTTTCCATGAAACCGAGGGCAATATCATACGCCTTCTTGCTACACTCATTAAGAAACTCGGTGCTAGCCTGGAACTCATTCACCGCCTACTCCTCGGTGTCTTCCAAAGTTTTCTTACCAACACTCGAGCTAAGAAAGCTTTGGCCACAAGAGATCTCCTTCTTGAGATCTTCATTGGTAGCCTCAACTTTAGAGGATTTTGAAAGAAGTTTCTTATCCTTATTCGAACAATCGTTCAACTTTCCCATGAAATGCTCATAGTAAAGACGAAGGTGATGGGACATTTGGATTAGCTAAAATAGCAGAGGCAAAAATACCTTGTATAAATAAATGCTCATAAAAGTAAAAAAAACATCGAAGCAAAAATAAAATGAAACTCACCCGACCCTCACCAGCGGAGATTTCCTCGTCAAGTTGATCCGTCGGTTGATAGAGTGTGAATTTATATGTTTTAGAGCCTCATATTTATTGGATTTATATTGGTTTATGCATGATTTATACCACATATGCTTTTAATTTGTGTGCTTATCAAGTAAAGCTGGAAAATCACTGCAATTGAGGAATAACGCACGAAAACACCGAATTTATGTATTTTTAGAGGCCGAATTTGAGAAAGTTTCCTTCAAAAAAGTTGTATATCTCTGTGTTATATTCATGTGGCAACTTGAATCATCTAAATCGGAGGTCTGTGGAAAACGTTATGAAGGAAACAAGATTTATGCGCTGAAATACAAGAAAACGGCTGATTCTATCTGTCACGCTTGTGCGTGGCTTGATGTACGCCCGTACGTAGCTTGATGCACGCTTGTACGTGGCTTGACTCACTCCTGTGCATGGTTAACCATCTCTATCACGTCCCTGCGCCACTTCATCCACGCCTGGGCGCCAGAACCCCTATTTTTGAGCTCTATAAGTACAAACTCAAGGGGAATGAAGAAAAAAGCTTTGGGGCTCGGTTTTTAGGACCTTTTGGGACTAAAACTACCCATATACATCATATTTTGAAGGACAAAGAAGGAGGATTAGCAAAGGATTGAAGCCTTCAACTTGATTTCATCATTAACCAAGTGTATTAGGGAGTTTTTCATTGCTTTCATTATATATTTGTCTATGAATATATACATGTTTGCTTTAGATTTTCTTGTACCATTGATGATGAACTAGATGTATAAGACTAAGGCCATGTGAAGGCCTATTTGTGAAGTATCTATATAATATTTGTTTGATTGAATCAATTCATGTGTTGCTATGTGTTGTGAATTTGTATTTGTTCTACTTACATGTGCTTGATCACCATGTGTTCGATAAGTTGCCTAGGTGAATGTTTCGAGAGAAAATTGATCTAGGGTGCATGAGATTCACAACATAATTCGTAAACAATGAGGAATTGCCCGTTAAGTGACAAACGGTAGAGATTCCCGGATGTAGTTAGCCGGATTAATCAGGGAAAATTCTAGAGCTTGAATGCATGATTGTTGGTTAGATTCTCGGATAGAGATATTTTGAGGACGGTCAATTAGTCATAGGATTATTATTGCCGAGACATCGAGTAGTAATTATTTAAGGAACTTTCCACCATCGCAACATAGGTCTGATGATTCGACAACTCACGTTATAAAGATATTGTATCAAATTGAGCCCTAACATGAGCCTTAGTCATCTTTAACACTTGAAGTTTCAATCTATTGCTCCTCTTTACTTTTGTTGTCTACACATTCATTCCATTTCAACCTTTAGTTTAAGCATTTATCTACAAGTCTAAAACTAAAATACAAGTCCCTGTGGTTCGACATCCGGACTTAATTGTCCACTTTATAACTACACACGACCAGTCCACTTGCTGGGCAAACACGTGACGTTCTAGCGTGTCAAGTTTTTGGCGCCGTTGCCGGGGACTTCTTTATTTTAGTTTTTTATTTTATTGTACATATTTGGTTTTTCCTTGAGCCGATTGGGTAAAGTCAAGCTAATGACTTTAAACAAGCGCTTCTTGGGAGGCAACCCAAGTTTGTAAGTTTTCTTTTCTTTTTACTTTCGTTTTTGTTTTGTTTTGTTTGTTTCTTTTTGTTATGTTCAAGCATACACTTTTGGCATGCTTCTGTTTGTGGCTTGATGGTTTTGTCTTGTGAGTACATGATATGCAGTAGCCGAGTTTTGCATTGGAGATCTTCATTGTGGATCTGAGCTTTGAGCGGAGTTCACGTGATTAAGGTTTGCTTTTCAGCATCCTTGTTGTAAGTACTCTAGTTTAACCCCTTTTGAGTGTGTATGATTGAGTCAACATTGAAGGCAATGTTGAGTTTAAGTGTGGGGGGAGTATCTATGTGTCATGTGATCTTGTTTCTGGCTCAAGTTTGGGGGAACTATTGCTATTGCGTATGTTTTGTACTAATTTTTGTGAAAATTCAACCATAACAAAAAAAATTAGTTCTAGGATGTTAGCTTGCCAATTGGTGTGATTAGACTTGAGAACTCGAGACAATGGCATGATATCTTGTATATTTCTATTAATGGTCTAAAATGTAAATGTACACATCTTGGTTATGCTCATTTCAACCTTAGTTGAGAATCAATCTTCCTTAGATGATACACGTTGCACATAAGTCAAAGGTAGAGGGTTTGAAAAGGGTTCCCCAGCTTGAGACATGTGAGGAGCACCCCCGGATATATTAACCTAGATTTTTTTTCATATGGTTTTGAGATAATTAGTTGCTCAAGGGTTCATAATTGAGTTCTATGAATAAATGATTCAGCTGAGATTGGTATGACCTGGAAAATTCGGTCAGGCCAACGAGTATTGGAGGTCATCAAAGTACCATTTCTTTTATACTATACTCGTTGAGCTAATTTGAGCTTTGCTCAAGCCAATTGGGAATCAATTGAATAAAAGACCTCGTTCTATTTTGTGGCCTTTGCCACTCGGGTGATTAAATTCGTAGGAGTGTCTTAAAACTTAGCACCCTAAAACCGTCTGGTTTGGGAGTTGTTGACCCAAAGCCCGTTATATGTGTGGCAAAGAAGATCTAAAGTGGTAGAACATAGCACGAGGCCTTATGTGGTTATAAGCTTAAATCGTTCAGAGCGTGAAATGTCAAATGTAAAGTGAATGGAAATGAGCACAATTTAACCTTAAAGTTGTCTATGATCCGATGAGCTTTATGACCTATCAAAAGTTGGTAGATACGGGGAATGTTTCCGAGCATGGTAGAGGTGCCTTTCGATCATAATGCCTTAGATATTATCCCACTACACCCTTTGAAAATTGGTTCGATTCCAGGTGTTGAATGTACATTGTTTTCATTTGTGTACATTTTGTTGACCTTTATTGTCACTTGATTCATGCCATTGTATCATAGTTCTTATTTCAAGTTGTCTCGGTTGGTTTGAGCCTAGCATTCTTCGATTTTGTGGGTATATCGTATGCAAACCCTCACAAGACTAAAACTCATCCTTTGAGGTAACTCAAAGGTTTAAAGGCTTGTGGCACATGCTAAGTGCAATCGCTTACTCCACGAAAGTGATGTTATTCTTTTTCATTTTTGTTTTTGCAATTGTCCCTCTTTGGTTGATGTTTATTGATCATTTATTCTATGCTTTATCATTGATCGAGGACGATCATTGGGTAAGTCTAGGGGTGTTGATAGAGTGTGAATTTATATGTTTTAGAGCCTCATATTTATTGGATTTATATTGTTTTATGGATGATTTATACCACATATGCGTTTAATTTGTGTGCTTATCAAGTAAAGGTGGAAAATCACTGCAATTCAGGAATAACGCACGAAAAAATCAAATTTATGTATTTTTAGAGGCGGAATTTGAGAACGTTTCCTTCAACAAAGTTGTATATCTCTGTGTTATATTCACATGGAAACTTGAATCATCCAAATCGGGAGTGTGTGGAAAATTTTATGAAAGAAACAATATTGCTGCATTGAAATACAAGAAAACGGTTGATTCTGTCTGTCACGCCTGTGCGTGGCTTGATGCACACCCGTACGTGGCTTGATGCACGCCTGTACGTGGCTTGACTCACGCCTGTGTGTGGTTAACCGCCTCTATCACGCCCCTGCGCCACTTCATCCATGCCTGGGCGCCGGAACCCTTGTTTTTGAGCTCTATAAATACAAACTCAAGGGGAATGAAGAAAAAATCTTTGGGGCTCGATTTTTAGGACCTTTTGAGACTAAAACTACCCATATACATCATATTTTGGAGGACAAAAAAAGAGGATTAGCAAAGGATTGAAGCCTTCAACTTGATTTCATCATCAACCAAGTGTATTAGGGAGTTTTTGATTGCTTTCATTATATATTTGTCTATGAATATATACATGTTTGCTTTAGATTTTCTTGTACCATTGGTGATGAACTAGATCTATAAGACTAAGGCCATGTGAAGGTCTATTTGTGAAGTATCTATAAAATATTTGTTTGATTGAATCAATTCATGTGTTGTGAATTTGTATTTGTTCTACTTACATGTGCTTGATCACCATGTGTTCGATAAGTTGCTTAGGTGAATGTTTCGAGAGAAAATTGATCTAGGGTGCATGAGATTCACAACATAATTCGTAAACAATGAGGACTTGCCCGTTAAGTGACAAACGGTAGAGATTCCCGAATGCAGTTAGCCGGATTAATCCTGGGAAATTCTAGAGCTTGAATGCATGATTGTTGGTTAGATTCTCTGATCAAGATATTTTGAGGACCGTCAATTAATCATAGGATTATTATTGCCGAGACATCGGGTAGTAATTATTTAAGGAACTTTCCACCATCTCAACATAGGTCTAATGATCGATAACTCACGTTATAAAGATGTTATAAAGATATTGTATCAAATTGAGCCCTAACATGCGCCTTAGTCGTCTTTAACACTTGAAGTTTCAATCTATTGCTCCTCTTTACTTTTGTTCTCTACACGTTCATTCCATTTCAACCTTTAGTTTAAGCATTTATTTACAAGTCTAAAACTAAAATACACTACTACAGAAAAGGCTTGTTACAACGGTTTTTTTTTCACTATTACAGCGGTTTTAACCGCTGTAATACGTATCGCTGTAATTGGTAAGTTCCATATTACAACGGTTTTTAACCGCTGTAAAATACGACATATTACAGCGGTTCCTTTCCGAACCGCTGTAATAGTCATGTTTTTTTACAGCGGTTCGTTTATGAACCGCTGTAAAAAACCAACGTATTACAGCGGTTCCGAAAGGAAACGCTGTAATAGTTGACCTGTTATAGCGGTTCGTTTACGAACCGCTGTAACAGGTCACCATTTTTTTTAATTAAAATTATTTTTTTAATTCTGTTACAGCGGTTCGTTATTGAACCGCTGTAACAGTTGAGTTTTTTTTTTGTTTTTTTTATTATAATTTCAGCTAGCTCTATCCTTCGCAAAAGCTCAAAATTCAAATCACATAAAACAAACCAATTGCTCAACAGAAACAACAAATTAAAATCCTAAATTAATTTCATTCACGAAATAATAATCTCCAATAATTACAAATGATAACGAGTTTAATTTACAATAAACCAATATAAACTAATCACCACTTTTAAATCAAATAAAAATTTACAATAATTTACAACTTACACCGCCGGCATATCAAAAGCGCATTTAAAAATGTATTGTGCCAATTCAGAACGTGCTTCATCAAGTTGCTCTATAGTGTAAGTGGCGTACTGACAATCAGCAAAGTACTGCAAGACAAATATTAAAATCCAACAAAAATGTTTAATAACTTAAAAGGGACATTAGAATTTGATTAATATTAATTAGGATTATGCATACCGTCGGTGGGATTATAGATTCTCCGTGTCTAATAATATCGTTCATGAATTTCATGACGAAGAAGCCACAATCTATATCATTTAATTGAATGGGGCACTACAAATTAAATTCAAATCAAAATTGTATTAGAACAAATAACTTTTATACGAATAATTTCTTGAAACTATAATTAAAATAATATAATTACCCTAACCTTTATACAACTCCATTTACAGGCCTTGTTTTTTGATTTGATCTTTTGGTTGTTGTTATTTGCTCGAAACATCAACACAGCGCTGTTGAAAATATCAAAAAACAAGGAAATATGTCAATATCAAGCAAATATATATATATGAAATCTAGTTATAATATATATACTTTAAACTTAATATTAAATATAATGCACATTTAATTGAATGATAAAACTTACTGATTGATCATATCTTTCATATCACGTCGGTTATTTGGATCACCGTCGTACACAGAATCCAAATAATAAACGATCTCTTGAATTGGATCAATCACGAGCAACAACCAATGCCCCCTAATCAGCATATTCAAAAGATAGATTTATAATTAGTTATCCCTACGTAACAAATTTTTGACATGTGAACAATGTCTCTTTAGTAGCTCACCCGGAGTTGTAAGGTGCAATAAACAATTTCCCCTCCCGCTGTGCACTAGCTATCGTAGTATTTGCTATATATTGCGATTGGTCAACACGCTGGGGAGTAATTCCTGCTCCTGCAGATATAGAATGTGGGCTAAGGAACCCGAATTTATTTTGTTTTTGTTCGAGGACCACGTGATTAACCCACAAACACCTACAATTAAGCATAAAATAAATTTGTGTCACAAAAATAAACATAGTTCAAATTACTTCAGTAAAATAATTTAATTAAAAACTTACGTAGTTGTTAATTAATATTTAAAAACTTACTTGATGTAAGCAGAAATGATAGAGGCTCCTATCTGTTGTTTATGCAGAAAGTGACCGATCTCCTCCCGCCCAATATATTCTGGAAAGGGGATATTGAAGATTTCCACGGGCATGTCTATCCGGATAGTATTTTCAGCAGCCATCATCTGAAAGAACCTATCAAGAACTGCAAGTGAATGAGGGCGTACTGGAGCAGGAGGGTTGGCCACTAGAGAAGGAGGGTTGGCCACTAGAGGTGTATTTTTGACATGTGAGTGCTTCGTCGTCGCTGATTTACTTTTTCCTACTGATGATTTGGATTTTCCGCGAGACTAGAAGCAAAAGAATTCAAAACGTGGGCGTTATCAATGAAAGTATATTTATTAACATTAAACAATTGTTATAATTTATTAATGACTAGCTATTAATAATTACGTACCGATGCATCACTGACAATGACAAGACTTTTAGGCCAAGCAACCATGTATCCCACAGCCTCGGATACTGTGAACACTCCTTCATCATCGAGAGGGACTGGTAGGGGTGCAACATCTTCAATTGCAATGTCAATCGTCACTTTCACGAGGTGGGAGGCTAATGGACATGTATGCAATGTTCTATCCTCTGGTCGATTGTACATTTTTCCTCTAGCCACCAAACGATAAGACGGTGTAGTAAGTGCTAATTGACACTGCAAGACATCCTATATATATATATATATATATACCATTATATTAGAAAATTTTGTATATTATACAGAAATATAGGATTTGAAAGTCACGTTATCACTAAACAAATTCATATCATTAATTACCTGAGGTAGGTTTTTCACTTCTGGGCAGCTATCTTTCAAAGAAACCGTCTCTTCTGTATGTGGCTGCTGCGACGCAGACGCCCTATGCTCGTCAAACTCGCGTCGCAATTCTAATAGTGATTGAGTGAGCATTTGAACCGTGCCTTGCAAGCTATCAATCACCGCATTTTTTGAAGGCTTTGAATCCGAAAAGTAATCTTTTTGTGATACCCCAAAGCCTACACCCCTAACTCGACCCGCATGCTCCTTCTTTTTAAGAGCTAAAGCCAGTGTATCATCGTGGGTCCTCTCGGGTCCACTATGGCTACCCTCCTGTGATAAGCTTTCCTGTAATAATACATTTAAAAAATACAAAAATTTAGGGAAATTTGTTATTTTAAAATTATTTTTAAAAAAACATACAACATACTATATAACTAAAATTGCAAATAACTCACAATTGATTCCACTACTCTTTTAACATTGGCATTATCAATGTTGTTCTGGCTGTTAGAATGTGCAACCCTCCACACTAGTGCTCGTGTCACCTCTGTGACATCTGACCCAGCATCCTTTCTTTTTTGCTTCTATATAAGAAAATTTGCAAGGAAATAAATTTGATTAGGAAATTTGTAATTAAGGAAATTTGATTAGAAAATTTGTAAGGAAATTTGATTAGAATTAAAACTTGTAACGAACTACGTACCTCAGTATGCTCCAGTTGAGCATATCCAAGACGTGATGCCCTGTAAGGATATTCAGGGTCCTTTGCTCTTTCAGAATTGTCCTTACGTAGTTGCTATTCATTATATAATCAAGGCATTAGTCAATGTATATAGTTTTAAATAAATTAAAATGAAACCATAAATTAAAATAATTACCTTAAAATAATCACTTTGGCGTATTTTTACAAATTCTGTCCAGTCTTCTTGAGAAATACGATATTTTTCGGGTGGGCTTGAATTAATGTTCCCATCATCATCCTCTACCCAGATTCTGCTCAAGTAGCTCCTATAATTTCAAGCTAGCTTCCCAGCCTCGGCTAAGACGAATTTCTGTCTACTTTCGTCAATATCAAAGGCCAACTATAAAAACAAACAATAAAGTATATACAAAATTATAATTTAGACAAAAAAAAAACTACATTTACCAATTAAAAACATAATATATATATAATAACTAACTTACAGCTATTTCATTCCAAATGGCATATTTTATTGCTGCAGAGACATGTCGCCAATCATTAATAGTAATAGGGACCCTGTCACGAGCTATCACCCCAATGTAACCAACAAAATTTGATTTATTTGGGTCAACTGGCTGACCATACTCGTTCCAACCAACTTGTAGCTTTATGCCTTTACTTTTGGCATTTATTACTTTCTTCATTGCTGTAATACCTCTACGTATCTCATTTTCAACATTTTTGTTTGCATCACCTCTAGAATCCATCTACAAGATTTCAAAAGTGAAAAATACAGAAGTTAGATTCATATACCAAATATATAAATAGTGCTAATTAAGAAATGCTCATAATTCTAGAAAAAATTCAGCAGAGTAACGACGGAAAAAAATCTACCAAGTTCTCGACTTAATCTTCCCCCCAACCTTGCAACCACCAAAACTCAAATATTTCAACAACAACAAACGCAAACAAATATATATGTATTAATCACATCATTAACTAGTTGGATCATATAAATCACATCCAAAAGTACAAAACGAAATATTGATAAGCTTACATTGGTGGTGGTCGTCGTGGTAGTGGCGGAGAAGAGGGTGACTGTGGTGGTATACGGTATCGACCTACAAAAACAAAAAAATACAAAAGTTAGTGTAACTCATTCACTAATATAATATTACAAGCGTTCAAATAATTATCAAATAAGTTCAAATAAAATTTACACTTAAATTGCATACTTAACAAAAGAGTTCAAATAAGTTACTCATATAATTATCAAATACTCATATAATTATCTAATAAGTTCTAATACCTTTCATCGTTTTCTTTTTGTCGCTGGTTTACTAGTCTTTTGTGATCCCTCAGTACGACCATTTTGTTTAGTACGCCGACGAACAGATGGATTAATCCATATTCCCTCTTGGTGATCTTCTCGCATATACAATTCATCATCACTGATATCCAAGTCACCGTCACTATTTGTGGATTGTGAACCACCTAAGATAGGAGTTCCTCCATCATCTTCATTATATAGGCCATCATCCTCAATACAAGTATTTTTGTTTGCCGATAAAACAATGGACCACCTCTTATCGACGGGATCGGTGACAAAAAACACTTGTTTAGCTTGAGATGCCAAAATAAAAGGTTCATCTTTGTATCCCACCTTTTCAAGGTCTACTCGAGTAAAACCTATTTCACTATCATCAACACCATTTTTATGGTCAACCCACCTACACCCAAATACAGGGACCCGAAACCAACTGTAATCCAGCTCCCATATATGTTCAATCACCCCATAATATGGTAAAGTGGCATAGATAGGGCTATTATCTTTCGCACTTGAGATATGCATTGCTTCAGCTACAAGACTCACCCCACTATTCTGCATTGTACTCCGTTCATCTTGGTCTTTTGTATAAAACGTGACACCATTTATACGATAACCCGAATGACAAAATACGAATCTGCCCGGGCCCACCGACAACCGTGCCAATTTATCTGAAACTGAAAGTGAATTCTCGTTTTGTTTCTCTTGAATACACTTTCGGAACCAATCGATAAAACTCTTGTTATGTTCTCTTGAAATCCAACTTTCATTTTTACTTGAATTTATTCTCCTAAGTTGGTCCTTGTGCTCTTCAACATATGGCTCAACCTCATCGGTGTTGTGGAGCACATATAGGTGTGCCTGATCCTTTTGTGTGCTAGGAACACTCACTAATTGCTTTCCAATTACGCTTTTTTCCTTCTGTTCCCCCCCCCCCCAGCAGGAGACTTTTGACGCTCTGCAACATTACCATCATTCAGATATTCTGTGCAAAATGTAATAGCTTCATCAACTATGTACCGCTCAACAATGCAACCTTCCGGCCGGCTACGATTTTTCACATAGCCTTTCAATACCTTCATATAACGCTCAGTCGGATACATAGATCTCATAAAAGCTGGTCCACAAAGTTGTGTCTCTCTAACCAAGTGAATAGGTAGGTGAGTCATTATATCAAAAAACGCGGGTGGGAAATACATCTCAAGCTCACACAAAGTGAGGACAAGTTGTTTCTGAAGTGCAGGCAATTGTTCAGGATCAAACACCTTGCTCCACATTGCTTTGAAGAAGAAACACAATCTAGTTATCGTTTCTCTCACCTTTTTTGGCAGAATGGCCCGTAAAGCAATTGGTAGCAAATGATCCATGATTACATGACAATCATGAGTCTTCATATGCTTTAGCTTCAAGTCCTTCATTGATACAAGACTGCTAATGTTCGAAGAATACCCTTCTGGAACTTTCACTCCACAAAGAAACTCACATAATGCAATTTTTTCTTTTCTAGATAGTGTGTGAGCTGCTGGAGGTAAATAAGTACGTTTTCCCTTCATTGTTGGTGCCAATTTACCTCTTATCTTCATTTCAACTAAATCCAACCTTGCCTTTACTCCATCTTTTGTCTTGCCGGGCACATTTAGAAGAGTACCAATGACACTATCAAATACATTTTTCTCAATATGCATTATATCAAGAAAATGTCTAACATGTAAAGATTTCCAATACGGCAACTCAAAAAAAATTGACCTTTTTTTCCACCCAGTTTTTGCAAGGCCGCATGCAAAAGTCTTTCCGAACTTGATATCCAAGTCTTTTACATTCTCAAACACCTCTTCACCGGTCAAACACTTAGGAGCTCGACATTCTTCTATGCTCCCATTGAAACCTTTCTTCCACCGACGATATCGATGTTCTCGATTCAACCATCTTCGATGCCCTTGGAATGCATATTTCTGAGAGTGTGGGAGTCTATATTGATCTGTACTCTTGACACATATGGGGCATGCACATTGCCCATGTACACCATATCCCTCGAGATTAGTTCTTGCTGGAAAATCATTGATTGTACCAAACAACATAACTCTGAGATTGAAGCTCTCTTTTCTAAACCCATCATACACTTTAATACCTGTCTCCCACAACTCCTTCAAATCCTAAATTAAAGGGGCCAAGTAGACATCTATATCATTTCCAGGTTGTTTCGGCCCGGAAATTAGTATAGGCATCATAATATGCTATCGCTTCATGCATCGCGAAGGGGGTAGGTTGTAGATCATCAAAATCACCGGCCATGTACTATGTGAGCTACTTTGCAAGCCATGTGGGTTCATGCCATCTGTAGCCAATACAAGGCGTAAATTTCTTGGTTCTTTCCTAAATTCAGGGAAATCATTATCAATCTTTTTCCATTGAGGAGAATCTGAAGGATGTCTAATCTTGTTATCTTCAATCCCTTCTTCAACCCTTCTATCAGCATACCATGTCAAGTCCTTGGCAAACGCTTCACTACTGTACATGCGTCTAAATCTAGGTATTATGGGCAAATACCATGCTGTTTTGACAGGAGCAGATCCATTCTTCTTGTACCGTGAGGTGCCACATTTCGGACACACCTTCAATGGTGCATAGTCATTTCTAAACAAGATGCAATCATTGAAACAAGCATGTATCCTCTCATATCCCATGCCAATTGCAGTTAACATCTTCTTAGCCTCATAAGTACGATTAGGTAACACATTATCATCGGGTAACATACTTTTTAATAGACCAAGTAAGTCTGTGAAACTCTTATCACTCCACCCATTGTTAGCTTTTAACTTGTAGAGGTTTAGGACTGCTTTCAATCTTGTGAAATTACTACCACTATACAGGGGTGTCTTTGAATCACTTGTCAAATTGTCGAACATCTTGGGACAATTTCGCAAATCCTCCTCAATCACATTAGTCATCTCCTCCAAACGATCATGCTCACAGTCATCCATGTCAAAATCTACTGATCGATATGATGTATCACCCAAATCAGCTGAGGTGCCACTGCTTTCACCGTGTCTTGTCCATCGTGTGTAGCTTTTATCAATTCCATTACACACCAAATGATCTTCCAAGTCACGTGGACTAATTCTCTTTCCAAAACAACAACGTAAACACGGACAACTAATCCTAGTCGGATCCGAAGCATGCTCAACCGCAAAGTCTATGAATTCTTTCACCCTTTTCACATATTGCTCCGACATACGATCCGCTACAATCCAACTTCGATCCATCTAAATTCTCAATTAATTAAATTAAATAATTTTAATATCAGTTGATAGTTAAATTAATTAAATAAATTTATTTTTAATTTATTCTATAAAAAATTCGGTAGAGTAACGACGCAAATATTTCTACCAAGCTCTCGACTTAATCTTCCCAATGGGTTGTAACCAACAAAAGTCGAATCTTACGATCCGCTAAAATCTCAACAGGGTAACGACGCAAAAAATACTACCAATTTCAACCACAACAAACCCAACATTCTAATCTTTCACCCACAACGAACACAAATTGATACAAAAATATTGATCACCAGTTGGATCACATAAAACATAAAATTTCTAGCTAGCAACTACAAATATTGATCACCAGTTGGATCACATAGATCACATAAAAAACTACAAATAAAGCATCATATTATAAATATTGATCACCAATTGGATCTAAATAAATCACATAAAACTACAAATAAATTAAAGCATCACGATATAATTATTTTCACAAAAATATGTAAATCTCAAGTATAAATGTTCGTTGTGACATGACGTGATGCACAAATACCATGAATGCATTAAACAATGTCAACAAAACAATACAACAACAATCCAATCATATATAATACCAACATATCATAAATCAAAAATCCAAAAATCAATAAACCCTAATTAAAATAACATATATATCACAAAAACCCACATTATATAATTAACAAAAACATAAATTAAATCCACATTATATACATCACAAAATCCTAATTAACAAATATATATAACAATAATTCACAAAATCCTAATTAACATTATATAACAATACTTAGCAAATTAACATATAACCCACATTATATACATCACAAAATCCTTATTAACACAACATAAATATATAACAAACAACAAATTAACACATAACCAATATTATATAAATTAAATCACAAAACCCCAACACTTATATACAAACATTAACCTAAAATATATACATAATATATATTTAACATAACATATATATATATATACCTATAAAGAGAGGGAGGAGGAGTGATTGGTGGGTAGGGAGGCGGTGGCGCGGCGGAGGCGGAGGCGGAGGCGGCAGCGCGGCGGAGGCGAGGCGGCGGTGGCGGCGGCGGAGGAGGCGGCCGAAGAGGAGCTGCGGTTTGGGGACGGGGGCGGGGCTATCTTGAGAGTGAGAGAGAGTAGAGTATAGAGAGAGTGACTGAGAAGAGAGATCGAGAATGAGAGAGAAAATCGAGAGGGGCGACGACGGCGGCGGCTGCGGCTTGTGGTGGTGGCGAACCAGCGGCGACTTGGGGGGCGGGGGTGGGTCGGGGGCGGAGAGTGAGAGAGAGAGAGTAGAGTAGAGAGTGAGAGAGTAGAGGAGAGAGAGAGAGTAGAGAGAAATGAGAGGGTGGAGTCGGTTTTGGGGGGAAAAATGGGGGGGAAATTTTTTTTTTTTTTTTAATTAACAATTAAAGCGGTTCAGGAATGAACCGCTTTAACTGATAATCAGTTATAGCGGTTCATTCCTGAACCGCTTTAACTGATTATCAGTTAAAGCGGTTCTGTAATGAACCGCTGTAACCGGTTTGAATCAGTTACAGCTGTTCAATATTGAACCGCTGTTAAAAAACTTTTTTTTTTCGGTTCGACTTATAATAGCGGTTTTTTACCGAACCGCTGTAATAGGTTCCGACTTAGTTTCATTTATAACGGTTTACTTATAAACCGCTGTAATAAGTCTATCCGTTCAGCGGTTTTCAGAAAACCGCTGTAAAATGTGCGCTGTAACAGGCCATTTCTGTACTAGTGATACAAGTCCCTGTGGTTCAGCATCTGGACTTAATTGTCCACTTAATTACTACACACGACCAGTCCACTTGCTGTGCAAACATGTGAGGTTCTAGCGTGTCATCGGCAGCATAGACAAATGCTGTGAATCATAATAATTCACAATATGCCTCACCGTCGACCACGGGAAATCGAGTTACCTGTGTCCCAGAAAGACTGAACTACAGGGTCTAGGCTCACTCCATAAGTGAATAAGCCCTTACCACGGCCCGGGTACCTAAACTAATGGGAGAGATATCCTGGTTGAGCTTGGGGAGAGGAAGGGCTCTAATGTAAGTGAGCTCGGAAGAGCGGCCTTGTGGTCCAGCTACTCCCCCCTCATCCAACTGCGATTTACCCTTTGGACTAATTGAGGAAGCTCCAAAAGGGGCACCATGGGGGCCCTTGGTGGCCCAATCGACCATCATTGAATCAAAGTCTAGACTGGTGGGAGCCTCGGTAGATGGGGAAAGATCAAACACCTCTTGAACTATGCCTATGCCCTTCTGAAGAGGGCATGCAGGCACAACTTATCTGCCTGCTGCCCACCCCTAGCGGAGACCATAGGAGCTGGCGTCCCTATGGTAACTGTGCAAAACTGTTGGATGATAACTGACTGATGCACAATCGGTAGTGGCTCAAAATCATCCCTGCACGATAGAGAAAACCCCATTCTAAAGTACTCCAAGTAAAGGGTCATGTAGCCCAATGGAGGTTTACCTATCCTGTCATTTGACTTGGGCTTCAACGCCCTGAGTTTCAGCGGAGCGTGCTTGAAGAGTAACTTTAATTCTTTGGTAGTGACGGTGGACTGACAAGTGGAGAGATCAATTGTGAGATTCCGGGTCGACCTCCCACCTTGAGAGCCATGGTCCCATTCTCCTAATTCTTTGTAGTCACTTGCCAATGAAACTAAGTCATCACTATCGGAGCTATCGTCACTTGAAGATGATGGCGACGAACTCACCACACCTGTAAAGGAAAATCATGGAAATAATTGTAAGATACACTATAAAAGTTTAAGCCTACAGTACAAATAACACCAAGGAGCAACCCTGGGACAACAGCCCGGATGGCCAAGAGCCTCGCGGCCTGACCGCGAGGCACGACATGGAGGCTATATTGACCGGGGGAAGGGGGGGATTGAGAGGCCAACCCCCGAGGAAAAGAGGTCATATACTCGGCGCATGGTGCCCCCCCTCCATTTCGAAGGGCTTTGACGATTTTTTCACATACATTTCGTCACAAATCATCAAAAATACCCACTATACTATACGTCGGTAAGAAAATAAGCATTCAAATGCAAATGTTCAAAATTATTAGAGAAAGGTGTTTACCTTTTCAAACATGATCTCTAGCCATGGTAGAAAAGAAGAAAGCCTCCTAGAGAGAGAATTTTTTCACAAGTTGAAACTTTGAAGAGATAAGAGTGTGAGTGGGGGTGAAAGTTAAAATCCTCACACCTACCTCTACTTAAGTAAAAGTAGATGAGAGAGCTTTAAAGGCCTCCACTCCAGTACCAATTAGAGCTAAATAGCACTGCGCACATTGCTTTACGTCTACTCCCAGATATACCATTACGTAGATCCAGGAGTGGGGGGATTATGATGTGCACCAAAAATGTCTAAGGGCATAACGGTAATGATCATGCCCCCGGCTCAGATCAGAGCGCCACCCGAAGATGAAGTCTGCGGTTAGTATATTGGTTAAGCTTAAGGGGCTGACAGCCCTTTGGGAATTATGGTCCACTAAGTCGTTAGGGCCCTAAAGCTAATTAGGTTATTTTAATAGTCTAAGGGCTAAATAAAAGGTATTTTACTAAGCCTGATGGGCTGCTACTAAATTTGAGCCCATGACCCATAGCCCACTACCAGCTCCATACAAATACCATAGTGGAGCTGAAAAAAGAGGATTATCTACTCTCTCCAGAAAAATACACTAGCTAAGTCTGAGAGCAATTCCATTAAAGAACTATGAACTAACTTGATCCCCATTCAACGGGTACGTAGGCAGCTCACTTAAATTGAGTGCAGTCTATACATTCATCAACCCCTGACACGAAAAATCCTTACGTGTTTGAAACAACAAGTGGACTATTCGTGTGCAGTAATAAAATGGATTTTAAGTCCGGGATGTCGAACCCACAGAGACACGTATTTTAGATTGACAGAATTTAAATCAATTGAAATTAAATTAATTTACTACGATCATATTAACAATAAAAGAAAATTTGGAAACAAGACTTGACAAATTAGATTGAGATTCTTATGAGATAAAATAACTAAAGCACATGCTTCAACCGTATTTACTCGTGAATATATATGAATTATTCTTCGAATTATTAGACTAATATTGCTTTGGTGGAAATTCCTTTATTAACTACTACCTGATCTCTCGGCTGTAATAATTCTATGACTAATTGACGGTTCTCTAAATATGTCTATCCGAGAATCTAATCAACAATCATGCATTTGTGTTCTAGAATTTCCCCGGATAAATCCGGCTAACAGCACCCGGGAATCTCTACCTATCTCTAGGGGCAATTCCACTATTTTTTCCGGATGATGTGATGATTTCTTTGAACCCTAACTTATATTCTTTTAAACTATTAAGCTAGGCAATTTAGCAAACATATGGTGATCAAGCATATGATTGGAATTAAAGCACAATATCAATACACAAAGCAATAATAGAATTAATACGAACAATTACTTCATATATATAAACTCATAAGTTTCGCATCCACATGGCTCTAGTTAACGGAAATTTAGTTCATAATTGTAATTGGAAACACAATCAAACACATAGAATTATTCATAGACAAATAAACTAGAATTAAAAACCTCCCTATTACGAATTGATGCAGAATCGTCGCTCTCTTCGTCTTGCTCATTTCCTCGATCCAAAATCTCTTCCAATGCTGAAATTTCGAACCCTTTTGCTGTCATAAGAGGAGGTATTTATAAAAGATGATCCCCCAAGTCTCCTAATTGAATTAGGTATCAAAACTTGCCAAAATTCGTCCAGCCGACCTCAACGTCCGTACATTACCTACCCAACGTTCGTACGTTGTTACATGGAATACATTGTTTGACTGGGCATTGACTGGGCTAACGTTCGAACGTTACATGTCCAACGTTCGAACGTTGGAGACAGTAGCACTTTCTCTTCTGCGCAGCGATATTGTTTCTTTCATTACTGTTTCCCCAGAGCTCCGAATTAGATGATTCAAGCTGCCACATGAAGCTAAGACATAGATATACAACTTTGTAGAAGAAACATTTGTCAAATTCAGTCTCTACATACTATGAAATTCTACATTTCCGTCCCGTTTTCCTCAATTGCAATGATTTTCCACCTTTACTTAGTAAGCACACAAATTAAACGCATATGTGGCATAAATCATGCATAAACCAATATAAATAACATAAATATGAGGCTCTAAAACACGTAAATCTCACATCTATCAACACCCCCAAACTTAACATTGATCGTCCCCGAGCAAGAAAAAGACTTAGACGACAAAACCATGATCAAACATCAATCTAAGACTAAAATTAAACTATAACAAAAATAAAAACAACTCATTTTCGTAGAGTGCACGATTGCACTTAGCATGTGCAATAAGCCTTTAAACCTCAAAGTTACCAGAGAGGACGACTATAGTCTCGTGAGGGTTTGCAGACGATTTACCCACAAAATCCATAAATTTTCAACCACAGCCAATCAAGACAACTCAACAAAATTAACAAGAATTAATGGCACAAAATCAACCATTAAAGCTCAAAATTATATACATATATCAAAAACTTGCTCATGTTACACCTTGACTCGAATAAACCTCCAAAGGGTGTAGTGATTGTAAGTCTACGGCATTATAGTCAAGTGGCACCCTTACCAAATTTCAGATTGTCTCCCATATCTATTAACCTTTGATCAATCCTAAAGCACAAGCCTCATAGAAAACTCCATAGCCACTTAAATTTCATTACTTAAACCATTTAAACTTTAAACTCACATGAAACTTCCATTTAAATTCATTAAGGCTAGGTCATGTGCAATGTTCTATTCCCTTAGGCTTTCTATGACACCTATGTATCGAGCTTTGGATCAATGACTCCCAAACTAGATAGTTTTAGGGCATTAAGTGTCCAGTCACTCCTTACGGATTTAATCGCTCGAGTGCCAAAGGCCACGAAATAAAACTAGACCTTTCATTCACTTTAACTCTAATTGGCTTGAGTTTAGCTCAAATTAGCATGACAGTACAGTATTTAGGCATGTAACTTTTCACCTCCAGTACATATCAGCCTGACTTTATAGTCATACCAATCATCAACCTCATTCATTAATTATTAGGCATATGAAACAACTACTCAACTCATGACCTTAAGAAGAATCTAAGTTAATATTTTTGGGAGAAATTCCTAAAGTGTTTCAGAATGATTATCCAACTTAACTCCTCTACCCTCGACTTATTGTGCATTTGTGATTCATCTAAGGAAAATCTACTCTAATATAAGGTCCCACGAGCAAAGTAAAGATATGAGTATTGCATTTAATTCCAATATAAATCAAGAAACTATGCCATCAAATTCAAGTTAATCCATTTCATTGCATTAATTGGTAGCTAAATTTTTTTTTCATGCTCGATTTTCTTGAATTTCTCCGTATAAACACAAAACATGAATATAACTAAGCACTACCCAACACCCCCAAACTTAAACCTAACATTGTCCTCAATGTTACATCTAAACTCATACCGTGAAAAGGGTGAAAGAAGTACTTACAACCAAGGATGCTGAAAAGCAATCCATTATCTCATATGTGTTTCAAAACAAACTCATCTCCTCCTGTTATGATAAGCATCTCAAAACAATGGGAAACCGCTCCTATCCATGCTCACTATACTCAAACAACTAAACCATCAAGCAGAAATAGACACATGACAAAAGTGCATGCTTAGAAAAGAAAACAGAAAGGAAACCTAAGAAAAACTAAGCAAAACAAAAAACTAGAAAACAAAAGAATAACTTACAAACTTGGGTTGCCTCCCAAGAAGCGCTCTTTTATAGTTAATAGCTTGACTGCTCCGCTCTTTGAGGTTTAAATGGGTGGCCCATTTAGCACGACAATATCATTGTCATTTCTCTCTCTATCCTCTGGTTGCACACCCGTCTTTGTTGCCAAATTGCAACTTGAACCCCTTCTTCCATGTATTACCCAAGTGGCGTCGTCCGGACCAAATAGATTTATAGTGTAAAGCTTCCTCCACTTATATTGAGGCTTTTCATGTTTATCAATTTCACGAACACCTTGACATGGTTTAATGTCTTTCATACATGTATCTTCTCTTCTCACCTTGTCCACTTTTTTATTGGGAATGTCCTCAACCAACTCGCGAGCACCTTTAGTCTTGCCATTCTGACACTTCTCATCAATCAAAGAGTTAAGAGCATCGACATTTAAACAAGTATGATTATCCGTAGATTGTTTCTGATTATCATAAACATCGAATATAACTTTTTCCTCTCCTACCTTCAATGTCAACTTACCCTTGTCAATGTTTATCTTGGCCTTACCAGTGGCTAGGAAAGGTCTTCCTACGATCAGAGGAACATCAGTATCTCCATCCATCTCTAGAACCACGAAGTCTACCGGGAAGTAAAACTTGTCGACTTGCACGATGACATCCTCTATGATTCCCTTCGGGTGTTTTATCGATTGATCTGCAAGTTGGAGGCTCATCGAAGTTGGCTTCAGATTTTCCAAATCCAATTTTTGGAACAAAGAGTAAGGAAGAAGATTTATGCTGGCGCCCGAATCACATAGCACTTGGTCGAATTTGAGTTTCCCAATTGTGCAAGGACTTTTGATGCTCCCCGGATCCTTGAGTTTCTTTGGCAACTTATTCAGCACTATTGCTGAGCATGCTTCAGTCAAGCACACCGTTTCATTGCCTTGCCACTTCTGCTTATTGGAGAGAATATCCTTGAAGAACTTGATGTAATTGGGCATCTGCAAAATCGCATCAATAAAAGGAATATTAATTCGAACTTCTCGAAGAGTTTCTAAAATCCTAAGAAAACTCTTATCCATTTCTTTTTTATGCTTTTTATGTGCTAGGGGGAAGGGGAGACGTATTTCAACAGGTTTAGACGAAGAGGGAGATAAGGTTTCAGAAGAGGCCCTTTCTGCCTCTGACGTTCGAACGTTGTCCTTCCTAACGTTCGAACGTTGACAGGTCAACGCCCGAACGTCAGGATGGTCACGTTTGAACGTTGGAGACATTGTGTCCGATTTTTCAAAATTGTCCAACGTTCGAACGTTGGACTCTTCACATTTGGACGTTGGATGCTGGGGAGATGCATTTTTCACTTCTTTGCCACTACGGAGGGTAACGGCATGACACTGCTCCTTCGGATTTTTCTTTGTATCACTTGGCAATGTCCCGGGTGCTCTTTCACCTGCATTCATTGATGATTGCCCAAGTTGATGTTGCATCTCTTTCATATTCATGGAAACATCCTTCAGCATTAATCGAATCTCTACGAATAATTCGTCCGATTTTTGCATATGAGCATTCAATCTTTCTTCGACAGTAAGAGATCTTTGAGCTTGACCTTGTGGTCTAAAATTTCCAGGCCTTGGAGGTTGAGTATTGTTGAATGGAGGCCTTGGTGCTTGGTAGACTCCCGGTTGTGCATTCTGTGCCAGATTTGGCCTTTTCGGAAAGTTCTCGGGTATGTGAAAGTTTAGTTGAGGTCTATTTGAATTTTCGACATAATTCACATAGCCAATAATGGGCTCTTCCTCGACCTCTACTTCTACCTCCTGAACATTGGGAACCCGTCGCACTGGAGGAGGTATCTCATCATCATCTTCGGGGTAAAGTTCATCCTCCCGTACCATCTGCTCGAGCTTAGCCCACACTGTTTTGCTATCAAAATCCAACAGATCACCACCAGCTCCGGCATTGAGTCGGTGTCGAATCCGAGATCGGACTCCATTGTAGAAGTGTAGCACTCTCTCATCCCGTGAGTAGTTGTGATCGGGGCATTTCCGAAGTAGACCTTTGTATCTTACCCAAGCTGAAGCCAACGACTCATCCCGCTTTTGCTTAAATCCCTTAATCTCACTCCTTAACTCGTTAATCCTTGATGGAGGAAAGAACTTGTTGACAAACTCCTCGACTAACTCACCCCACGTTTCAATTGACTGTGGGGGTAACGATTTGTATCATAAGGTCCCCTTATCTTTAAGAGAAAAGTGGAATAGTCGGAGTCAGATTGCATCCAAATCTTGTGGGTGGAATTGCATGGTGAGTAGCACATTCTCGAAGTGCTCCAGATGGTCATGAGGCGATTCACTCGGGTCACCATAAAACGGTTCAGCCTGAACCATGGTGAACATGTGAGATGGAATGTGAAAGTTCGGTGTAGCAAAATTTGGAAGAACCACTGGTCCTGGTGTAGTATGCACACGGGGCGGCTAATTTCCACGAACCGATGGAGGTGGTGCTGGAGGTGCTGGTTGCGTAGCTTGAAACAGATTTGCCAACCATTCCTTGTTCCCTGGGAGATCCATATCAGGAAATGGTCCAGCTATCGCTCGATTTCTCTGGTTTGCACGAAACGTACGCTCGATCTCGGGATCAAATTCCTCTAAAACCTCTCCTGAGGCTCGGGTCATTCACCAAAAGATCAACATGCTCGAAACAAAGAAGCAAACCACAGAAGTCTAAAGCCAAAAAATAAAAAAAAATAAAAAAAAAGAATAAATAAAAATAATACAAGAAATTTAAAGCTAGAAATTGCAATAAAAACTTAAACTAAAATAAAACAAGTCCCCAGCAACGGCGCCAAAACTTCACACGAAAAATCCTTACGTGTTTAAAACAGCAAGTGGACTGGTCGTGTGTAGTAATAAAATGAATTTTAAGTCCGGGATGTAGAACCCACAGAGATTCGTATTTTAGATTGACAGAATTTAAAGCAATTGAAATTAAATTAATTTACTACGATCGTATTAACAATAAAAGAAAATTTAGAAACAAGACTTGACAATTAGATTGAGATTCTTATGAGATAAAACAACTAAGGCACATGCTTCAACCGTATTTACTCGTGAATATATATGAATTATTCTTCGAATTATTAGACTAATATTGCTTTGGTGGAAATTCCTTTATTAACTACTACCCGATCTCTCGCCTGTAATAATCCTATGACTAATTGGCGGTTCTCTAAATATGTCTATCCGAGAATCTAATCAACAATCATGCATTTACGTTCTAGAATTTGCCCGAATAAATCCGGCTAACAGCACCCGGGAATCTCTACCTATCTCTAGGGGCAATTGCACTATTTTTTCCGAATGATGTGATGATTTCTTTGAACCCTAACATATATTCTTTCAAACTATTAAGCTAGGCAATTTAGCAAACATATGGTGATCAAGCATATGATTGGAATTAAAGCACAAAATCAATACACAAAGCAACAATAGAATTAATACGAACAATTACTTCATATATATAAACTCATAAGTTTGGCATCCACATGGGCCTAGTTAACGGAAATTTAGTTCATAATTGTAATTGAAAACACAATCAAACACATAGAATTATTCATAGACAAATAAACTAGAATTAAAAATCTCCCTATTATGAATTGATGCAGAATTGTCGTTGTCTTTGTCTTGCTCGTTTCCTCGCTCCAAAATCTCTTCCAATGCTGAAATTTCGAACCCTTTTGCTGTCATAAGAGGAGGTATTTATAGAAGAGGATCCCCCAAGTCTCCTAATTGAATTAGGTATCAAAACTTGCTAAAATTCGTTCAGCCAACCTCAACGACCGTACGTTACCTACCCAACGTTCGAACGTTGTGATGTGGCATACATTGTTTGACTGGGCATTGACTGGGCTAACGTTCGAACGTTACATGTCCAACGTTCGAACGTTGGAGGCAGTAGCACTTTCTCTTCTGCGCAGCGATATTGTTTCTTTCATAACATTTTCCCCAGAGCTCCGATTTAGGTGATTCAAGCGGCCACATGAATCTAAGACATAGCTATACAACTTTGTAGAGGAAACATTTGTCCAATTCAGTCTCTACATACTCTAAAATTCTGCATTTCCGCCAAATTTTCGTCAATTGCAATGATTTTCCACCTTTACTCAGTAAGCACACAAATTAAACGTATATGTGGCATAAATCATGCATAAAAAAATATAAATGAAATAAATATGAGACTCTAAAACACGTAAATCTTACATCTATCAACCCCCAACCTATTTTTTCGTGAGGTGGATCGGATTTTCCACCCACATGGTCAATCACGTGATATTCATTGACTAACGATTTATACCATCATCAACATTTTTTTAGACAATCATCGATCATTACACTTTTCAATCCTATCACATTATTTCTCGTCATTTATTAATTTATTCTCACTAGTAAACTTATTCTCTCTCTTACTTTACAACTGATTCAATAATTTATTGCATCAAATCTCAATAAAATATGATCTTTATATCAAATCAACACTACTTCCAACTATTTTCTAAAAATACAACCAGACATTTCAAAAAATTCAACATTCTCACACAAATATGGATAGTTCATATTTCCCAAGATAAAATCCTAAAAATGGACTTGAAAATTGTTGGGGGGAAATAACCAAAAGCAGCAGAAATAGAATTTTAAAATTTTATTTGGATTTCCCTATCACAGTATTAATCCCGAAGTTTTATCAGACGTATGTATGATAGATAAACAATACTTTACCCGTTGTAGTGAAGTAGTTGGACAATCTCAAAATTTCGAATCCTTCAACTTCTACGCAAATAACTCCGACTGAATTCTTGTTAATCCGAGCAATCCAAAAGTGTTGCCTCTAAATTGTCTCGCTAGAAAAAGCTTGATCAGAAAAAATCTCCTCCTTGCTTGGTACTATGACTGACGGCTAAGGCTAGGGGAGAGAGAGGAATTTTTGTCTTGTGGCTCAAATGCTAATTGTAACTTATAAGCTAGGTATTAACTAATGTGATATATTTATATCACTTAAATTAATACCTTGGGCTTAATTTAGCTCATTATGGTGTTGGGTTTCACGAAAAATCTAATAGAACGCAACAGAAGGTTTAAAAAATTTAATTTAAAAATCCAAAGTGTAAATTCTTTGATTGCATATTCAAATCAATTAATTCGCATAACGAATAACTTCTTACCCGTTGAAGCGAAGTAGATGGAGAATTCGATTCCTCCTCTAAATTTTAATTTGATGAAGTTTCGATTTCTTCAATCGTCGTGTAATCTTCAATTCTTGAATTCGTTGGTTTTCTTGAATTGGATCCGAACAAGGAAATTACGCTGTCTCTAAATTATCATGCACGGATTGATTGACGAAAAATTCCCACTAATTTTCTCTAAGGGGCGACGGCTAATATAGAGAGAGGGAGGAGATTTTCTTCTTTTCTTTCTAGGAGAGTCATGAATGTGTGTGTCGTGTTTTAGGTCAAAGAATACTTTTATATCCTCTTAACTTATTGACCAAGACAAAACAAAAGATACCTTATATGTTGGGCATCCTTATGGACGCCCAACTAGCCTTAATGAGGATGCCTCATACTCTGCTCGAGGTTTCTTTCGTTTTAATTAATTATCTCCTTGATTAATAATTTATTATATCCAATAAATAAATTAATTAATTAAATAACCAAATTAATTAGATAAATTAATTCATTAATTTATTTCATCCTTATAATTAATTATTTTATGTAATGAATAATTAATGATTTAATTTATCTAATAAATTAAAACTCCTAGAAGAAAAATAGAAAATCCTTTTTCATTTTTCTTTATCAATCCTTTAGCGCGACTCTTTAAGTTCGTTTTGTTTGGCAATGAGAGGAAACCAAAGCAAGTGGGTAATACCAAGCCAGTTATGTGGCCCACTTCGTAGCCCAAATAAAATCGAATGATTGGATCATTCCATAACCTTCCAATCGTAAATATCGTATAAGTATAAATCCTTTGTTCACGTACCCCAGTCAAGTGAGAGTCATGATTATGTCAAACTCATTGGACTTGACCATATGTATTAATTATAATAATACGAGATCATTGAGATCTATTTAGTGCCTCGCACAATCATCTCTTTTTGATTTGGCAAAAGACTTTGATCTCTATTTATCTATAATCACATAGGGAACTTTCTCACTAACTTATGAGAGAACAAATCCCATTTAGATATCAACTAAGACTACCACTTGCCCATCAAGCCGCATTTCGAGGTCGACCCCACCAACGGGTGAATTGGGTCTGACTACTCTAGTGAAATACTTGACGTCACAAGTGCATCTTCAGCCTGATACTTCAGGTCAAAGGTTCACTTATACCTATTAGGCGTAATCAATTTTGTCATTGACAATCACATAGTGAACACCTATGTGACAGAACCGATGCGAGTCATGTACGAGCATATCAGTTCCACTGATGTGCCTCTAATCTTAAGCTCCCACCATCACATGGTGCTCGACTGACACTCCCATGTCAAATCTAAGATTGTACAAGTGTTTTAAGTCTTTATTTGTCCATTAAAGACTTCATATTACTTGCGAATGTTTAAGTAATCAAGATCGATCTCTCTAGTGCCAATCTTCCTATCTAATAGGAAGTAGAGGGATCACACTGAAAACATGGACAAAACATTTTATACAACTTATAGATGCAGATAAAATTTAAGTGAAAACTAAATAATGTTTTTTATTATAAATATCAAATAAGTTAATTACAAGAAAGATGCCCTATCATTCTATCCTCTATGGCATCTGAGGACATAATCATAACAATCTTCCACTTGTACTCAATGCCACTCATTGTGGTATCTTATACCCATTCTTTCCAGGTGTCGGTCCAGAACAGCCCGAGGTAGTGGTTTGGTTAATGGGTCAGCTACATTGTCAGCTGAGGCTATTTTCTGCACTGCTATCTCTCCTCTGCCAACAATCTCTCTCATGATGTGAAATCTTCTCTCAGTGTGTTTAGACTTGTTATGAGACATTGGTTCCTTAACTTGCGCTATTGCTCCATTGTTATCACAATAAAGTGGTAGTGGGAGCTATGCACTAGGAACCACTTCAAGTTCTCCAAGGAACTTTCTGATTCAAACAGCTTCTTTAGCTGCCTCTGAGGCTACCACATATTCGTCTTCAGTGGTGGAATCCACAGTTGTGCTTTGCTTGGAACTTTTCCAAGACTCCGCCCCACAATTAAGCGTGAAAACAAACCCTGAAGTGGATTTACGGTCATCAACATCAAATTGGAAGTCTGAGTCAGTGTAACCTTCCATCTTCAGGTCTCCACCTCCATAGATGAGAATCATATCCATAGTTCTTTTAAGATACTTTAGGATATTCTTCACAGCTATTCAATGTTCCTTTCCCGGGTTTGCCTAAAATCGACTCACCAAGCTTACAACATAGGCAATGTCAGGTCTTGTACACAACATTGCATACATCAGGCTACCAACTCCAGAAGCGTAAGGTACATTGTTCATCTCCTTTCTATCTTCCTCACTTTGAGGACACATAGATTTGGATAAGTGTACTCCATGCCTCATGGGAAGAAACCTTTCTTAGAATGGTCTATCCTAAATCTCTTTAATTTAGGACCTTTTCTTAGTAAAGGGATTAGGAGAGACATATCATTCTATTCGTTCTATCTTTATAGATACGAATTTCTAGAATGTATGTCGCTTCTCCCAAGTCTTTCATGGAAAACCTACTCAAAAGCCATTTCTTGACAGTGGTGAGCATTCCCACGTCATTTCCTATAAGTAGAATATCATCCACATATAGTACTAAGAACGAGATATTGCTCCCACTAGTCTTCTTGTAGACATAGAGTCCATCTTAATTCTTGATGAAACCATATCCCTTTACTACTTCATCAAAATGAAGATTCCAACTTCTAGATGCTTGCTTGAGACCGTATATGGACCTCTCATGTTTACATACTTGATGGATATCGGTCTCGGACACAAAACCTTTTGGCTATTCCATATATATGTCCTCTTCGAGGAATCCATTTAGAAAAGTTATTCTGACATCCATCTGTCATATCTCATAATCTAAGTATGCAGCTATGGATAACAGTATTTGGATGGACTTTATCATAGCCACAGGCAAAAAGGTTTCTTGATAGTCAATTCCTTCTCTTTGACTATAGCCTTTTGCTAAGAGCCTGGCTTTAAAGGTGTCAACCTCCATCGCTACCTATCTTTCTTTTGTAGATCCACTTACATCTTATAGGTTTGATACCTTCAGGATGATCTACCAAAGTCCAGACTTGGTTCGATTGCATAGAGTCCATCTATGTTTCCATTGCTTCTTGCTATGTTTAAGCGTCGACATCCACCATCGCTTGATCATAGGTACAAGTATCATCTTCATAACCCTCATGTACTACAGTTTGAAGCTCTGGTTCCCCCTGCCATAGATACCTATACCTCTCAGGTTCATGTGGTATTATACCAGATCTACGTGGTGGTTGTGCTACTATTGAGTCAGGCCTTGGTTCTTGGACAGAAGTCTAAGAGGGAGTTTCATTTTGTTCTTCTAGAACAATCTTTCTAACGTTGCCCCCTTCCAAGATGAATTCATCTTCAAGGAAGTAGGCATGTAGGGCCACGGTGATTCTTTGATCATCATGTAGGTAAAAGAAGAATCCCATGGAATCTTCAGGATAACCAATGAAACGTCCCATGAAGGATCTTGTCTCCAATTTTTCCACTTTAGTCTTCTTGACATAAGTCGGACATACTCAAATCTTAATGTGATTAAGACTTGGTTTCCTATTATTCCACATCTCATGGAGTTTTAGGAACGAATTTGGAGAGACATCTATTCAATATATAAGCAGGAGTAAGTAGGGATGCAAACGAGCTGAGCTCGAGCTGAGCCTGGTGATTTTGCCAGGCTCGAGATCGAGCTCGAGTTGTGTTATTTGAGCTCGAGCTCGTCGAGCCGTACTTTGAGAGCTCGAGCTCGTTAGCTCAAATAACAGCTCGACTCGAGCTCGTGAGCTCGAGTTCGCGAGCACGAGCCAAGTTCGCGAGCTAGCGAGTCGAGCTCAAAGTTTTTTTTCCAGCAAGCTTTCTTCGATGGAGTAAACAATTCCATGAATAAAGTACCATAAAACCCAGATATGGGCCGTAATACTTACCGGCAAGAAGTTCGCGGAGGCGGTGGTGGCTTCGGGTGGCAGCTTCGCGCGGCGGTGGCTTCGGGCCTTGTCGTTCGCGGCTGCGCGCATAACATGGATGTGGGTGACGGAGACGGCATGGGTTGGGGTGGAGGCTGGAGGGAGGGTGTAGTGATTTTCCGATGGCGATGGGGTGGAGGTTTAATTCATTTTTTGGTAGATGTTCTTTTGGGGTTTTGTTTGAGAATGGTGTTGTACTGCTGCTGTGTTTAGTTTACATTTATAGAGTATAGATGGGATGGATGATAGGCACGATTTTTTGGTGGTTTTAATTTTTTAGTTTTAATCAATTATATTATTATTTTAATATATAAATATTATATATATATATATATATATATAATAAACATATTATCGTTGTGGTTGTGTACAGCTGTATACCACACACACCACAGCTAATATGTATAAACCAATAATATATATATAAAAAAAAAATTAAAAATTGAAGAAGCTCGTGAGCCGGGCTCGCGAGCTTCTGGAAGAGATAATCTGGCTCGAGTCGAGCCGGCTCGGCTCAACTTACACCCCTAGCAGTAAGGAGCGCATGTCCCCAAAACAAAATGGGTAAATCAATGTAACTAAGCATGGAACAAACCATGTCCAACAATATTCGGTTTCTTCAATCGGCTACTCCATTAAGTTGAGGAGTTGCTGGTGGTGTTAGTTGTAACATTATTCCTTGTTCTCTAAGGAATTTCATCATTCTCGACGCACATATATTCTCCTCCACAATCCGATCATAGAGTTTTTATATTTTGCCCAGTTTGATTCTCTACTAAAGCTTTGAATTCTTTAAACCTTTCAAAGGATTCTGACTTTTGCTTCATCATATACACAAGACCATATCTTGAATGATCGTCTGTGAAAGTGATGAAGTAGTAGAAACCTCCACGAGCCATTTCTCTAAATGATCTGCAAACGTCGGTATGCACTAATCCTAAGACTCGAGTGGCTTTTTCAAAAGTCCCAGTAAAGGGTGATCTTGCCATCTTGCCTAAGAGACATGATTCACATGTTGGATAGGGATCTAACCCAAGTGAGCTTAAAAGCCCCTTTTTCCATTTTGTGGATCTTGTGCTCTCCAACATGGCCTAGTCTAAGATGCTACTTGAGTCTTAAGTTAGCTTCTTGCCTACCACGTTTATTAGTTACTGTTGGGAATGTGCCCTCGATGCTAACGAGGAGTTAGAACATAAGACACAAGTTTATATTGTCCATCCTCTAATTAATATAAAGGCAACAATATGTTGTTCGTATAATTCTTGATGGAATCTATAAAGTTTTAAACGAACAACTAGTCCATGTGTGTCATGGTAAACCTTCGCATTCCTTAAGGAGATGGGCACTGAAAGCGTTTGGTACTTGATCATTTAAATAGTTCGCAAGTCAGAAAATCTCAATTGGGCATTGAGATTCGTATAGACTTGTATGACACATACTCTGACAAATGAGTGTCAGTCAAACACTATGGGATAGTGGGAGTTTGTGTCATAGATACATTGATGGGATTAGTGTATTCGAACACGGCTCGTATTAATCCGATCACATGGGTTTTCACTCAGTGACTGTCAATGATTGGATTACTGATTATGAAGGTATGCATGAGCCTTAGACCTGAGGAGTCACGGTCACAGTGTGCTTGTGAAGTTTGATTCTGTCATCAGAGTATTAGGTCCAATTCACCCGTTAAAAGGTGGGGTCGACCTCATAGTGCGTTCCAATGGTCAAGTAGCATGTGAGGTGATTACGAATACCAAGATGGAATTCACTATCTCGAAAGTAAACGAGAAGTATCCTATGCGATCATAGGTAAATGAGATTGAAAGTCTCTGGCCAGAGCTGATGAACTAACTCGTGTTTAGTAATCTCATATTACAATGATTCTTAGCATAGCATCGAGTCCTATGAGTCTGACTCTCACTCGATCGGGATACGTCAGTGCAGGACTTATACTCATACGGTATCATAATCTAGAGGTTCGTAATTACATAGTCATTTCATACTCGGTTGGGCTACAATGTGGGGCCACAGTGCGGGCTAGGTGTCACCCACATCCTTTGGTATCCTCCTATTGCAAATTGGGACGAACCTAGAGAGTTGCGCTATAAAGGAATAGACGAGGAAATCAAGTCTTGTATTTGGAGGGGCGTTTTGGTAATTTGTCCTTTGGAAGGACGAATTAATTAATTGGACAAATTAATTTAATTGGTTGTTTATTTAGATTAAATAATGGTTAATTAAATTAATTAGTTTGAACACTTAATTGGCTGGGTTAGTTAAATATTTAAACTAGAATATTAAATGATTATTTATTTAATTAATTAATATTCATTTAATCAATATATATTAAATTGGATTAAATATTAATTGATTAAACTAATTGGACTAAGTTGATTGGGTCAACATAGCCCAATTATTATCCAAAAGCCCATGATGGGCGTGTGCTATAGGGCCTTGTTGGAGGATTTATTTAATTCTCCAACACAAGCCAGAGAACACAAGATAAATCATTACATGAAATTCCTCCACCAGAAATACAAGAGAGAAAATTATTTTTCTTCCAACTCAATCTCGCCTAGCTGCTCACGGAGATTGGAGATGGAGATTTCCTGGAGTTCGTTCCTATGTGATGATCTAGAGACGGAACAATTGAACCGCTGGAGAAGATTGAAGATTCGCGAGGATTAAAGTTGAATAGGCAAAAAGGTAAGTTTTTCGTATTCATCTTTTTCTTGTTCAAAATCGACGAAAGCCATGAATTGATCTTGGTTTGGGAATCTGGATCTGTTTTTCGTTTCCGCTGCGCATGCCTAACAGGATTCCCAACAGTTACAACAATCACATCAGATGAATTACGGACATTTAAATAATACAAATCATTAACTAAAGAAGCAATACCAACTAATTTATTTCCATAATAAATTTTGCAATTCAATTTAGAAAAACGGAATGTATAACCAATCTTAATTAATATAGGAATGAAAACAATGTTCTTAAGCCCCTTGGGCAAAACTGAAACATCATTTAAAAACAATAAATATCAAGAATTCAAATATAAAGAAGTAAATCCAATCCTAGTAGCCGCGACGCTTTCCCCACTACCTACTTTGATCATCACTTCTTCTCGGCCCAACTTTCTACTTCTCTGCAGATCCTATTGCGCCTTTGTCTAATTTAACAGTCCCTCTTCTAGTTGCCAAGCTCACAGCACTCGATACATTTGTCCATCATCTTAGGCCCTTTGCTCTTGTAAAACCCTTGAGCCTTTCCCTTGCCCTTTTCAACACCCCCTTTAGCTCCTAGCTCGCCAGCCTGCTTCTTGTTCTTCTTCTTCTTCTTAGACTTAGACTTTCTATGTCCAGAAGAGATGACCAAGGCAGTTTACTTTCCCTTTGGTTTCATTTGAGACTGTGCAGTAACCAAATTTTTCATTGGCCCAGCTAAATTTCACTCTATCTCATTGCAGTTAAAGTTAACCACAAATTGGGAGAAGGAATCAGGAAGAGACTGCAAGATTAAGTCAGTTTGAAGGGTGGCGTTCATGGTAAAGTTGAGAGCTTCCAATTTCTCAATCCTTGGTATCATTTTGAGGACATGATCACCAACCTTCTCACTTTCTTCATCTTGACTCTGAAGAGCTCTTTCGATATCTCATATCGTGCAGTTCGACTATGCTCACCATAGAGCTCCACCAGGTGAGCTATCATAGCTCTTGCAGTGGGCATCTTATCATGTGACCTTTGAAGTTCATTGGTCATAGATCCCAACATGTATCCTTTCACCCGGATGTCGTCATTGACCCATTTTTCATAGGCTTGGACCTCTTCCTCACTACCACGCGTTCTAGCTGGAGCCGCCAGGATATCAGCCTCCAAGATGTATCCTAGAGATTTCATATTGTTGACAATCCTCAAATTTCAAAGCCAGTCGACATAATTGGGTCCAGTAAGGCTATTCTTTTAGAGTACTATTGAAAGTGATTTTGTCATATTTGAGAGAGATAAACGAGCAAATAACTGCAGAAATAAACCAGATTTATTTTATTACTTGTATTTGGCTTAACCAAGAAAAATTAAGGGCTTAAAATTTATCTTGGCTCCCACTGCATTTTTTGAATCCCACACTCCCATGTGAAAATCGGGAATCATCATTGGCATCGATTCCACAGCAGTTATCGAGGTCCAAAATTAATTAAATGGGTTGCAACCTAACCGATTTCTGACCCATTAATTATTTGAAGTGATATCTAACATCAATTTATCCAATAAATATTTCAATACCTTTCCCCATAGTTTAGCAAGCCTCAACCTAACTGATTTCTAAGCTCGTCAACTATCCGAGTTCATTTCCACTAACTCCTTTAATCTAACATTTGAATTTCACCTTGCAACCTAACCGGTTTTTGGGGTGAAATATGATTCGATTAAGGCATTCCACGCACTTAATAAAACTTCAAATTATTTCCAAATGCATAGCCCCCATAACTGGGAAGCATTACACATTTTTTAGTAATTTTAACTTTAATAAGCTTAGTGCAGGGCTAGGATGTCACACATCCTTTACAAACTCGATATTATTTATTTGGGAGAATTTAAATTGTCAAATGTTTGGTCTCACTTTGCACATTAGTCAATTTATATAGCGCAATGATCACATATTGAACATGCATAATTTATACTAATAATAATCATGCCTATTAATATAAACATGGAGTTAAATAAATAAGTCCATTTAAACTCGATCATGGACTTTTTCTAGAAGGCCCGAGCCAATGGGCCATCACAAAGAAAGGTAAAGCGAAAAACTAGACTTTATGGGCTTCAATAATTTTAAATTATTTTACTACAACAACCCATAAAAAGAAAAGGTAAATAGAATATAACCTAAGTCCATGATCGGTGTTTCCATCACATAAGACATGCTCGTATCTATTAATACATGCTCGCAACATTTAATATATGCTCTCTATATTAAAACACTTATGTTGATTATTTAAAATTTTAGTCCAACTAAAAAGTCCTTTATTAAAATTCCCAAGTTTTTTATATTCTTTATTTCAATTAAAATCATTCTAGTCCTACTAGATGACTTAGATATGCAAAATTATAGATTAAGTATATGTACCTTTAATTAAAATAATCCTAGTCCAACTAAAATAAATACATAAAATATGAAATCCTATTTTATTATGATTTAAAGCAATCATTAATTGGAAAAAATTTTATTTGATTAAAGAATTAATTATTAATCATCCAAGAAAAATAATTTATATTCTTTATTCAAATATTCAAGTAATTTCCAAGTTGAGGAAAAATTAATAATATTTATTCCATAAATTAATTATTAATCTCCAAGAAAAATAATTAATTATTCTAATTAAATATTTTTAATTTTAATTAATCTTATTGGACTCGATTTCATCAAACACAAGTTACCATCCTTTTGGTCTACTTGGATTTAATTTAATTGAGGCTCAAATTAATTAATTAAAAAAAACATGCACGCATTATTAATTTCTATTGGATTAGTTTTAATTTAAATCCAAATCATTAATCCAATGGCCCATTTGAAATTAATCAAATTAAGCCCAAATTAATTAATAAGTCGAAATTGAGTAAATTTCCAATTGGGCTTAATTTGAATTATACTGGGCCATCATCCTTTTGACCCACCCGGATAATTAAATTTACCCAAATACCAATTTCGACCCCATACATAGTCCGTTTACCGACACGGATCCAAGACTCGTTACCCGTCAGGCCATGTGGTCGGGTGGCCAGGCCACACGACCTGGCCGCTGGGGTGCGGCCAGCACACTGTGCACACGCGCAGCGCTGTGCGGGTACTGTTCTGGGCTTTCGAGCCCTGTTTTTTCTCGTTTCTTGATTTTTTTTCTCATATCATAAAATTACCCAGATTTACAATAAACACAAAAAATAAAAATCTATGCTTAAAACCATAAAAACGCAGATTTAAGAATACATAATTGCATGCTTCAAAAACACATAATATGTATATCACAAATCACATAAACATGATTAAATATACAAATCAGAGTTTGGCTCTGATACCGCTATTGGGTTTCTCGAAAAATCTAATAGAACGTAGCAGAAGGTTTTGAGAATTTAATTGAAAAACCCAAAGCGTAAATTCTTTGATTGCATATTCAAATCAATTAATTCGCATAATGAATAACTACTTATCCGTTGAAGCGAAGTGGTTGGAGAATCTAATTCCTTCTCTAAATTTCGATTTGATGAAGTTTCGATTTCTTCAATCCTCGTGTAATCTTCAATTCTTGAATTCGTTGGTTTTCTTGAATTTGACCTGAACAACGAAATTACGCTATCTCTAAATTATCATGCACGGATTGATTGACGAAAAATTCCCACTAATTTTTTCTAAGGGGCGACGGCTAGTATAGAGAGAGGGAGGGGATTTTCTTCTTTTCTTTCTAGGAGAGTCATAAATGTGTGTGTCTTGCTTTAGGTCAAAGAATAAAAGATAGCTTATATGTTGGGCATCCTTATGGACGCCCAACTAGCCTTAATAGGCGTCCATGATAATAGGCTCAGGGCTTCTTTTGTTTTAATTAATTATCTACTTAATTAATAATTTATTATATCTAATAAATTAATTAATTAATTAATTAACCAAATTAATTAGATAAATTACTTCATTAATTAATTTTCGTAGGAAATTAAATAATAATTAATCTCATCTTTATAAGTAATTATTTCATTTTTCTAGAAGAAAAATAGAAACTCCCTTTTCATTTTTCTTTATCAATCCTTTAGCGCTACTCTTTAGGTTCGTTCGTTCGGCAATGAGAGGAAACCAAAGAAAGTAGGTAACACCTAGCCAGTCACGTGGCCCACTTCGTAGCCCAAACAAAATCGAATGATTGGATCATTCTACAACCTTCCAATTGTAAATACTGTATAAGTATAAACCCTTTGTTCGTGTACCCCAGTCAAGTGAGAGTCATGGTTATGTTAAACTCACTGGACTTGACCATATATTAATTATAATAATACGAGATCATTGAGATCGACTTAGACCCTCGCACAATCGTTTCTTTTTTCTTTGGCCAAAGACTCTGATCTCTATTTATCTATAATTACATAGGGCACTTTCTCACTCACTTATGAGAGAACAAATCCCATTTAGATATAAGCTAAGACTACCACTTGCCCATCAAGCCGCATTTCGAGGTCGACCCCACCAATAGGTGAATTGGGTCTAAATACTCTAGTGAAATACTTAATGTCACAAGTGCATCTTCAGCCTGATACTTTAGGTCAAAGGTTCACTTATACCTATTACGCATAATCAGTTCTGTCATTGACAGTCACAAAGTGAAAACCCTTGTGACAGAACTGATGCAAATCGTGTACGAGCATATCAGTTCCACTGATGTGCCTACAATCTTAAGCTCCCACCATCACATGGTGCTCGATTGGCACTCCCACATCAGAGCTAACATTGTACAAGTATTCTAAGTCTTTATTTGTCCATTAAAGACTTCATATTACTTGCGAACGAGTTTAAGTAATTAAGATCGATCTCTCTAGTGGCAATCTTCCTATCCCATACGAAGTAGAGGGATCGCACTGAAACATGGACAAAATGTTTTGCCCAACTTATAGATGCAGATAAGATTTGAGTGAAAACTAAATAATGTCTTTTATTATAAATATCAAATAAGTGCATTACAAGAAAGATACCCTATCCTTCTATCCTCTATGGCATTTAAGGGCATAATCCTTACATATAGACTCCTAGTGGCCGCCCCATATTGGTATTGGTGTGCCTTTTGGTGCACCAATTTAAGCTCAGTCCAATCCATTAGTTAATTAATTAATTCAATCCGATTAATTAATCTAATTAAATAATAGATAGAATATTTAATTAATTTTATTTTTTCAAGAAATAACATATTAATTAAAATGTAAATGAACTAACTTATTTTTTCAAATAATTAATTCCATTTAATTAATTTCAATTGTCCACTACTTAAAATATTACCACGAGAAATATTCCATATTTTCTATCAATTTTTCCTTCTTAAGCATGACTATTTAGGTTCATCTATATTTGGCAATGGGAGGATTTCATTGAAAATGGGTCTCACCTAGCCAGTCAAGTGGTCCATATTGTAACCCAAATAAGATGAAATGATTGGATCATTATTACCTTTACTATTGTAAATACCGTGTAAATATAAACTCTTCGTTTCCTTATCCCGATCAAGTGAGAGTCATGGTTTTAGGTTAAACTCACTAACTTGACATTATGCTATATTTATAATAAGTCCAGATCAGTTAATGCTTTGGCCAAAGACTTTAAGATCTAACTTACTTATAAATACATCGAATAATTCCTTGTTCACCTTAGAGGGAATCCCATCTTGGATATCAGTTAAGACTACTACTTGCCCATTAGGTTGTAGTTCGAAGTTGACCCCACCAAAAGGTGAATTGGGTCTACCTATGTTAGGATTATGTCCTCAGATGCCATAGAGGATAGAATGTATAGGGCATATATCTTGTATTGAACTTAAACTCTTTTTAAATAAAAGGCATTATTGAGTTTTCACTTAATTCTTATCTGCATCTATAAGTTGTGTAAAATGTTTTGTCCATGTTTTCAGTGCGATCTCTCTACTTCCTATGGGATAGGAAGATTGGCACTAGAGAGATCGATCTTGATTACTAAAATAAGTTCGCAAGTAATATGATGTCATTAATGGACAAATAAAGACTTCAAATACTTGTACAATCTTAGCTCCGACATGGGAGTGCTTGTCTGGTATCATGGGATGATAGGAGATTAAGATTGTAGACACGTCAGCGGAACTGATATGTTCGAACACGACTCGCATCGGTTCTGTCACATGGGTTTTCACTCTGTGACTGTCAACGACGGAACTGATTATGCGTAATAGGTATGTGTGAACCTTTGACCTGAAGTATCAGGCTGACGATGCACTTTTAACGTCAAGTCTTTCACTAGAGTAGTTAGACCCAATTCACCATTTAGTGGCGTCAACCTCGGATGCGGACTTGATGGGCAAGTGGTAATCATAGCAGAATGAGTATGTACCCTATGTAATTATAGATAAATAGAGATCAAAATCTTTGGCCAAAGCAAACGAGACGATTGTGCTTAGCACTAAATCGATCTCAATGATCTCGTATTTATTATGATTTATACATATGGTCAAGTCCAGTGAGTTTAACATAACCATGACTCTCACTTAACCGGGGAACGTGAACAAAGGGTTTATACATATACTGTATTTACGATTGGAAGGTTTCAGAATGATCCTATCATTCATTTTCGTTTGGGTTACGAAGTGGGCCACGTGACTGGCTAAGTGTTATCCACTTCCTTTGGTTTTCTCTCATTGTCAAACGAAACGAACCTAAACAGTCGCGCTAAAGGACTGACAAAGAAAAATGAAGAAAAAAGAATTTTTATTATTTCTTCTGTGAGTTTTAATTTATTGGATAAATTAAATAATTAATTATTCATTAGATGAAATAATTAATTATAATAAAATTAATTATTGATTAATTTCCTTGTGAAATATATTAATGAATTAATTTGGTTATTTAATTAATTAGTTATTGAATATAATAAATTATTAATTGAAATAAGAAATTAATTAAACAAAATAAATCTTGGGACTAAATAAGGAGTCCAATTGGACGCCTATGAGGCCTCAAAGTGACATATTTGAGAGGCCACATATTAGGGCTCTTTTGTTTTGACTTGTTCAATAAGTCATGAGGTATATAAGGTCTCTTTGACTTTCAACAAGTAAGAAGAGAACACACAACTCTCACAACTCTCAAAAAGAAAGAAAAATATTCCTCCCCTCCTCCATACCTAGTTGTCGACCATAGAGAATGAAGAAAGGGGATTTTTCGTTTGTTGATCCGTGCGTGACGATTTAGAGACGACGTATTTTTATTGTTCGGATCAAGTTCAAGTTTGAAGAATCAAACCAAAGGATTGAAGATTTGGAAGCTTCAATATTTGTGTTTGGAGAAGAAGAAATTTTTCTCCATCATCATATTCATATTAACTAGTAAGTTTTATTCGTTATACGCTTTTAGATTCAATTATGCGAATTAGAGTACCAATTGGGTTTTTATTTTAATTTTTGAAATCCCTTCCGCTGCGTTTATGCTTTTTCGAACGAAACCCAATAGTGGTATCAAAGCCAATCTCTAATTTGCATATTTGATCTTGTATACGTGATTTGAGACTTGCATGTTGTTAGGAATTTCATGTTAGATGTTTTGATGATGACAAGATAGGATTTCATGTTAGACCCTAAAAGAATGTAAGTTTATGCTTTCATAGAAACATTGTATAAGCGTTTGAAAGTTTACTTATTTTGTTAGGCTTGTAATTTTTATCTTTATAGATTTTAGACAAAGTATTTAATACCAAGTCACTGATAGAATTCTGAGTGAGTCTATCAAGGATGAAGTTGAAGATCAGCGTCTAAAGTCAAGAGAAGATAAAGATTTGTTTTGAGCGTCTGTCAAACGCTAAAAGACTACTTCAGGATTTATGATTCAAGCGTACTATTCACGCAATACTATTCAAGCGCTCACTATTCAAGCGGCTCAAATGTTACTATTCAAACGCTCAGAGTTTCAAGCGCTCAGAGTTTTAGATTACTATTCACTCATTACTATTGAAGCGCTCAAGCGTCCAGCGACTCAAGTATTCAAGCGCTCACTATTGACAAGCGTCACTATTCAAGTGTCTTCTGAACAGTATCCAAGCGTCTTCTGAATAGTGCTACTATTCATGCATCACTATTCACGCGAACAATTTTTAGATTCACCTGAAGGATTAAACCCAAGTTATCAAGGACTTAAATGTAATCACCAACGGACATTTATTTCCAACGGGAAATAAATTCAAAATGCATTAAATGATTGATAAGTGCATTAAATGCAAACAAGGCAGTATGACTTGTGGACAAGCCACCTTTGTTGACTAGACTGTCAGCTTTTCAGAATTCAAACCTGCTCCTGTCCAATCAGAATCAGCAGAAATTAAGGAACGTCAGAAAAATGGACTATTTGAAGCTCCGCGTGAGGTACACGCGCCTGACTTGTGTCCAACGGACAAATCCTAAAATTCTCTATAAATAGTACCCTTCAGCTATCTCTGTGTGTGTGAAAAAGATAAAAATGTGAAAGAGAGCTGAGAAATAATTTGAGAGAAAAGCTTGCAAACCCCATAGCCAAAATCCTTCAAGCTTCTCAAATACATTCCAGACAGTCACCCGATATCTCAAACATCTTCCAAGAAGAACCCCACACTATTATTGAGATATCCCAAGTTGTTTGAACTTCCCAACATCAAACAAACCTGTTACAATAAACCCTCAACACCTTTCATCTGAGTGAGAAAGATTATTGACTTCCACAAACAGTATTTTTTAGTAAGAGAAGCTTGTTAAAGAAAAGTCTTTTTTTGGAGCTGAAGTTTATGTGATCAAGGAGCTCAAGGCCATCTTGGAGAAGATCTTTATTGGAACTGAAATCTATGTGATCAAGGAGCTCGAGATCGTCTTCACCTCTCTCCCTAATTTGTAGAAGATTCTGTGTGATTCTTTGAGAATCATTTTAGTGGATTGCCTCCGAGTGAAAAGGAGAAGAAGGACGTAGTTGGAATTACACCACCCAACGAACCTTACAAATATTTTGTGGTATTTACTGTTTTATTGCCCTACATTACACTGTCATATTATATCGTGAAAAGGCATTTAAAACTAATAAGCGACTAATTGGTTAAAACAGACGCTAAGCTATAAAAACATTTCCGCTGTGCTAACCCTGATTAAGTGATTGAAACGTTACCCTACTTTGGTAATCGTTGAAATCATTAAGTCTAAGTTATCTTTTCTCAAGCGTTCAAATATTTCAAAAGTGATACGAAAGAATTTTTGAAGTCGAAAAAGACTTCAGGGTCTATTCAACCCCCCCCCTTCTAAACCCTTTCGTATGCCACTTGGACCACCACATGTTATGTGTTTTTGAAGCATGTTTGTATGTTTTTCTTAAATCTGCGGTTTATGGTTTTTTGCCTAGTTTTTTGTTTTTAGTTATTGTAAATCTGGGGATATTTGATGATATTGAAAATGAAAAATTACCAAGGAAAAACGGGACTCAAAAGCCCTAAGAAAAACCCGCGCAGTAGCGCGCGCTGTTTTCCCTGCCCAATCACGGCCCATCAGGTCTTGACAGTGGCCCGACGGGTCGTGGGTTTGGATACCCAATTCGTTGATCTGGGTCATGGATTTGGGTCGTAAAACTGGCTATGTTTGGGTCGAAATTGTTTTTTGAATTTTGGGTGATTTTAATTAATTGGGTGGATCAAAAGGATGATGACCCGAATAATTTAAATCAAACTCAATTGAAAATTATCCAATTTCGATTTGTTAATTAGTTTGGACTTGATCTAATTAAATCTAAAGGGGCCAATTAGATTGGTGATTTGGACTTAAATCAAATTTAGCTCAATAAGAAACTAATAAACGTGAATATTGTTTTAATTAATTATTTTGAGCCCAATTAAATTGAGTCCAAGTGGACCAAAAGGATGGTGACTTGAGTTTGATGAAATCGAGCCCAATGAGATTAATTGGAATATAATATTTAATTAGAACTAATTAATTATTTTTCTTGGACATTAATAATTGATTTATGGATTAAATATTATTATTTTTTCCTCGACTTAGAAATTACTTCATTTTGAATAAGGAATATAAATTATTTTTCTTAGAGATTAATAATTAATTCTTTGATCAAATAAAAGTATTTTCAATTTTTGATGGCTTTAAATCATAATAAAATAAAATATAGAATTCCATATTTTATGTGTTCATATTATTTTAATTAAAGGTAGATGCACTTAATTCTTAATTTCGTACATCTAAGTCATCTAGTTGGACAAGAATGATTTTAATTGAAATACTGAATATGTTAAATCATAAGGAATTTTATAAAGGACTTTTTAACTGGACTAAAATTTTAATAATCAACATAAGTGATTTAATATTACGAGCATGTATTAATTGATGCGAGCATGTCTTATGTGATTAAAACACTAATTATGGACTTAGGATTATATGTTTTACCTGATCAAATTTGAAGCTATTTATTATATTCTTAGAAATAATGCATGAGTTGTTTTAGGAATCGAGATAAAATAGTTCAAAGTTGATAACGTCAAAAGGCCCATGAATGTCTAATAGGTTTAATCTATGCCTTTTGTGCTGGCCTATTGGGTCGGGCCCTCTAGTAAAAGTCCATGATCAAGTGATGAATTTATTTATTCATTTATTTAAATTCTCTGTTTATTTATATTGAAAGGCATGATTATTAGTGGTATTTTTATGCATGACCAATATAGAATAAAGCGCTATATAAATTGAATATATGCAAAGTGAGAGCAAAATCTTTTGACGAATTAAATTCTCCCAAATAAATTATACCGAGTTAGAATAGGATGTTTGACATCCTCACCCTCCCCTAAGCTTTCTAAAAATAGAATTACTATAAATATGTAATGCTTCTCATTTATGGGGGTTATACATTTAGAAATAATTTGAAATTTTATAAAGTGCATGCAAATGCCTTAATCGAAACATATTTCATCCCAGAAACCTGTTCGGTTGTAAGGTGAAATTCAAATGCTAGATTATAGGAGTTAGTGGGATAAACTTGGGTAGTTCACGAACCTAGAACTCGAATGGGTTGCGGTTTGGTGACCTATGGGGAAATGTATTGAAACATTTATTGGATAAATTGATATTAGATATCACTTCAAATAATTAATGGGCCAGAAACCGGTTAGGTTGCAACCTATTTAATTAATTGAGGACCTCAATACCTGCTGTGGAATCGATGCCAATGATGATTCCCGATTTTCACATGGGAGTGTGGGATTCAAAAAAGTGCAGTGGGAGCCAAGATAAATTTTAAATCCTTAATTTTTCTTGGTTAAGTCAAAATAAGTAATCTAATAAATCTGGTTTATTTTTGCAGTCATTTTCTCGTTTATCTCTCTCGAATATGACAAACCCACTTTCAATTCTATTCGAAAAGAATACTCTGATTGGACCCAATTATGTGGACTGGCTTAGAAATTTGAGAATTGTCCTCAATATGGAATCACTGGGATACGTCTTGGAGGCTGATATCCCCGCGGCTCCTTCTAGAACATGTGCCAACGAGGAAGAGGTCCAAGCCCATGAAAAATGGGTTAAGGACGACCTCCGGGTGAGAGGATACATGGTGGGATCTATGACTAATGATCTTCAAAGGTCACATGATAAGATGCCCCACTGCAAGAGCTATCCTAGCTCATCTGGTAGAGCTCTATGGAGAGCATAGTCGAACTGGACGATATAAGATATCGACAGAGCTCTTCGGAACCAAGATGAAAGAAAGTGAGAAGGTTGGTGATCATGTCCTCAAAATGATTTCGAGGATCGATAAATTGGAAGCTCTCGAATTCACCATGAATGCCACCCTTCAAACTGACTTAATATTGCAGTCTTTTCCTGATTCCTTATCCCAATTTGTGGTTAACTTTAACTGCAATGAGATAGAGTGCAATTTAGCTGGGCTAATGAACAAGTTGGTTACTGGACAATCTCAAATGAAACCAAAGGGAAAGAAAACTGCCTTGGTCATCTCTTCCAGACCCAAAAAGTCTAAGAAGAAGAACAACAAGAAAAAGTCTGGCGAGCTTAGAGCTCAAAGGGGTACCAAGAAGGGTAAGGGAAACGCTCAAGGGTTTTACAAGAGCAAAGGACCTAAGAAAATGGATAAATGTCTCGAGTGTGGTGAGCTTGGCCACTGGAAGAGAAATTATCCCAAATTAGGCAAAGGCGCATAAGGTATGGAACTATTTATTTTTTAAACTAACTGTTCTATGACCGTATTTTCTACTTCATGGATTCTGGACTCATGGGCTAGTGCCCATGTTTGTTGTTTGGATCAGGATCTACAGAGAAGTAGAAAGATGGGCCGAGAAGAAGTAATGATCAGAGTAGGCAGCAGGAAAAGCGTCGCAGCTACTAGGATCGGATCTACTTCTCTTTATTTGAATTCTGGACACTTACTGTTTTTAGATAATGTTTTGCTTTTGCCCAAGGGGCTTAAGAACTATGTATCTATTCCTATCTTAGTTAAGATTGGATATACATTTTGTTTTTCTAAATTAAATTGCGACATTTATTATGGAAATAAATTAGTTGGCAATGCATGTTTAGTTAATGGTTTGTATTATTTAAATGTCCGTAATTCATCTGATGTTAATGTTGTAACACGTAAACGTGGTAGGCAAGAAACTAACTTAAGACTCAAGTGGCATCTTAGACTAGGTCATGCCGGAGAGCACAAGATCCTCAAAATGGAAAAAGATGGGCTTTTAAGCTCACTAGGGTCGGACCCTATTCCTACATGTGAATCATGTCTCTTAGGCAAGATGGCTAGATCCCCCTTCACAGGGACTTTTGAAAGGTCTAAGCAAGTCTTAGGATTAGTGCATACCGACGTCTGCGGACCATTTGGAGAAATGGCTCGTGGAGGTTTCTACTACTTCATCACTTTCACTAACGACCATTCAAGATTTGGTCTAGTGTATCTGATGAAACAAAAGTCTGAATCCTTTGAAAGATTCAAAGAGTTCAAGGCCTTAGGAGAAAATCAAACTAGGCAAGATATAAAAACTCTACGATCGGATCGTGGAGGAGAATATTTGAGTGCTGAGTTTGATGATTTCCTAAGACAACAAGGAATAATGTTACAACTAACACCACCAGCAACTCCTCAACTGAATGGAGTAGCCGAGCGAAGGAATCGAACACTGTTAGACACGATTCATTCCATACTTAGTTACACTGATTTACCCATTTCATTGTGGGGATACGCGCTCCTTACCGCTGCTCATGTTTTGAACAAATGTTCCTCTAAATTCGTTCCTAAAACTCTGTATGAGATATGGAATAATAAGAAACTGAGTCTTAATCATATTAAAATTTGGGGATGCCCCGCTTATGTCAAGAAGACTAAAGTGGAGAAATTGTAGGTAAGATCCCTAATGGGACGTTTCATTGGTTATCCTGAAGATTCCATGGGATTCTTTTTTTACCTGCATGATGATCAAAGAATCACCGTGGCTCTACAAGCTCACTTCCTTGAGGATGAGTTCATCTTGGAAGAGGGCAAAGGTAGGAAAATTGTTCTAGAAGAACAAAATGAAACTCTCTCAAATACATCTGTTCAAGAACCGAGGCCTGGACCCATAGTAGCACAACCACCACGTAGATCTGATAAAATACCGCATGATCCTGAGAGGTATGGGTATCTACTGCAGGGGGAGCGAGAACTTTACACTGTAGTACAAGAAGGCCATGAAGATGATGTCCTTGTACCTATGATCAAGCGATGGTGGATGTCGGCGCTTCAAGATGGCGAGAAGCCATGGAAACAGAAATGGACTCTATACAATCGAACCATGTCTGGACTTTGGTAGATCATCCTGAAGGTATAAAACCTATAAGATGTAAGTGGATCTACAAAAGAAAGATAGGTAGCGATGGCAAGGTTGACACCTTTAAAGCCAGGCTCGTAGCGAAAAGGTATATTCAAAGAGAAGGAATTGACTATCAAGAAACCTTTTCGCCCGTGGCTATGATAAAGTCCATACTAATTTTGTTATCCATAGCTGCATACTTAGATTATCAGATATGGCAAATGGATGTCAAAATGGCCTTTCTAAATGGATTCCTCGAGGAGGATATCTATATGGAACAGCCAAAAGGTTTTGTGTCCGAGTTCGATATCCATAAAGTATGTAAACTTGAAAGGTCCATTTACGATCTCAAGCAAGCATCTAAAAGCTGGAATCTCCGTTTGGATGAAGAAGTTAAGGGATATGGCTTCATCAAGAACGAAGATGAACCATGTGTCTACAAGAAGACTAGTGGGAGCAAACTCTCGTTCTTAGTACTATATGTGGATGACATTCTACTTATAGAAAATGACATAGGAATGCTCACCACTGTCATGAAATTGCTTTCGAGTACGTTTTCCATGAAAGACTTGGGAGAAACCACATACATTCTAGGAATTCGTATCTACAGCGATAGAACAAGTAGAATGATAGGCCTCTCTCAAGCCCTTTACTTAGAAAAGGTTCTAAAGAGGTTTAGGATGGACAACTCTAAGAAAGGGTTTCTTCCCATGAGGCATGGAGTACACTTATCCAAGTGTATGTATCCTCAAAGTGAGGAAGATAGACAAGGGATGAGTAATGTACCCTATGCTTCTGCAGTTGGTAGCCTGATGTATGCAATGCTGTGTACTAAACCCAACATTGCCTATGCTGTGAGCGTGGTGAGTCAATTTCAGGCAAACCCGGGAAAGGGACATTGGATAGCTGTGAGGAATATCCTAATGTATCTGAAAAGAACTAAGGATATGATTCTCATCTATGGAGGTGGAGACCTAAAGATGGAAGGTTATTCTGATTCAGACTTTCAGTCTGATGTTGATGACCGAAAATCCACTTCAGGGTTTGTTTTTACTCTCAATGGTGGAGTGGTGTCTTAGAAGAGCTCCAAGCAAAGCACAACCGCTGATTCCACCACTGAAGCAGAGTATGTAGCAGCCTCAAAGGCAGTGAAAAAATCTGTTTGGATGAGGAAGTTTCTTGGAGAACTTGAAACGGTCCCTAGTGCTCAGCTCCCGTTGCCACTTTATTGTGATAACAATGGAGCGATAGCGCAAGCCAAGGAACCGAGGTCTCATAACAAGTCCAAACATAATGAGAGAAGTATTAGGAATTTCATGTTAGATGTTTTGATGATGACAAATAGGACTTCATGTTAGACCCCAAGAAATGTAAAGTATAAAAGCTTTCATAGAACAAATATGTAAGCGCCTGAAAGCTCGTGTTTTTTCACTAGACATGTATTTTTATAGAGTTTAGACTAAGAATGTGATACTAAATCACTAGAAGAATTCTGAGTGAGTCTACTAAGTGATGAAGTTGAAGATCAAGCGTCTGAAGAAACAGTAAAGATAAAGATTAGTCTCAAGCGTCCATCAAACGCTAAACGACTATCCCGGGTTACGAACTCAGCGCTCAAGATTTGACATGGACCTTAGACCAAGTACTTAACAATAAGTCAATGATAGAATTCTAAGTGAGTCTATCAAAGATAAAGTGAAAGGACAAGCGTCTAAAAGATCGGGCAAAAGATTGTGACCTCTTCAAGCGTCTGATTAACAAAGAAGACTACTTTCAAGAAGACTAAAACTCCAAAGGCTCAAACGCCTAGTTCTCTAAGCGTAACCTAAAGATTCAAACCCAAGTTATCAAAGATGCATGAATCAACGAAAATTATTCCCAAACGGAAATAAAACAAGATGCATCAAAAGTCGGATAAGTGCGATTAAAATATAAGCACAACAACTTATGGGCAAACCATATCTTTGACCTAGACTGTCAGGTTTATGAAACCAAGACCATGCCTAACCAATTAAATATACCCAAAGTTAGGATTGTCAGAATTCATGGAATGTTTAGGGAAACGAGACTCCAACCGTGTCCAACGGACAAAATCTCATAACCATCTATAAATAACCTTTTCAGCAAAAGGGACAACATATAGATATAGAAAAACATCTGGGCATAAAAATAAAAAAAAAGGTCCAAAAACGTTGCTGAATTGTTTTAAAAAGAGCTTATACACTCCAGAGCCGAAATCCTTTTCAAGCCTCTCAAATACATTCCTAGACAGTCACCCATATCTCAAATCCTTTCTTAAGAAGAACCTACACTATCATTGAGATATCTCCAAGTTGTTTGAACTTTCCAAAAACAAACAAACCCGTGACAAAAACCATCAACACCTTTCATCTGAGTGAGAAAGCTGGTTGACTTACGAGCAATATTTTTGTGTAAAAGAAGCTTGTTGAAGTTGATCTCCATTGGAGCTGAAATCTGTGTGACCAAGGAGTTCCGAGATCAAGGGTAATTTGCACCATTTCTGAGTGAAAGAAGCAAGGGGATAGAAGGTCTTTAGTGGAGCTGAAATCTGTGTGACCAAGGAGTTCCGAGATCATATCCAATCTCCCCCTATCTTGTAGAAGTCTCTGTGTGACTCTTCGATAATCATCATAGTGGAAAACCTCCCTGATAAAAGGAGAAGAAGGACGTAGCTGGGATTACATCACCCAGTGAACCTTACAAATATCTTGTGTCATTTACCTCCTTAAGCATTCATTGTTTTATTGCTTTACTATTCATACTGCATACATTCTGATAAAGCTTTAAAACAACTAAGCGACTACTTTCGATTAACAAACCGAACGCTAAGCTATAAAATACTTCCGCTGTGCTAACCCTGATTTAGTGACTAAACTCTACCCTACTTTGGTAAGCGTTGAAATCACCGAGTCTAAGTTAACGTTTCTCAAGCGCCACATCCAGCGCTTAAAGCTTTCCGAGCGTTCAAATACCTCAAAGTGATACGAAGTTTTAGAAGTCGAAAAAGACTTCAGGGTCTATTCAACCCCCCCCCCCCCTTGTAGACCCTTTCGTATACCACTTGGGACCAACAAGTGGTATCAGAGCGGTTGAAGTTGAAACCTAAGCGTTTCCAAGCGTAACTGTTTGTTCAGATCCATTTTTTTTATAGTCGCTTTAAAATTACTTTAAATTCTTCATGGCATTTTCTAAAGTTCCCAAGTTGACCGAGTCAAATTATGACTCTTGGAAGGTCAAAGCGTTTACTTATTTGTGTTCATGTGATGATGAAATGTGTGATATCATTTCAGATGGGCCAATCAAAATATACAAAGTTATCACCAGAGCGCCCGAAGCCACAGAAGAAACACCTGACGGTTATGTGGAGAAGCCCAAACAAGAATGGTCCACCGATGAGCGTCGACGAGCCAATCTAGACAACGTCGGTCGGAATGTATTATACACAGCCATTGGTGACAATGACAACTTATTCAACAAAGTCAAATCATGCAATACAACTAAAGAAATTTGGGATAAGTTGGCTACTATTTGTGGTGGCTCAGCACAAATAAAGGAAAACAAATTACCAATTGCCAAAGAAAAATTCAACGGCTTCAAGATGCTACCTAATGAGACGCTAGAGCAATTAGACATGAGGTTTACAGCTCTTGTCACTGAACTAACATCTCTGGGTATGGAGCTACAAAATCGAGAAATAGTGGTCAAAATCTTTAGAAGTCTCCCAAGCAGATTCCTAATGAAAACAACTGCAATGAGAGAATCAAACAATCTGGACAGCCTAACTCCAAAAGATGCTTTTTCAGAACTCAAAGCATTTGAGTTTGAGCTGAATTCGGCCAGTGATGCAGTAAGTAATCCAGTGATCGAATCTGGAGCGCTAATGGCATCAATCAAAGGAAAATCTATCAAAGAAAAGGGCTCGGATATAAGTGAGGAAGAAGAACTGGCGCTTCTAAACAGATTCATGAAATTCCTGAAATATGAAAAGAAGGGAAACAGTCCTAAGTACCCAGGACAAAATTCACATCAAGCGTCTCCCCAAATACAACCACAACATCAAGCGCCTCACTATCCTGCGTCTCCCTCCCGAGTGCTAATTCAATATCAAACTCCCTCTCAGCAAGATCTCTCAATGTCTGCAGCGTTAAATCAGCGATCCACAAGATTAACAAACGAACAAAAGATGAAGACCAATCTCTGTTACAACTGCAGGAGACCAGGGCACTTCCAAGTTAATTGCCCATATCCAAATGTGTCTAAACCTACAAAGAAAGATCACACGGATAGAAATCAATTCAGGAGCAATCTAAGACAACAAGGCTTGCTAGCAGAATCAGAACCTCTCTATACTCCTGAAGAGGACTTGGAATCATCAGATGAAAGCAGCGATGATGAACCATCAAAGGATTCAGCATTCATTTGTCTCATGGCAAGAGATAATGAAGCATCTAACGACTTACCATCTGAGGTAACCACTGATCCGCATCATCCTCTTTCTTATGATGAATTACTTGACAAAGTGAAAGAATATTATAATGATTGTCAAGAAGCCGCAAAAATATTTCAAAATCACCTTTACATCATCTCAGCACTCAAAAGCGACAAAGTGACGCTCAAAGCAGAATTGCAAATTCAGCAACAGTGCATTGAGAAAAACCAAGCGCTTGAGAGTGAAATTATTCAACTAAAAGGTGATATTGATATAATAGTCAAGAGAGAAGCTGAATTGATCGCTAAACTTGCTAAATCAGAGCAGCTTATCTCATCATTATCAAAAGCTTCTAGAACGCTAGATAATGTGACTAAAATAACCAGAGCATTTGGTGAAAAGACCGGTTAGGTTGTGATAAATCTGGTCACAAAATCAAAGCGTCTGCGGTTATATCAACCAACAGAGGAAAAGGTGTAACCTTTGTTGGAGAAAGCTCAAACAGACAAACGCTGAATGAGACTCAGAATATTGGTATTAGACCAAATGAAAAAGCTAACACTGGCTCAGTCAAAAGAAAGACCAAAGTAAATGATTTACAAAAGAAAGTATATCCAAGCGCTCGAAGGGCTAAGGAAAAACCTTCTACAAGTAAATCAAACGCTAAGCGTCTAGCACCAAAAGTGCATCCTAAGCCAATGTCAAGGAAATATCAATGTCAATATCCGCAAAGATCTAGATCATATTATCGACACTATGATAACCATGATTATGACTGTAATTATTGCTATTATCAAGGATATTACCATACACCTAAAGAGCACACACAACACAAACCGAAACCCAAAAAGGCCAATCTTCCCAAAATGAAGACAAGGCAAATGTGGGTTCCGAAGATTCTAATTCAGACTAACGTTACTAACAAAGAAGGACCCAAAACAAAATGGGTACCTAAAAAGAACTAGAACTGCCCTTTGAATGCAGGTACCTAGAGCCAACACCGATACCTCAATTTGGTACATAGATAGTGGGTCGTCGAGACACATGACTGGAACAAAGGATCTCTTGATCAACTATCGTGCAACCAATGGTCCCCAAGTTATATTCGGTGATAATTCTAAAGGTAAAACTAAAGGTATAGGTATCATGCAAAGGGGGAACATCATGATCAATGATGTATACTATGTTGAGGGTCTTAAACATAATCTCCTAAGCATAAGTCAATTCTGTGATAAAGGCTTTGAAATTAAATTTTCTAGTGACTTGTGCGAGATAATCGATGATAAGACAGGATCTACTAAATTAAAAGGAAGAAGAACAAACAATGTATACTTAGTAGATTGGGATTCAACATTAGATAACAACCCTACATGTTTCGTAGCTAAGAATCAAAACGAATTAGGTTGGTTATGGCACAGAAAAATGAATCACCTCAATTTCAAGACAATCTCTCAATTAATATCTCTAAATCTCGTAGAGGGATTACCTAAAGGTTCCTTTAATAAAGATCGCTTATGTGATGCTTGTCAAATGGGTAAACAAGTTAAATCATCTTTTAAGAAGAAGCTTCATCTATCGACCTCTCGAATACTTGAATTACTACACTTAGATTTGTTTGGTCCTATTCAAATCATGAGCGTTAGTGGTAAAAAGTATTCACTAGTAATAGTCGATGATTTCTCACGCTATACATGGGTAGAATTTTTAGCATCTAAAGATGAAACTAGTGCCAAGCTCACCTCTCTAATACGTCAACTACAAAACTCAAAAGATCTAAAAGTGACAAGAATTAGAAGTGATAGAGGAACTGAATTTACTAACCATATTGTTGAGAAATTTTGTAAAGACTTTGGAATACTTCATGAGTATTCAGCACCTAGAACACCTCAACAAAATGGAGTTGCTGAACGACGGAACAGAACGCTTAAAGAAGCCGCTAGGACTATGTTAGCCGAGTCTAAGCTGCCTCAAAGGTTTTGGGCCGAAGCTATCAACACTGCTTGCTACACTCAGAACCGGTGTATGATCAACAAGCAACATGAAAAGACTCCATATGAGTTATGGAAGGGACGTAAGCCGAATGTTTCATACTTTCATGTATTTGGTTCAAAATGTTTCATTCATAACAATGGTTCCCAAAGCCTAAAGACATTTGATCCTAAAGCAGATGAAGGAATCTTTCTAGGTTACGCCAAAAATGGAAAGAGCTTTCGCATCTTAAATAAGATCAAATCGAAGGTTGAAGAATCCATTCATGTTGTGTTTGATGATGCTAACCAAGAACCGAGTAAGGTAAATATTAATGATGCAGGAATTGAAGATTTATCTCAACAAGCGTCACAAATCAATCTGTGTGATGATAGTGATATTGATGAAGATAATGAAATCATTGTACCTAATCCTAAGACTACTCGTAAAGACATCAACGATGACATTGCAAGGAACGCTGATGATCATGAAGGGAACGTTCATCAAGAGCAAACTCAAACTATAAACACTGAAGCGCCTACGCAAGGAATTGGTCAAGCGCCTGCACAGTTTAATCAAGCGTTAGATCAATCTCTTAACCCGTTCCAACCAGACAGAAAATGGCTCAGAGACCATCCACCAGAACTGATTATTGGAGATATTGGAGCACCTGTTAGAACAAGAGCCGCTACAATAAATGAGGCCATGTTTGCAAGCTTCCTATCTCAAATGGAACCAAAGAAAGTGGATGAAGCGCTTAACGATCCAAGTTGGATAGAAGCCATGCAAGAAGAGCTAAACCAATTTGAAAGAAATGAGGTATGGACGCTAGTACCAAGACCAACCCACCAAGGGGTCATTGGAACTAGATGGGTCTATAGAAACAAAATGGATGAGAATGGGATTGTGATTAGAAACAAAGCCAGACTCGTAGCTCAGGGATACTGTCAAGAAGAGGGCATCGACTTTGATGAAACATACGCTCCAGTTGCCCGTCTTGAAGCAATCCGCATGTTTCTAGCGTTTGCAGCATTTAACAAATTTACAGTGTATCAAATGGACGTAAAGAGTGCATTTCTGAATGGTAAACTCCAAGAAGAAGTATATGTGGAGCAACCACCAGGATTCATCAACAACCATGGGAAAAGCATGGTTTACAAATTGGACAAGGCACTTTATGGTCTTAAACAAGCACCAAGAGCATGGTATGACACTCTTTCTATCTTCCTTATAGGTAAAGGCTTTTCAAAAGGCAGCGTTGACACAACGTTATTCAAAATTACCCATAATGGAGATATTCTCCTAGTTCAAATCTATGTTGATGATATTATATTTGGATCTACCAATAAGCGTCTATGTGAGAAATTTTCGAAGATGATGCAAGATCAATTTGAAATGAGCATGATGGGTGAATTAACTTTCTTCCTAGGATTACAAGTTAAACAACTCCCTAATGGCATATTCATAAACCAAACTAAATATACTAGAGATATGATCAAAAAATTTGGTATGGAAAATGCATCACCTTCAAAAATTCCAATGAGCCAAACGCTTAAGCTAGATAGAGATGATAATGGAAAGAAAATTGATATCACTAACTATAGAGGTATTATTGGATCACTTCTTTATCTTACAGCTAGTAGACCTGATATTATGTTCTCAGTATGCATGTGTGCACGATTTCAAGCTGATCCTAGAGAATCACACTTAATTGCTGCTAAAAGGATCCTTAAGTACCTAAAAGGCACACAAAATGTGGGCTTATGGTATCCTAGGGATTCTCCTTTTGAACTAATTGGTTATTCAGATGCAGATTTTGCAGGATGCAAAATAGATAGAAAAAGTACTAGTGGAACATGTCAATTTCTAGGTGATAGACTAATTTCATGGCATAGTAAGAAGCAACAGTCCATCGCTACTTCCACCGCTGAAGCTGAGTATGTAGCCGCTGGAAGCTGTTGTGCACAGATCCTTTGGATGAGGCAACAACTTAGAGATTATGGAATAATCCTAGATCCAACTCCTATCCATTGTGACAATCAAAGCGCCTTAGCAATGACTCAAAATCCAGTTCTTCACTCTAGAACCAAACACATTGACATTCGCTATCACTTTCTACGTGACCACGTTCAAAAGAAAGATATCTCCATGCACTTCATTGGTACAGAAAAGCAACTGGCAGATATCTTCACCAAAGCGCTTAACGAACAACGTTTTCTCACTTTAAGAAGTGAACTAGGTATGATTGATCTAAATGCTTAATCATTCGAAACATCATACTTTTGTTAGGCATGAAATTTAGGGGGAATTCACTTTATTTTATGTAATTTATGGGGAACCTACATAGGGGGAACCTTAAAAGAGCTAACTATACTTAAGTGAATATGACCAAAAATGTTTTCCCTTGCATCGGTCATACGCACTTAGCACCATACACTTAAATCATTTTGACGCTTATTACACACAAATCTTTCTTAGCGTCTGCACTTCTTTCAAAATAAACTAAACGCTTAGCTTTATTCCCAGCTAAAGCGCTTAGTAAAAAGATCCTTTAAAAGCAAGCGTACATTACCCTACGCTAAAACGAGAAAGTGGATTAGTCAATCAATGCAATTAATGCTGACTTGACATTCCTCACCTTTCGCTCAAGAAAACCCATGGGTACTCATCACGTTTTTCAAAGATGGTTCAGCACATGTACACGCGTCAGTACAACTACCATGTATCTTAGACGAATACAACCAGCGCTGAATATTTTAAATCAAAAGTGAAACACTACTACCAAGACATAATGATCAGTACTGGGAAACTGTGTCCTCTTTCACACCCTGAAAAGAATAATTCTATATGTTACGATGACCGCTAAAGCACAAAATGTTACTTGAAAGAGAACCTCAAGATTCTCAAGCGTCAACATAACACTGAATTGTTTCAAGCGTCATTCTGAATAGGTCCGGACGCTTTAACAAATATTTTTTGGCGGGTATTTGAATAGTAGTTCAAAATTATGGTTCCCAAACAGTTTTCATAAAATACGTGTCCGCTTTTCATGGGCACACGTATCACTCTCAGTATATCAAAAGTCACTATTTCAAACTTTTGATCGGACGTCAAAATAGTATATGTGGTTGTTACTAAAAGTAACCGTGCTTATTAAATCTAAATTCACGTCCACAGTAGTATTTTAATGGCTGAGATTTATACTCCTCCACGTGTCAACATCTCAACCTTCAAACACAAAAAAAAATTTCAAATTGTAGTATTTCAAAACACACTCTCTGCAGAACATAATCTCTCTTCTACTCTCTTTCATTCGTACAAGAAAAATCTCTCTCTCTCAAAACAACATTTTCATTCTTAATCTCTGTCTACTTCTCACTAATGGCACCCAAGAAAGCTACTGCCAGAAACACTGAAGTAGTTATTAAGGTCACTGAAGGCCTTATAATCGATTGGAAGTTTCTCTATGAAAACCCCCAAATTGATTTAACGGAAGTGATGGACTCTGTAGCAGAGGCTGGGCTTCAGAAATTTCTCACCAAACACTCGTACATATTTCCTGAAGAACTAGAATTTTTCTGGCGAAATGCTAAATTGTCTGACGATGAGACTACTATCACCTGTTTGTTTCCCGTCCCCAAGACGGAATCAAAGACGTTCACTCTCTCTGCAGCCTCTATTGCCCAGAATTTCTCTCTACCTAATGACGGAGCGACTTTAGACACTATCACTGAGGAACAAATTCAAGAAGTCTGGACTCAGATTAGCGCCTACGATGGTGTTCCATACAAACCGTACTTTGAGAAGAAAGATATAGTGAACAGGTATCGAGTCCTAGCTGACTTCTGTAGTAAAAACATTGAATGCAGAGTGGGAACCTTTGACAAAATCAACCCAACCCAGTTCCAGATGATGACTGCTATCTTGCTCAAGATAAAAATCAACTGGAGCGCCTACATATTCAGCAGATTCAGAGACAGTCTACGCACTCCAAACAGACCTTATGGCCTAGTTTTGAGTGATCTAATTTTCCGAGCAAAGTGCACCTCTTCAGCAGGAGTCACCGTGGCCAAGCATAAGTTCTATGGGCCAAGAATCATCAACAATCTCTTCAATCCACCCAAAGTTGGAGGTGCTGCTAGACCTCTCTCTGAGCGCCAAGGTGTACGTGCAGCATCAGATGAGGAGGCTGAGCGCCCAGATCAGGAGAAGGCTAAACGTAATATGAAGCGTCCCACTGTCACAAAGAAACGGGCTCCTCGAAAGCCCAAGGCTCAACCTATCAAAAGTGATGAAGAAGACGAGGACTCTATACCCCTCATTAGTCGGAAGGATCTGGAAAAAGTCCTCAAAAATATCGACTTTGGGGAACCAGCAGTTCCACAGACTCAAGCGTCCCCAGCCGAAGGGGTAAATGTGAAGCGTATCTTCAAGAGACGTAAGCGTCCAACTGCTGCCATTTCTTCTGAGGCTACACACACGACACTAAGCGACCAAGCCATAGCTGCTATTCCGATATCATCCTTTGAACCACCAGTTGATGTCCATCTGGATGTTGATATGGCCCACATTGTGGCCATCGCACATGAAGCTGCCATCGAATCTACAAATCTCGAGCCTGATGAACCTGAAAACCCAGGGGTTCAACCATTGCTTGCATTACCAAGTACAACAGAGGCACGCTCAGAAGGTCAGAGCGATGCTAACGACGTTGTGATTCATCGACATTTCTTCAAACTGGATCCCTTAAAGACCATCGATCACTCCGTCGATTATTTCCCTCCAGCGCCCGCAGAAACCTTCATACCTACAGGATATAATGAAGAAAGTCTTATCAATGCTGAGAATGATATCGCCAAGCTCATAAAGTTTGATCTGGCTGTACGCAACACCTATTTAACACAGCATTGACCCCAGCTGATAAAGCTTATTACACAGCCCTTGAACTCAGGAAGACTCCCAAACACATCCCGGCTTCCGTGACTCTCCAAGCACAGAGGCAAGGAGGCAAGACTCCCAGAGCTGATGTTGATTTAGCTTATTATCTGGACTGTGGGACAAGCAAACCCACTGGCTTCGCTCTCAGAGACTACAACATCAGAGTCTATGAGCGTCAGGATAAGCTTGTGAACCCAACGGAAGGGCTACTAAACAGAGAAGGCTATTCTCACTCCCCAACACTGGTAAATAGCATGGAAAACAAGCGCTCAGCTAATCCTCTCCTCTTGTGGAAGAATAAAGGAGTACATGCCGGTGAGCGTCCAGCTTCACTGACCGAGATGATTCAACTAGAAGCCGATGCCTATTTTGACTGCGTCTGGAACGCTAACTACCAACCCGACAGGTATCGTTTTGAGTCCATCTGTGATATTCATCACCAAGGATTTCGTGCTATACTTAATGCAGGAACTGAGTACTGCATGACTGAGGTAAAATGGGCTGAAGCTTACATGGGTGACACGTATAAATTTGAAGATTGGTTAGCACTCCCCATCTGTTCAGAATAGGGATTCATGATAAAAAGACCAAATTTGCACGCTACATGCTAACGCAGCGCCAACATAGACTTGGACCCGTTCTGAAGCTGCCTCTGATCCGCCATCAACCTGAACACCGCTTAAGACAAGCGTTGCACAAACTGGCAACTCTTCTCTACGCTTTGCTGATCAAGCGTCCACCAGCGGTTCTTCTCCCCTGTCCTGTCTGAACTTCACCCCTAGCCACTGTGAAGACAACTTTTCTCTCATGATGACAATTATGCCTCCAGTCTCCCTATTCGACAAAATCTTCACAGAAAATCTGCGACAGTGGAATGGCTCTCGGATCAATCCTTTCAGAGGATATCCACTTCTTCCGTCTATTCGACAAGAAGTCTTAAGTCACTATGATTTTGTCTTGTCGCTGCTGGAAAGAACTCAAGCGCTTGCTTCAGCCATCTACCCATACTTGGAAGAGTATTACAGGCTCTACGTTCCCGACTCTCGGAAACCGAAGACTCTCCCAACAGATCGGCTAATTGGCTTCTCCCAACACTATTGCCCAGATGCCTTATTCTCCATCTGCCAAGCGCCCTCCAAAATCTTTCCCACTCATGTGCTGGATATCCTCGGGCCAATGTATATCAGGGCCCTGGATAGTCCTATCAGAACGTTCATTCAAGGTACTTATCTCCCCACTCTACATTTGAATGAACTTCTACAGACTGCTACGTATCCATATGCAGATGAGCCGTTTGCTAGCTTGGACTTTCGGTTTACGGACTTTAGCCGTATAGAATCAGAATTTACTGCAGCACCAGCTGACACGTTACCTGCTCCTGAGCGCTTATTAGAATTACCTCAAGCGCCTCATTCCCCCAGTCCAACTGAATCCGACTCTACTGCATCCACCGAGTCCAACAGTGCCCCAGCGCTTCGAGGAACAGTATTTGATCCTAATTATCAAGTACCTCTTGAATCTCTCAAACACACATCCCGTTTTAAGCATCACGTTAGCACTGCGGGTCCCGACGCTCAAACCGTCCATGACTGAATGCCTCACTCAAATACAGCAACTATCTACAGCTACTCAGGCAAGTCATGTGGCTTTAACAAATGATCTAAACCACCGTTTCACGGCTCTTGAGACCTCTCTTTCAGACGCTCATCACGCTCAACTACTGGTCATGAAAGAACACTTCGACCAGCGTCTGACCACTCTTGAAGCCTCTGTCGCTCAAATTGCTACTCAAGTCAGTTTCTTACTCAGCATTTCATACAGACTGATGATGGCATAAGGGGGAAAAGAAGGAGAAAAGAGGAAATCTTCAACATCTAAAGATCAAAAAGATCCTCCTCCACCATCCAAGCGTCAACATATTGATACTTCCCTCACACTAAGTACAGAGCCAAGGTATCCCTATCCTTCTTGGGTACCTACCTCGGTGGGAGCGTCCAATAAAAAGGAAACCCCAAGAGTGCTCTATCCAAATCTTCCATTACCTTCAAGAGCACTGCTTGAACAATTTGATATTCCTCTTCTCAGAGCGTCAATTCCAGAACCATCTGATCCAGCAGTCTTAGCCTTAGAGCGAAAAATGTCTGACTTTGACCAAACCTTTAGAATTTGCTTACGATACATAGGCATCAGTCCAGAGGAATGGGATAAGCAGCTCATTACCTTCAAGGCACGACAAGTACAAGAAAACAACATATAATCAGTAAAGATCATGCAGCGATGATGACGCTAGAAGATCAGATAACTGAAGCAATCCGTGCTGAAATGACTAAGAGATACAAGATCAAATCACGATCTTGATTTTGTTTACTTATGATTCTTTCACTTCAGTTGTAAAATGCTTGTACTAGAAAGATATATATAAAATGCATTTTACAGCTGAAACATCGTTGAAGCTCAAACTAACTTACTAACCTACGCTAACTCATACTTTAGGTATCTAACGCTTGAACTAAATAGGTATTGCCATCATCAAAAAGGGGGAAATTGTTAGGAATTTCATGTTAGATGTTTTGATGATGACAAATAGGACTTCATGTTAGACCCCAAGAAATGTAAAGTATAAAGCTTTCATAGAACAAATATGTAAGCGCCTGAAAGCTCGTGTTTTTTCACTAGACTTGTATTTTTATAGAGTTTAGACTAAGAATGTGATACTAAATCACTAGAAGAATTCTGCGTGAGTCTACCAAGTGATGAAGTTGAAGATCAAGCGTCTGAAGAAACAGTAAAGATAAAGATTAGTCTCAAGCGTCCATCAAACGCTAAACGACTATCCCGGGTTACGAACTCAGCGCTCAAGATTTGACATGGACCTTAGACCAAGTACTTAACACTAAGTCAATGATAGAATTCTGAGTGAGTCTATCAAAGATAAAGTGAAAGGACAAGCGTCTAAAAGATCGGGCAAAGATTGTGACCTCTTCAAGCGTCTGATTAACAAAGAAGACTACTTTCAAGAAGCCTAAAACTCCAAAGGCTCAAACGCCTAGTTCTCTAAGCGTAACCTGAAGATTCAAACCCAAGTTATCAAAGATGCATGAATCAACGGAAATTATTCCCAAACGGAAATAAAACAAGATGCATCAAAAGTCGGATAAGTGCGATTAAAATATAAGCACAACAACTTATGGGCAAACCATATCTTTGACCTAGACTGTCAGATTTATGAAACCAAGACCATGCCTAACCAATTAAATATACCCAAAGTTAGGATTGTCAGAATTCATGGAATGTTTAGGGAAACGAGACTCCAACCGTGTCCAACGGACAAAATCTCATAACCATCTATAAATAACCTTTTCAGCAAAAGGGACAATATATAGATATAGAAAAACATCTGGACGTAAAAAAAAAAAAGGGTCCAAAACGTTGCTGAATTGTTTTAAAAAGAGCTTATACACTCCAGAGCCGAAATCCTTTTAAGCTTTCTCAAATACATTCCTAGACAGTCACCCATATCTCAAATCCTTTTTAAGAAGAACCTACACTACCATTGAGATATCTCCAAGTTGTTTGAACTTTCCAAAAACAAACAAACCCGTGACCAAAACCATCAACACCTTTCATCTGAGTGAGAAAGCTGGTTGACTTACAAGCAAATTTTTGTGTAAAAGAAGCTTGTTGAAGTTGATCTCTATTGGAGCTGAAATCTGTGTGACCAAGGAGTTCCGAGATCAAGGGTAACTTGCACCATTTCTGAGTGAAAGAAGCAAGGGGATAGAAGGTCTTTAGTGGAGCTGAAATCTGTGTGACCAAGGAGTTCCGAGATCATATCCAATCTCCCTCTATCTTGTAGAAGTCTCTGTGTGACTCTTCGATAATCATCATAGTGGAAAACCTCCCTGATAAAAGGAGAAGAAGGACGTAGCTGGGATTACATCACCCAGTGAACCTTACAAATATCTTGTGTCATTTACCTCTTTAAGCATTCATTGTTTTACTGCTTTACTATTCATATTGCATACATTCTGATAAAGTTTTAAACAACTAAGCGACTACTTTCGATTAACAAACCGAACGCTAAGCTATAAAATACTTCCGCTGTGCTAACCCTGATTTAGTGACTAAACTCTACCCTACTTTGGTAAGCGTTGAAATCACCGAGTCTAAGTTAACGTTTCTCAAGCGCCACATCCAGCGCTTAAAGCTTTCCGAGCGTTCAAATACCTCAAAGTGATACGAATTTTAGAAGTCGAAAAAGACTTCAGGGTCTATTCAACCCCCCCCCCCCCTTCTAGACCTTTCGTATACCACTTGGACCAACA